>CM070495.1:2513000-2862505 GCA_036324585.1 Champsocephalus esox | reverse complement strand
CCATGTCAGGTCCTCAGTGATGAGTCCATGTCAGGTCCTCAGTGAAGAGTCCATGTCAGGTCCTCAGTGATGAGTCCATGTCAGGTCCTCAGTGAAGAGTCCATGTCAGGTAATCAGTGATGAGTCCATGTCAGGTCCTCAGTGATGAGTCCATGTCAGGTCCTCAGTGATGAGGACACAGAGGAACCTGAAGCTGCTGACTCTCTCCACCGTAGTCCCATTGATGGTGATGGGGGCGTGTCCCTCTCTCTGCTGCTTCCTGTAATCCACAATCAGCTCCTTTGTTTTGCTGACGTTGAGATGGAGGTTGTTCTCCTGGCACCAAGATGTCAGGGTTCTGACCTCCTCTCTGTACGCACTACACAACACTACAAAGATTTTAAATTTAAAAAATTGGAAAGTTCTAAATATAAAAGCACTTCATGAAGATAGGGCTTAGGATGGAAAATGCTGAATGAGCACAGTAACTTACATGATCTGTATTTGTTGATCAAGATAGTGCATCACTTGCATAGCATTATCTGATTTGCACTTTCTTTAGAAAAATACTTTGTGACAGCAATCTAACGTATCAGTACTTACTTCATTTAACTCAAAACATAGTTTCTTATTTGTTTAGGGAATGATGTAGCTTCAATGCAGACCCTTCACACATGATGAACGCTAACACTCTCGGTTTTAACATGACCTGTATCTTTCATGTGCCCCAATCAGAATAACAACATCCAGACTCTGTACGAGGACTCCTTCTGTAACAGCCATGATCGCCACTTCATCCGCCGTAACCTGGAGGATATCCGCCTGGACGGCAACCCCCTAAACATCCAGCTATTTCCCCAGGCCTACGTCTGCCTGCCCCGCCTGCCTGTGGGCAGCCACTGAGGTTATAGATACTGTCATGGGGTTGGAAAATGTCCGGTTACTCAGAAATACTTGTATTTGTTATGTCAGTGGTAAGTGAATGTGCTAGGATATATTTTATTCTGTGTACTAACTTTTCAACACACACTAACAAACGCCTGTATTTTTAAAGATAGACGCAAGTGTTCCAGCAATACAAGACCCATGTTAATGGGAATCTGTCACGCTGTTGAAATACTGTGATAGTGAGAAACGACATCAATAATTACAAATATAAAAAAAAATGTCATGGTTTTTTCTACTTTGTTCCATTGTACTGACATTTTTGGATGAATATTCTTCTGGGTTTTGCACTGCAGATTACATATGGGGCTGGTGTGATTACAACAGGAAGTGCTCTATAGTAACACTGAACCAGGGCTCAAGGCATGCAACTGTTGAGATACGGGATGGATGTTAGACGACTTTATGTGATGCGTATGTCAGAAAGAACATTCAATCGATTAGCACACTCCAAAGTGAACACCACAGGATACAGAGAAACAATAGATACCGTTATGTACTGTTCAGTTCTTTATTGCTATTTTGCACACAAAAGGTTAGAACTAATACTTCCTGCAGGAGAGGGATCCTGTGCTCGATGTGTAAGGCTGGAAGTGTGTAAGGGATATGTGAATGTTGTGTTTGCAGTTACACCATGCTGGTGATTTTAAAAAGACAGGGAGCGCTCTTTCCGTGGCAGGCGGGGTTGTGCGGCGTGGCAAGGTGACGGGCAGCTCCTTGCATCACTCCTTTGCATCCAGGGAGAAGCTCCTGCTGACGCCACGGCTCTGAAGCGCTCAGACCAAGACCACGGATCCAAAAACAAATCTTTAATCTAATGTTCATAAAGGCTGAAAAAAGACATGGAAAATATATGATAATCTCACATCAAATAACATGACATGATGATAAACATTAATTCTATATACGTATATAACTGCAGCCTCAAGCACTGACCGCTCATTGTGTGTGAACAGCGCATTGGAAAGAGACACAGTCTGACACCGCATGGCCTCCAGCAGGACGGTGTGCACATCGTTTGAAACATCTGGGACAATGCTGTTTCCTTTGGGAGTGATAACTAATGTCTCCTTTAGCTACACTCAGGTTACTAATGTGTCATCAGGTGTTATACCACATATCTGTTATTATAATACCAGGTCGCTAGGCGACATGAAGAATGATGGTGCAGATGATCAGAATGTTGCAGTGCGTTTCAGGCAGTGGTCAACAGAGTCCTCACAAGGACGCGTGACTGCAGAGAGGAAGGCACACAGTAACTAGAAAGCGTTTTGATTTCCATCCTCTCTTTGTTCCTTCCTTCCTTCCTTCCTTACTTTTTGACTTTTCTCGCAAAGCGGTTAGGGGTTTTCCATCTTTTTCTTCATCATTCATCTTGTAAATATGTTTATTTCACTTGAGGCTGTTACGGACAGACATTAGAGGTCTAGTGAGTGTTAGCAGTTAAAAGAGGAGCGGTCACATTGTGCCCACACAGAGATGTTGACATATATTAATACACATAAGAAGAATCCCTTCAGCTCACATGTTTTGCAACACAGCGAAATGCTGGTAAAGTTGACACTGCGCTGTGGCGTCTCTCCAGAGCAGTGAGAAGCCGTGTGCGTGTAATGCATTACGGTTAACCACATGGTTTACATGCACACACATAAGTGTGAGCACACGGACCTGGGACTTGTGTTGCCGTTGGTGATGTTCAAACTGTTGTTGACCCCTGCCCTCTGCAGGGGCCGCTGGCTGGTGGCCTGGCTGCCATTGGCTGCCTCGCTCTCTGCAGAGAAAGGCTCTGAGGTTCCAAACAGACTTCCATGTCTCTGTTTTAGAGAAGAGAGCACAGTTAGTGTGGCCTATATTCTTAATCGACACACATGTCAAATGATGTCAATACAAATTAACACAATTTGACCTTTCAGTATTTACAGATGACAGCAACATGTTCATTTGCATTCTGCCCCTGTGTGTTTATTTGCAAGGACGTACTCTTGGTCACCCAACTGAAGCTGCAACAGCGTGAATGGATTATAGATGAAAACAATACATGTTGCATTTATAACTGTTGTGAGGTCGGGTTAAGGGTTAGAGATCCGTCGGTCTTCCTTTAACGGCTGGCCTGGTTGTGTGGTGTGAGAGGCTCTATTTATTATAATAAGATTTGTGTTTGATTTTCAAATAAAACATTGAGTGGAATGAAACGTCAGTCGGGTGGAGTGATGTTGAGTTCTGTACGGGAGCATACTTTAAAGTCCAATGGGCTGTATCATATCAGATCTCTGAGATTACTGTGAGGACAGGGAAGGCTGACCCTTCCTTCTGTCACCCCTTCATCCTGCCCTGTTACCCTGAAGATGCCCTCTTCGTCAGGCCCCTCCATCTCCTCTTCAGTCACAAGGTCTCCAGAGATGGCCCGATGGAGCTCTGGAGCCGCCTCCTCCTCTATGTTCCTCAGCCCCGCCTGGTGGACATAAAGAAACACATGTATTGAAGAAAACTACTACCAACGTCATTCCAGCCAATGGGTGTGTGCAGAGCATCGTCTGCAGGATGGCAGCGCGGGCGGGTCGGAGCAGAGGACCAAACTAGGTCCTGACATTCCCTGTTAAATAAAACATGCCCTCTTCTTCTTTATATTTATTTGAGTTGTTTAGCATGTGGATTCTACTTTGTCTTTTTACCTTTGCTTATCCTTTAAAGATGCACCTATCCGCCTGCCTGAGGGGCCTTCGAGGGGAGGGGAGCTCGGGGACATACACAGAAGCCTGATATGTGTTTGACTTTTGAAGTAGAACTGGAAGCACTACAGTGAGCATGGCACAGATCCAGAAGCTGCAGCTGTCGGCCTGCTCAGTACTGCTGCTCCAACGCTGAGCGACTCCCTGGATCGACTGACAGAACCACCGCACGAGTTCACCATGTTTCAGGTTCTTTGTCTCAGAGCCATCCTAGAGCCTTTTTATTATTCATTTCAAAACCAGACCATTTTGTTAGGACCATCACAAACATGATGTATATTTGAGCAAACCTTGCCTTACAAACATATTCAGTATATGGAGAAAAGTGCATCCATTAGAAGCTGCACCTTTACGCGAGTACAATGTGACTGCTGAGACGCACACTGTTGATAATAATAATAATAATAATAATAATAATAATAATAATAATAATAATAATAATAATAATAATAATATATAATATTTGTATAGCGCCTTTCAGGAAACCCAAGGTCGCTTTACAAGTCGGGTAGGGGGGGGGAGTAGGGGAACAAAGGCAGACAGGTTAAGGGGGTGGGGGGGGAAGTAGCGGACAAATAAACCTATTAAATGAACTATACAGTGGGGAGAGCCTCGGTAAAAAGGTGCGTTTTGAGGGCTTTTTTGAAAATGTCCAGGGTTGGGGCGCTGCGGATTTCGGGGGGGGGAGAGTTCCAGAGGGTGGGGGATGCCACACTGTTGATACACATCACATTTCCCTAAGGATCCTATTCATTATTTTAAGTAAAGTAGCCAAATAATATTCCTGTGAGACACCATTTTTTTGTTTTTTTAAAGAACAATAGCTATAAGTGGCAAAATGTAAGATGACCTTAAAAAAGTTAAGGCAACAAAGGAAAAGTCCACATACAGAGCTTACAGAGAGAGGTCAAGTCCAAATGGTCCTGTCCTCATGCAACTCATGCAACGATACACTTGAACATTACTTATATGCACATGTAATGAACAGTAAGTATGTTTACAGTACAAGGATGTCCTACACACTCAAAGAACACTCACACTCATGTCCTACACACTCAAAGAACACTCACACGCATGTCCTACACACTCAAAGAACACTCACACGCGTGTCCTACACACTCAAAGAACACTCACACTCATGTCCTACACACTCAAAGAACACTCACACGCATGTCCTACACACTCAAAGAACACTCACACTCATGTCCTACACACTCAAAGAACACTCACACTCATGTCCTATACACTCAAAGAACACTCACACTCATGTCCTACACACTCAAAGAACACTCACACTCATGTCCTACACACTCAAAGAACACTCACACTCATGTCCTACACACTCAAAGAACACTCACACTCATGTCCTACACACTCAAAGAACACTCACACTCATGTCCTACACACTCAAAGAACACTCACACGCATGTCCTACACACTCAAAGAACACTCACACTCATGTCCTATACACTCAAAGAACACTCACACTCATGTCCTACACACTCAAAGAACACTCACACTCATGTCCTACACACTCAAAGAACACTCACACTCATGTCCTACACACTCAAAGAACACTCACACTCATGTCCTACACACTCAAAGAACACTCACACTCATGTCCTACACACTCAAAGAACACTCACACGCATGTCCTACACACTCAAAGAACACTCACACGCATGTCCTACACACTCAAAGAACACTCACATTCATGTCCTACACACTCAAAGAACACTCACACGCATGTCCTACACACTCAAAGAGCACTCACACTCATGTCCTACACACTCAAAGAACACTCACACGCATGTCCTACACACTCAAAGAACACTCACACTCATGTCCTATACACTCAAAGAACACTCACACTCATGTCCTACACACTCAAAGAACACTCACACTCATGTCCTACATACTCAAAGAACACTCACACTCATGTCCTACACACTCAAAGAACACTCACACTCATGTCCTATACACTCAAAGAACACTCACACTCATGTCCTACACACTCAAAGAACACTCACACTCATGTCCTACATACTCAAAGAACACTCACATTCATGTCCTACACACTCAAAGAACACATGCACATGCTGGTACCATTATCCGTACTCACCGTTGTGTATTGCATTACATGAATTAAAGGTGTCGTCAAAATCTATCAAAGAATACTAAAACCATTCACGAGACTTCCCATGGCTTTAACTACTAACCTGTATCCCAGCAGAAGCACTTTTCTTGGTGGGCTGGCACCCGTAGTACTCTTCCTGTCTCTTCTTCATTTTCCTGAAGTAATCCTGGATCAGGAAGGTGGCGTAGAACTTTCCCACTGTCACCTCATCATCTGCTCAAATACAAAACCCATGTAAACTGTGGGAGTGCCATTAAATCCGTTCAGCTTAAAGCGCGTTGATCGCACAGTGGCCCGTTGTGAACACCCCAGACAGGAAGCGTCTGGCACATGTCAAGTCAATGAGAAGAAGCTACAAGACAGACATGTGTGCTGCATGGGGCCAGGAAGATATCTCAAAATGAAAGTATTTCAACTGAAAGTGAATGATGTGCACTTATATTTGCCCAATATATGCTTGTAACACGTGAACACATGACACCACACACACATTCACAGCTGTGGTTGTCTTAGTGGAGATCAGATCTCTTGTCTTTAGGTTGACTTAGGACATCTTACAAAAGGCTTTAACTTTGCTAAAACACTTTGAACTAGCAACACAACTACAATATGTAAGACCTAGCACCATGTATTCGGACCAATACCAAACTACAGTTCATTTAGTTTATCATAAAAGCTGACCTCCTATAGGTGGGATGACTTGGTCCAGAAGTTTCATACTGGTGCGCTTCCAGATCTTCTTGATAATTGCCCTCAGTTCCTCGTTTGCTTGTTCAAAATTACCTGACAAAATGGAAAAGAGCAATGAGATTCATGACGATAAAAAGTTAATACAACAAGAATAGAGTTTAAAAGGGGAGTGATTTGTAAAATATCCATAAAGAAAAAAAAATCTGTGTACAGTTATTTTTCACATGATGAGATGTATCCATAGATCTCTTCATGTTGCTCTCAAAGTGCACCAGATTGAACAAAATAATCTTCCTGAGGGAGCATGCCCCCAGACCCCCCTAGAGGATGTTAGGTCCACCCCCCACTTAAATCATGTTCACATGGATAGGATACTAAATACATTTTCACACATCTTGTGTCCATATCTTTCTATTTTGGCGGTCATGCCACAATGTGTGAGTCATAGTCAGTGTCTGCATTTTGCCCGAGGCAAGCTAACATCTTGCCTCGGGCAGCAAATTGGTCAGGGCCGGCCCTGTGGTTGTTAATAATGTGGCACTGAGACGAATGTGCAGTTGCCTACCCACAGTAACGGTACGTCCACACAGCCGCGTTAAAGACATCTTGGAGGCTTTGTATCTGAAGCTTGGGGATATTTTGCGAGCAACGCGACCAACAACCAATCACATGAATCTCCCGCCCCCGACACACAAAGCAGTAGCAATGTTAAAACGAAGTAAACTGGATATAAACTCCCCAAACAGGCAAAAACCTACCAGTTTCCCCCACTGTCTCTGCCACCTCCCTCCATGCCTGGTTCCTCCAGTTTGTATCCCGGTAAGTAAAGGGACTGGTCATAAAGAACCGGGTGATTTGCTACCGCAATAACTCATTTGTCCTCCATTTTTAGGAATATAGAAATGAACTGCGGTCTGGCTCTCCCAGCTTGCACGTGGTTTGATTGGCTAGCGCTTGTACTGTCATATTTGCATAAACGGGATTTGATTGGCGCTTCCACCTCAGCTTCAAAAGTTGAACATTGCTCAACTTTTGAATCCTGAAAATCCTGGAAATCCTGGAAATCTTCGCTTTGCTTCCCCACAATGCAGTTCGGCGAAAAGTGAGGCAACGTGACGTCACCCTATTGAAAGTGAATGGGCAGAAGCGTTGGAAGATTTGTTAACGCTGCTGTGTGGACGGGCCGTAACTGAGTTAGCATGCAGCGGCTCCACTTTACAATAGGAAAAACCAGCTAACTGCAAATTAATATCGTAGATATAATTATAATTGTTATTACCACCTCACATTGTTAAAAAGTAAAAATATCAACAACAGCGGCTTTAATTTGGATCCTGCCTTATTTGTATTCATAAATATTGAGGCCCTGTAGTGAAGGTGGCCTCTGTGCATGTTAGTCAGATCATAGCTGGAACTATAGGCTGTTGTCTTGAAATGAGTGCTACATCAAAATCCATA
The DNA here is from genome assembly GCA_036324585.1 of Champsocephalus esox. Classification (NCBI taxonomy): domain Eukaryota; kingdom Metazoa; phylum Chordata; class Actinopteri; order Perciformes; family Channichthyidae; genus Champsocephalus; species Champsocephalus esox. The sequence continues at coordinate 2,854,567 of CM070495.1, read as the reverse complement.
TTCACTAGAAATGACGTGAAGAAAGAAACAAACTAACGATGACACAAACCTTCTGTCTTTATTTTCAGTGCCGTTCTGACCAGAGCAAAAAGAGTGGCGTTGAAGGTGACTGTTCCATCACTATTGAGAGGCATGTTCATGGAGACCAACCTCTGTAAAACACACACGCACGCACGCACGCACGCACGCACGCACGCACGCACGCACGCACGCACGCACACACACACACACACACACACACAAACAAGGTGATGTAAAAAAAGTTTTTATACAGGGGAAATACTTTTTTAAATGTATTCAATTTAAATTTATTTTTTATTTAAAAGACAAGTTCGTATTTTGTTGCGTTTGTAAATTTGAGCTTTTTTGAAGACAAACTGATTTCCCCTGTTCCTTCTGGCCATACATATATACATCACTAAAGGGAGAATATCTGTATGGGACACATGATGGCCATCACCTCTAAAGATCACTCCTTTTAAGGTTGATTCATTGACTATGTCTATCTGAGGAGCAGCGTTAAGATTGTCTTTGGATAAAAAAGGAAACGTGAAGACAAGGTGAGAGTTTATGAACTCTCCTCCTCACTCTTCACTGATACTATTTCACAGGAAAATATTGAATATCAAAACTAGAACGTGTGAACCCTTAAAGGAAAAAGGATCTTGGCAGGGAGATTAGGAAAGAGAGTATGTGATCTCAACTGGGCTACCAGGGGTGTGAGATATACATAAACGTACACCCCTTACCCTGATTCAAATCACATAACCCGGTCAGTACATGTGTGAGTTGTTACCAGGACATGTCTTCATGCTCTGAGAGATTGTCAATCAGGACATCTTTCTCTGAAGGTGATACTAATAAGACCTCTCGCACCGTCTCTCCAGCTCTGTGCTGTAGAGTTTGGAATCAGAGTAAAGTGTCATGTTCTTTCTTTTCTTGTTCTCTTTTGTAATATAAATGTTTTCTATTGTAATGGAAAACTTCAATACAGATGTTTTATAATGAATATAATGTAACCACATGCTTTCTTTCTCATGCTGATGGCTGTTGACACTTCACCTAGCTACTGTGTAGCCTTGCTCTGTATACCGAAGGTGTTTGCAAAGTTAGACAGTCTCAAGTACGCAGCGTTTCCAGCAGTCTGCAGAGGTCAGATCAAAAGCATACCAGAAACAGTCCTCTCAATTCATCCAGTCTCTGGCTATAGCCATGTCCTCTCTCTGAACTCAGAAACCATCGATTGACTTGAAGATTATGCTTCAGTAAGATATGTTTGATATTTCCGTCATAGTTTCCTAAACCAAAAGGGAAACAGTATAAAAAGGGTCTATACACTTACCTTGCAGGCGATACGATGAGGACAAAACTTGCCAAAACCTAGAGGAGGAGGTATTCTCCGTAGGAGTGTCACGACATCAAGGTGCTTAATACGCCCACTGAAAAACAATTACATTTCATAACAGATTATATTTACCTAACTGAGAATACAACGTTATATTACATTGAGCTTTTTTCTCCAAATCACCTTCTAAGCAAACACAAGTATATAAACATGTAAGGAATAATAATGGAAAGCACATGGAGCATAATGTCTCTGAATTAGAGTCATAAGGCTCTGTGATTCCATTCTCCATACGCAAGTACATTATGAATTAACAACTTACTTTAATGTTTGTGAAACTGCACCTTTTAGAAACATCACAATCTATACACCTATTTAAAATAAAGGAAACTATTATACTCATCAATAAACATGCGACTCAGCCCCCCTCTCTCTCCTGTGAGAGGCTGGCCATTCATTCATTATGTACTAACCCCTTTAGGACTTGAATCGCTGTTATGCCTTTCAGCAAGACTTCTGCTCTTCTGTTTAAAACATACATACATTATCTGAGATTTTAAACAAAACATCAAACTGCCCTATATATTCAATGGCTGCCTTCTCTCATCTTTGTACAATTGCAAAGATGAGAGACATCCTGTCTTTAAAATCTGGAAAACGAGTCCATGATTATTGGAGTGGATGATTGGATAATTCCTTACTGAGGTACTGACAACAACGAGGAAACAGGTTCATATTGCTCATATTTGAGCTTGTTTGCACTGGCTCCCTCAATAGAACCTGAAATGAAAACTACATTGGTTAGGCCACACCTCCTTACGCTCCAAGAATACAGGATTATTGGTAGTTTCTAAAGTGTGAAGGTTTCCCTACGGAGCGATACCCAGGAAGAAAACATTGGAACATGAGAAATGTCCAACGAGGCGTTCTGGGGCAGCACAGACAGGTCTTCTCTGTGTTAGAGCTTTACTCGCTCCAGGGTGCACTTTAAGGGTTTTGACTCTGCAGACCGTTCACATGCAGAGAAACCTTCATAACACAAGGGACGGGTTATAAAAGCATGACATGGGACCTTTAAAGTTGTAAAATGCACTAAAAGCCGAATCTAGATTTATTTTCTCTCTCCATCCATTCTGGTGAGCCGAGAGAGGGAGCTCGGGGGGCGAGGCTTAAGGGGCGCATGCTCTGTGAGTGCACATACATGTACTTCTGCTCTGACAGCCAGGCATGACGGGTAATCTGTGACGCTTTGCTCTCGAAAATATCAGGCCATTTTGTCCTCATGAGCCAATGAGCAGCTCTCATAGGAAAGAACGAGACCCCGCCTCCAATGCTGTATCCAGTTCTTATAACACATCCATGACAAACACTTACGTGGCCTCGGGATCATATTCTGCCCATATGTTCTTGAACTCATCCAAGTGCTGGGGGCCAAGGATGGACCAATCACGTGTCAAGTAGTCAAAGTTATCCATGATGACAGCCACAAACAGGTTGATGATCTGTGAAGGATAGCACGACATGTCTTTACTAACTAGGAGGCCTTTGCACTGGTAAACATGTACACATTTTGTATTGGAACGTTTTGGTGTAAATATAGAGACAGCTTTATAATGCTGTTCCAAAATTCACTCCACGGCCGCTTGCCTGGTGTTGCTTATTTTGGACAGGTTATTTTGCTAAGCAGGCGGACATGGGCTGAGCTGGAGCTAGCTACATGTGATAGATAGACAAGGACACAAACATAAGTAAGGTCAATGATGTTCAGAGGTACCACCCACCTCACCAATATCATTACAGAAGCCCTCGAACAATGTGGCAGGACAGCTGGGTCAGATCTATACCAGTCAGCAGTTTCTAACTACCGTACTGCGCTAGTTAAACTAATTAGATATTCTTTAGTGTTGACTTGTTACTGGATCCGTGCCAGCTGCATGACACTGCAGTGATGGAACTGAAAGGGCGTTTTTTGTATTCCTAGTATGAAACAACAATTGTTTTTCTTCCACTACAAAAATGCCATTATTTTAATTATTAATTATTTCGTTTTTTGTTTGTTGTAGCCTACAATTTATTGATGAATTCTAAAATGTATTTTACATTTCAATCTGCCTAAAGTAATTGAAAAGTAAACCTGTTAACCCCTGAGCCTGATTTTCAGGTCTCAGGCTCAAAAATGACATTCCCAGAACAAATAACATAACTTCACTTCTAAAAGGGGTACAAATGAATTTCGGTAAAAATTGTTCGTATCGTCAGTTAGCTGAGTTCCTTCCCGTTAAGTGGGTATGACACATTCATAGGTTTTTAAATGTTAAGAAGCCCTGAGACACAGTTTCGTGAACAGGTTAATAAATCAAAGTGACAGGACTGTTTAGTCAGATCTCAAACTTATCATAAATAATGGTATTGTTAAATCTTACTTATTAAGAAAACAAATCGCTGTATCAATAATTTACATATCTGTGAAGGCCTGTGTTGCCGCCGCTGCTTCTTCTCAGTGACTTCAACGTCAAGACAGAGAAGTGTCTACTACTCATGCTTAGCTCCTTCTCCATCTACTCACAAAGCTGGCAATCTCCTCGACCACATATTCTCCAGAAACTGCTCTCCCCCCACCTTCTCCGTAACCCTGCTTCACATTTCTGATCACTTCTTCATCTCCTTCTCTTTCCCCCTCTGCAAACACGACAAGCCTATCTCTTTGGAGGGTTCGTTAGTGTCCTCCAGCTCCCTGGTTGCGTGAGTCCAGAACCATAATGGCTGCTGAAAGGAAATGCTGGAAATCAAAACACCTTGATGACCTCCGTTCCTATCAAGCACTCCTATCCTTTTTCTCTTCTATTTACGCAGCCAAACACACTTTCTTTCTGAATCTAAAATTCAATCCTCTTTCTCTAACCCCAAAAACCTCTTCTCCATCTTTTCCTCACCTCTTCAACCCCCCCAGACCCCTTCTCTGTCTTCCCTGCGATTTTGTGAACTATTTTGAGAAAAAAATTGATGACATCTCATTCTTTCTATTCTGGATCTTTGGCCTTAAGTGGTGTTCTGGCCGACACACCGGGGTGAACCTGTTGATAAACACAAAGCTAGTGCCAACACTGAGTTATCCTTAACTCTCCACTTCATACCTACTGACACTACCTGCTCACCTTCCACATCTCCCATCCGCAGTCTAACTTCCTCCTCCAAGAACTCTCCAAGAACTGGGATTCTCAGGCGCTGCCCTCTCCCTGCTCACATCTTACCTCAAAAATTGCAGCTTCAGGGTAACTTGGAGAGGGTCATCTCCTCACTGGAGTCCCACATGGGTCTGTCCTGGGTCCCCTCCTTTTCTCTCTGTACACAAACTATCTTTGCTCTCTCATTCACTCTCATGGCTTCTCCTATCACAGCTACACAAACAACACACAACTAAATCTGCCTTTTCCCCGGTCTGAAACCCAGGTGGTCGCATGCATCTCTGCTTGTCTGGCTGACATCTCTCAGTGGATGGTTGCTCACACATGAAGCCCACCATAAACCTAAACCTAAAAAAGACCGAACTGCTCTTCATCCCAGGTAAGGACTGTCCCACCCATGACCATTAACCATTAACATTGGCACCTCTGTTGTTTCCCCGACTCAGACTGCTAGGAACCTGGGTGTAACCCTGGACGACCAGCTGACCTTCACTGCTGACATCGCTGCTACAACCTGATCCTGCAGATACACACTCTACAACATCAGGAGGATACCTCATTACTGTCCCAGGAGGCAGCGCAGGTCCTGGTCCAGGCTCTGGTCATCTCGCACCTGGACTACTATTTTTTATCTTTGCTATCCTGGCTCCTAATTGGTGGAATGAGCTCCCCATTGATATCAGGACAGCAGAAACTATGCATATCTTCCGTCGCAAATTGAATACACATTTATTTTGACTGTACCCTAGTAATTAAGTTATTGCTGAAAGAAAAAAGCACTAAGCACTTTTTGAGTTAATTTAGGCCTTGTAACTAATTCACACTAACCGTGCTTGAAGTGTATATATCTGCACTTTCCTTGTTGTTTGGTGTTTGATTCGTTATGGTTTTTGCACTTATTGTAAGTCGCTTTGGATAAAAGCATCAGCTAAATGATACGTATTGTAATGATGTGTTTTGAGAGTGTGTGAAGGTGGGTTGTTTTACCAGAAAGGCACACAGCATGTAGAAACTCATGAAGTAGATGATGGCAAAGTTTGATCCACATGTGTACTCCTCCCCGGGGAGGTAATCAGACTTGGGGTCGCACTTCTTCTCGTACATACATGCTAACATCACTTCATGCCAAGCCTCCCCTGTCGCACATCTGCACAACAGACAAATCAAAAGGTCTCAATCACACACACTCTGAACGTCACACTGAAGTCAGATCTGCCCTTCTCCATTACACAGTGTGACAGTGCTCTCCTGTTAGCTGTTTGCTTTAGAGAATGGGTTTAATATCGAGCTACACCAAGCATTAGCACATCTACAGAGAGCAGTCAGTCAAGACCACAATCCAAAAGGGAGTTTTATATACATCATTTATATGTAGGAGAATCACAAGCCTCTGATAGTTTGGACCAGTAATGATGCACACAAATATGTAGTCACTCGATTTATGGATTAAATGAGCTTTTCAGAAATCCATTTTCCAAATTAAAATGGCAGAAAATGTGAATAGAAATGCATCTCTGTACCCAATGTTGTGTACATTTGATCATAGCGCCCATTTGGTCAATTGAGGTGACATTTATTGAGCAGCAATCGAACACAACTTCCAATAGTTTGTAAAAAAGAATCATGGGTCTATGATGAATCATGTCACAGACACATCTAAAACAAACATTAATTACGATAACAATAATAATGATATTCATAATCATAATGGTGTGTAGTAACAGAAGAAGACATAGCACCAACCTGAATAACAGCAGCACAGCCTGAGGAAATGTCTGGAAATTGTTGTTCCTGTTGATGTATGTGCCGTCAACCAACGCAATTTTTCCAAATATCTGCAGGACATTTTTTTTAATTAGATAAAATAAGAAAAAATGAAACAACACATTGGGTCAGCTGTTTTGCACTCTGGGTCTTCTTAACTAAGGGCAGAGTGTTTTTAGCCCTTGGGTGATCCTTTACAATCATTACACAGATTTGTATCTTGCTTAAACTATGGTTATTTGCCAACAAAGTATAATATGTATTAAAACATTTAAATCTGTTTAAATTAATTATCATTTTATTAAAACCTGCTTTTTTTATTTGCACAGGTTGTGTAAGTTAGACCTTGAGATTCAAAGAAATATCCACACATTGACATTGGAATGGTTTTAAATGAGACGCTATTGCTCACTTCAAATAAGATCCTTGGCTCAGCCTCACCAATCGATTAGTACTGGCCCATATGTTGAAAACTAAAGCTTCATATTCATCCACACATGCCAGAAATAAAAAAACTGAAAATGCCCATAATATAATTATCAATAATGGATGGTGTGTGTGTGTGTGTGTGTGTGTGTGTGTGTGTGTGTGTGTGTGTGTGTGTGTGTGTACCTGCATTCCAACCACAGCGTATATAAAGAATAGCATGAGAATGAGCAGGCCCACATAGGGGAGAGCCTGCAACACAACAAGCAGTAACATTGTCAGATGGATGCCTCACTTCCGAACTGGCTGAATCCGATCAGAGTTGTTACTGACCTGAAGGGATTTGATGAAGGTCCACAGAAGATTCCGAATCCCTTCAGAGCGATTCAAAAGTTTCACCAGGCGCATGACCCGAAACAGTCTGAAGAATGTGACTGACACGCTCATGTTTTCAGAAGACTTGTCAGAGAGATTAAGGACTTTTTATAAATCACATGATATTCCAAAATAAAATAATAAACTGGATTTAAAAACATTCAAGCATCTCACCGCAATTGCTTGCATTGGATCCACTGCCTGTAAAATTATAAATATTTTCTTTAAAGCTGCATTTATTAAGAATGGCTTTTTTAAAATGTTTTTATGCTCACGTTCCAAACTGTTAGTGAACACATCCATAGTTGGTCATTCCATTAAAAAAAACTTGCATGAGAAGCAGAACGAGAGATTTATCAAACAATAGGAAGATTTCTATAATGCAGATAAACAAAACTAAAAAGTAGGATTCAGTGCCTTATCCATTGAAGGATGACAACGCCATGTGTGCCAAGAAGGGCTATATGGTTATACCAATTAGCACATTCGTGGGACTTTATGGGGGGGGGATTTGCGTAACTCTGGGAGAGTTTTTGTAGTTGGGGCAAGAGATCCTTGGTCCCTCGATAGGGGCCAGACCAGAAGGGTTCACTGACCCTATTTGACAAGAAGGTTGTTGCACCTTCATTTCAAACAGTGGGTGAGAGAGAGAAGCATAGCTGTCATGTGATCGCCTGGGGGTGCATGAGATCAGACGGGTGCAAGGCTGACGGACATACAGACAGGGTTCAACTGGAACCCTCAGCCTCACTGTGATCTGCTGGCACAGATTGTCTGCTGCCTCTGTCCAGAAAGCTGGATAGATAATGTAATGTGCATGCTGGTAAAAAACGGAACACTTCTTTGATTCACTGGAATCAAATAGCAAATCCCACCAGCAGCCTGTGATTAATCAACCCAGACTCACGGCATTTCGTGTTATAGTCACGACATTGAATCTATTGATTCGTGTTCACCAACCCCATTTTCTCCTTTTTTTCGAGTCACACAGAATGATTTTAAAAGCAATGCATTTCTATTGGCAGTGTGTTTCGTGCCTGCAACACGTCTTTTTGTCCGGTCGGGTCTTGGAACACCGGAAGCTGTGCGGTTCATAAAAACATGTTCTTACTCAATATCAAGCCAGGATTATTGTTTTTATTTTATGTTTTATATAATGTTGGACTTTTTTGGTCGTCTGTGAGGAAAAGAAATGCCCCCCACCTCCCCCCCTTCACCTCACAGCCCCTGTCCCACTTCTCCCCTGTGACCCCCATGCAACTGTCCGACTTCATGACTGGAATTAAGTCCACCTGCACACTGGACCCAATGCCCTCCAAATGTGTTAAAGAGAGCCTCCCTGCCATCTCCCAACTCATCGCCACCATCATTAACTCCTCCCTCAGACCTGGATCAGTTCCCCCCCCCTCTCTCAGACTGGCTGCTGTCACACCCATTCTCAAAAGACCTGGACTCACACCTGACATCATGTCCAACTTCCGGCCCATCTCAAATCTTCCCTTTCTGTCAAAAATACTTGAACGTGTCGTTGCCTCACAACTAAAATCCCACCTCAGCTCCAATGACCTCTTTGAGCCATTTCAATCCGGTTACCAATCAAAACACAGCACCGAAACAGCTCTTCTGGAAATCACAAACGACCTCCTCCTCTCCTCTGACTCCGGCAACCTGAATCCTCATCCTCCTCGACCTCACCGCAGCATTCGACACCTGCTGTCCCTCCTCCAATCATCACTCAACATCACCGACACTGCACTCTCCTGGCTGAAATCCTACCTCAGCGACAGACATCAGTTTATCAACATCAACAACTGCACTTCCTCCCCTGCTCCTCTGTCCCAAGGCGTCCCCCAGGGTTCGGTGCTTGGCCCCCTCCTCTTCATCCTCTACATGCTCCCCCTTGGCAAAATCATTCGTCGCCACAACCTTCAATTTCACTGCTTCGCCGATGACATCCAACTTTATATCTCAACAAAAACCATCACCCCCACAACACACTCCACTCTCACCAACTGTCTCTCAGAGATAAAAGCATGAACTAGCTAAGTGTGTTAGGTCTAAATCTTAGTGTATTTTGCTCCACTCACCGGTCCGTCACAGCGGGGGAGCTGTGATCCGGAAGACCTGCGTGTTCTCCGTTATGATCTGATCTCGCTCTCTCACGTCCGTTTATATGAGGGGTCAAAATCCCATGCTCATAAAATGCTCATATTTTTTTTTCTCTTCATTCCCCACACCACAAAATAAATGAATAAATAAATTAACGAAAAGTAACGAAGTTTGGGCAGTGTGGGTTTTATATTAACGGTTACACATATTTCAAAACGTGAAGTGTAATAACCGCAGTTTGCCTCCCTGTCAGAATGACAAAGGTCCTCAGTGAGGCTCAAGCCCATGTTTCACTACATTGTAAGTATAACTTATTAAAAAGATCAGTTCAATGCAACTAATGTCGTTTTAGTGTTATTGCATGATGTTGAATTTAGTGATAGATTGTAAACGTTTGAAATGTAGCATGTAAATAGAGTTTTTGCGCTGATCAGGGGGTACTTGGCTGCATTTTTTTTCAAAGGGGGTGCATTATTGAAAAAAGTTTGAGAACCACTGCTCTACAGCATACCATCCAACCTCCTCAATAAACTTGAACATATCCAGAACTCTGCTGCCCGCCTCCTCTCCCACACCCGCTCCCGAGACCACATCACTCCCGTCCTCCAGAACCTCCACTGGCTCCCCGTCCATCAAAGAATCAACTTCAAAGTCCTCCTGATTACTCACAAAGCCCTCAACAACCAGGCCCCCCCAACCTCACAGACCTGCTGCACCACCACACCCCTTGCCCCTACCTCACAGACCTGCTGCCCTGCACCACCACACCCCCCCCTACCTCACAGACCTGCTGCACCACCACACCCCTTCCTGCTGCCTCCGCCCATCAGAAGCCAACCTCCTATCCATCCCCACCCACATCAATCACCGGACCTGGGGGGACAGAGCCTACTCCGTCGCGGCCCCCTCCCTCTGGAACTCACTCCCCCAACCCATCAGAGACTGCACTGACCTCACCACCTTCAACACACTCACCTCTTCAATCTGGCTTTTTATGTGTGATTGTTTTTGTATTATTTGACTTTAACTTTAACTATATATATTTAATTGTTTAACTTTTCACTATATCTGTAAAGCGTCTTTGAGCACCTGTAAAAGCGCTAACAAAATACATATATTATTATTATTATAGAACATTTTGCGAAACACAATAGCCAGCATGTGTAGTTCTGGGGGGGGCGTTCAATTCCAGTTTTGGATAGTCTGGCGTGGTTTCGTTCCATTTGAAACAGCTGTTTGACGCACGGCGTAACCTTGGCGCACTGCCACTCCAACATCCAATCCCAGAGCTTGAAGATTAATCACGGGGACTGTAGTCCCAAACGATAGCTGGGGATTATGGGTAGTGTAGTGTCTTCGGCCATCCTAAACTCCAAAATGTTTTTCGGATTTCATATCGCATTAACACCATATCCCTACATGCATTGTGGCTAAAACATCCAATCAGCGAGCTTAAACCATAGCTTAGGATTTTGGGTAATAAGTTCAGTGGCTGTGTATCGCAATGATGCTCGAAATGTCCCATATAGGCCTACGTCTGTTTCCGGTTATTTTTCTTTTGGAATGTAGTTCCTGACAGACGCCAAACAAGCCAGAGATTATAGAATTAAACAAATAAATAAAAACAAGGATAATTGTGTTTTATTGGTGAGTAAATAACAGTGTGTTATTTAGAAAAGAATAACAAATTAGAAGGAAAAAAAGGGGGAAATCGTGTTGGTGAACACAAATCAATAGATGAAATGTCGTGAGACTGGGTTGGATTAATCAATGCTCTGCTAACCACGGTATTATGTCAAAACAAGCAACTAAACTGCCTTTTAGGAGAGGAATACATCACCGTACATTATATACACTTACATATCAATCTATTTTAGTTCTAAACTATGTTTCCGAATCCTTAGACTGTATGTCTGATTATAGGAGTCATGAGTTAGCCCAGACTTTCTGTTTCATACTCTTGGGGAAGGGAAGTATTGATTTCATAAAACGTTGTTTAGCCTGCCAGCCCCGGGATAAACAGGCCACTGTGGATGAACAGATGGATTTACTCAGAAGTAATATGTAACTAGTACGATGCAGCACACAGGTGCATTCAATGAAGAACCTTTCTGAACATGGATACGTTTGGAATCCTGTTGGAAAGGGTTTCTGTTAGTTTTCTATAAACAGTGTTGGAGGAGTGCAAAGGATGTGCATACACACAAACATACATTGCAAGGTTTGTAAAATGGATTTTACAATCATCTTAGCCCCATCATGCCGTTTGAAAACGAGCTCTGCCTTGTATACCTTTGTCAGTTGTATCATTGTTCAGACAAACTTCATGCAACATGTCAATGTCATGCAAAAGTGAAGCACGTGAATAGTTACAGAACAGCCATGGAGACAGTAAAGTCCTCCAGAGGAGGCCAGAGCTGCCTGTGGGAGGGAAGAACACATTCAGGAAGTGATGTCAGAGGAAGGGAATGTGACGGTGAGAGATAAAGGCATCGACATTGAAAGCAGAGGAAAATATATCAAAGTCACCATTAGTTAATGATTTATTATTTATTTATGTACATTACATTACATTGCATTAAGAGACCTCTGAGGTCTAGTGTCATGACACTCAGCATACTTAAGCATGAATTATCTGGGAGTAATTCAAAAAGTTGAAGAAAAAAAACCAAGAAGCCCTTTAAAAAAAATATGTTACACCTGGAGGATTAAAGGAGTTTACTGAGATGACCAAACAGAGCTCACAGAACATTCATTCTCTCTCTCTCACACACACACACACACACACACACACACACACACACACACACACACACACACACACACACACACACACGCACATCCCCAGCCATTTAGTTTGAACGTTAAGTTATTCCTGAATTCTCAGTTACTACTGCCTATAGTCAAACTGGTAATTTACTAAATCGTGTTGCAATAATACAACTTTAAAAACCTCTTAGCTAGTAGAACCTTTAGGAATCTGAAAATCAGTTGATAGGAAACACCTGCCCACAAAGTCACTGTCACATTACACAACAACAGAACTACACACATGACAAATGGAGAGGCACAAAAGCCTTTCATACGTAGTTTCAAGCATATTATCTATCATTTGTGGGACAACACAGGGAAAACAGAGCAATGCAATAATACTCACATCAATTTCACTCAGCATCACGTCCACCACACTTCCAATGACAATGATAAAGTCAAAGACATTCCAGGGGTCTCCAAAATAACCCTTGAAAATCAAGAATAGAGTGAATGTGTGTGTCTTTGAAAGTCGCTCGTCATAATGCATGCATTTATTTTTTTCAAAAGCATGCAGATTAAAATCACTTTTGATCCCATCAAATTAGATCCCAGCATGTTTAAGGTAAAGGAAGCACATTTTTGCAGAGCGTTCCTGCTCTTTGTGACCACTCAAAGCATTGTTACAACAAGTCAGCACTGACCAGTTCAAACACAAACTCATGACGATCAGGAGTGATACACAGATTTACCTAGAGAATGTTTTAATATATGCAATTCTGACTGACCTTTGCTTTGAAGGCCATAAGTTTAAGGATCATTTCTACAGTGAAGAGCACAGTGAAGATGATGTTCAGCATGTCAGACAGGTGGGTCACATGGTCGGACTGGTTGCAGTGCTGTGGGAAGAGACACAGAGTCTGTTTGACCTGGAAACCTCTGGACTCTGGGTTTTATAACATCACTTTCTAAATGAACTCTGATTGGACAGTGCATTTCTCCCGTTGCGACTCTACAGGCACACATTGAAGAAGTTCAATTATTGAGCAATGTATATCCACGCATTGAAGTCCTTACAGCAGCCCCATTCAACTTGTTGTTAACTCTTGGCTTTTCCCACATTAGTTTGAGGGTCTTTATCAGAGCTCAAGCGTTTGAGTTTTGAAGGAAGGTGTCAGGCTGCTGGTTCAATTCAGATTTACTGGCAGCCTCTATTGTTGGGGTCTGTAGCTGTAAACTATTACTGCCGGTTCTTTCATGTCTTCTCTTCATGTTGCAGGTATTTTTTTTAAGTAAATGTTTTGTATTATTATTCAACCCTGTCTCCTAAAAAATACGTTCCCACAGAACGACAGTAAACTGCATTCTGAATTACGTTTAGCTAGAAACGTATTTACTCCCACGTTACGTTCGTTATGAACGTATCTCAAATACGTTTATTTTCTACATATCTTCTAGAAACATATTTTCTCCCACGTTACGTTCCTTATGAACGTATCTTAAATACGTTTATTTTCTACATATCTTTGGCATTTATTGTCTTGCTTATAATAATGATAATAGTCATTTATAAATATAATTTTGGAGCACATATTTGAAATCAGTAGGCGAGGCTGTAATTTCGCCAGCTGTTACTCTCATGAGCGAGGCAGAAAATAATAGTTTTAACATGCCAAAAAGCTGCTGTGTTGTTTATTGCACCTCAAACATTAAAACAAATCCAGAGTTACGTGTTTCTGTACTTCCTCTAAGAAGAAAGGACAGTAAAAGAAGATCTCTGTGGCTTCAGGCTTGATCGCCGTTCAAATGACAGCGTTGGTTTCCCCAAAAGTGGGCGGGGCTGTAAAGTGAAGTAGATTTTACTCTCATCTATTATTCAAAATCATTCTATTTATTCTAACGTATTACATGCCAGTGTTTTACTTTTTATTTATTTGTTTTTATTTTAAATCGTATAATGTCGGACTTTTTTTGTCGTCTTTGAGGAAAATAAATGGGGTTGAGAGCCTCAAAATACTGAAATCTGTATTTTTTAAAATCTCTTCCTTCTAATTTGTTATTCTTTTCTAAATAACACACTGTTATTTACTCAACAATAACACACAATTATCCTTGTTTTTATTTATTCGTTTAATTCTATAATATTGGGCTTTTTAGCATGCTTTTTAGCCGTAAATAAAGTCACCAGAAACAGACGGGACATTTCGAGATTTAGGATGGCCGAAGACACTACACTACCCATAATCCCCAGCTATCGTTTGGGACTACAGTCCTGTTGACAAACCCCGTGATCTTGCGCCAAGGTTACGCCGAGCGTCAAGCTCTTTGAAATGGAACGAAACCACGGCAGACTATTCAAAACTGGACTCGAACGCCCCCCCAGAACGACACATGCTGGCTATTGTGTTTCGCAATATGTTCTCTATGGCACGTCTCTACTGGGAATTGTAGTTTTAAAAGACGTTTTTCCCAAATTTAGAAGTTGACAGTATTAAACTGTGTACAGCCCTGGAGGTTTAGGCGATAGGAAACACATTGGTGTGTACACATTTAAAACATGGAATTACTAAATGGGTGAAAATCGCTTGTATCCATAATGGGCAGCATTAATATATTTTCACATGACAGCTCATTGTTACTTTGTAATTCTACTCCACTACAATTCAGAGGTGAACTTGGTATTTTTACTTCACTACATTTAGTTTAGTTACTTTGCAGATTCTGATTAATGATGTGGAATATAAACAACCCTTAAAACAGAAGGTGATTGTCAAGTGCCAACAATCAGGAGAGATATTTGATAGTTGGTGCTTGAGAAGACTAAACATTTATCTGCAGGTCTTTATAAAGTATATTCATTACTCGTTATTCTCTACTAATAGTTAATTAAAAACTGTAAAATGGCTATTTTGCACATCCCTTTCAAGATTTCCTAAGGTGTATTGATCTTATACACAACTTGTGTCGCAGGTTCCTCAACAGCGCATTACAAGACATCTATCAATATGTGTGTACTGTATACCTCCACTATTAAACTGTCATATTCTGCACATTTCTTATACTATCTACTACATATATAAGAGTATAATTAATGTGTATAATATCAGTTAAAATGTGTGCTTCAACATAATTAACATTGCAGGAAAGCAATATTTTAGACGTTAAGCACTTTGTCAGGCTTAATATTTATCTGTAGATAGATACCCCCAAAGCTTTTTTCTTATTTAAAAGAAGACCTTAACCTAAAGTATTCTTTAATGTGCTAAGAAAGGTTAATTCGTTTTTCTGTTTTGCACCTCCTATTAATATCGGTGTACATCCGGCACTAAACTGTTTTATTGTAGAGATCACTTCGTATCTTCTTGACTTTTTATATTCTATATTTCTATCATTGACCTTCTACTTTCCCCCGAAGAAAGTATGTACTCTTAATATTGTTTTAATCAAATAATATTATTCAACAAAAATAATTCAATAACATGCTTTAACCACTAGGCGGTGCACACAAGGTACACACAGCATACTAATAATAACTTTGTATTATTAGTGTAGACACTTACAGTATGTATAACATCTGAAGATGTGTAGTACAGAATATTGCTTTACTCTTTCTCTAGTTTTACTTCTACACATTAATATCTGATTTGTAAAACATCACAGACAGAAAGGCATAGGCTATCCGTCATTTAATGGTAAGCTATTGAAATTGTGATTCCATAGATGTGTCTCCCATCACCCAAATCCCCTAACTATTCTCTCAACTCAGTATTTACATTCTTATATTCAAAGAAAATCAGTAATATCTTTAAAAACTACAAGTCCTTTTCTATCAGCTGTGCACCATTATGGTGTAAATATAACCTATATACCAATTGGATCAAATATAAAAGTCAGCCAAATTACTATTGATACTGCAAGGAGACGTATTTTGTGAAAAGAAATTGAATATGTTGTTTAATTGTTGATATATTTATGATCCATGTCAAGTATTCAGTTTTGGCAGCAGTTCTCCTGTTTGTCCAGAAGTCTTCTCATCAGGGCTCTATAAATAAAGAACTACGGCAGATGTGTAATATTTAATGCAGGCGAACCGTGTATTACAATGCCGTTATGTGATGACTTCCAAAGAGAAAAGCAAGCACACTCTGAATTAGGTATTTTATTTTTCGTTGTCGGATATCATATCTTATTAACACCATATTCCAGCGTGCATTGCGGCTAAAACATCCAATCAACAAGCTTCAAGCTGAGGATCTTGGGTAATCAGTTTAGTGGGTTTGTGGTGTGTATCACTCGAAATGTCCAAGCCCCCAGGAAGTGCGCCGGAGTCTGATGAGAATATTTGTTGTGGCCAAACTGCGGTACTACACTTCCTTTAGGTTGCTGGGCCCGGAAACACTTTTTCCAATTGACTTACATTGGGAAAGAGTGGTCTGTAACTCGTTGGATAATTTTTTTTAAACTAAATAAACAACCCAGTATGAACACTTGTATAGCCCTTATTAAAAACATGCGTTCCTCAAGTTGTAAAAATGTGCTAATAACGTTATTCTGACAGTTATTTCCCTCTGCATTATGAACCCGCATCTAACCCACGGGACCGCGCCGCCCGGCACATTCATGTTACATTTTCAGCACTACATGCGTTTATCTTTACCCATGGATGCACAATAACAACGGACCCATATCGCCTTACTGCCATCCCATGGAGCTGTAATAATGGATATATTACAATGTTTGCTGTAATTCATCATTTGTAAAATATTATACTACATGGGCTGTATGATTAAATCTTGTACCGTAAATGTTGTATTAAATAAAGTTAATATTACCGACGTTAGATTAACGTCCCTGTCGCTTATTATTGCACTAAGAAGCTTATTGCACTGTGTGTATATATATATACAGTGCAATAATTATTTCATGCTAAATGAAGCTCTGTTGGATATCACTAGATCCTGTTACAGCGTAATATAAGTACATAACGATTGATGTGTACATTAGCATAATTACTAGCTAGCTGCTAACTGCCGCCTCGTCAATATGCTGTCATGAACGCATGGTGCTGTTACGTGTACGCAAATTGACGTGCTTGATTTGAACGAGCATTTTGGTTAAAGTTGCGCATGCGCTATGAGCGCACATACGGGTACTTCTCAGGCATGCCGGGTAATCTGTGACGTCTCACTCTCTCAAAAGTTGGGCCATTTTATCATCATGCGCTAATGAGCAACTCTCATAGGAATGAATGAGGCCCCGCCTCCCACGCTGTATCCAGTTCTTATTATACATCCATGGAAATGTCCCGTCTGTTTCCGGTGACTTTATTTACGGCTAAAAAGCCCAAGATTATAGAATTAAATGAATAAATAAAAACAAGGATAATTGTGTGTTATTGTTGAGTAAATAACAGTGTGTTATTTAGAAAAGAATAACAAATTAGAAGAAAGAGATTTTAAAAAATACAGATTTCAATATTTTGAGGATCAAAGCCCCATTTCTTTTCCTCACAGACGGAAAAAAAGTCCGACATTATACGATTTAAAATAAAAACAAATAAATAAAAAGATAAAACACTGGCATGTAATTTACGTCAGAATAAATAGAATGGTTTTGAATAATAGATGAGAGTAAAATCAACTTCACTTTACAGCCCCGCCCACTTTTGGGGAAACCAACGCTGTCATTTGAACGGCGATCAAGCCTGAAGCCACAGAGATCTTCTGTTACTGTCCTTTCTTCTTAGAGGAAGTACAGAAACACGTAACTCGATTTGTTTTAATGTTTGAGGTGCAATAAACGACACAGCAGCTTGTTGGCATGTTGAAACTATTATGTTCTGCCTCGCTCATGAGAGTAGCAGCTGGCGAAATTACAGCCTCGCCTACTGATTTTAATTTAACCATATATCGAGCCCGATTCTCGATTTCAAAGGTGTGCTCTAAAATGATATTTATAAATAACTATTATCATTATTATAAGCAAGACTTACATGGTAAAGATATGTAGAAAATAAACTTATTTAAGATACATTCATAACAAACATAACATGGAAGAAAATATGCTTCTAGAAGATATGTAGAAAATAAACGTATTTGAGATACGTTCATAACAAACGTAACGTGGGAGAAAATACGTTTCTAGCTAAACGTAATTGAGAATGCAGTTTAGTTCTGTGGGAACGTAATTTTTAGGAGACAGGGTTGTATTATTGGAACATTTTAATGTTTTTTTATCATTTAAAGTCTTTCTCTGTTGTATTCCTATCATATACAAAGTGGAATATTGTGATAATTACATGTACAGTAAGGTCTATTCCAGAAAGGAAATACATATTTTATATTAGATAAGTTTATGATAAATTAAATAACATAATAAAAAAACAATTACGTCGAACAGCCACCTTTTAAAATGTGCTAAATACTGCTCTATTGTTGAACAACAGCCATGTTCTTATTATTCTTATTCCAGACCTCGCATGAAAGCCAAAGTTAACGTTATCAAAGAGAAATGTATTTCTCTTTGATAACGTTAACTTTGGCTTTCATGCTCTCAAAAAAAAGCTTGGTCATCATCCACAGCCACTCTGTATTCCTAGCTGTTCTATAATCGACTCATTATCATGTCAGCCGCTTGAAAAGCCTGCTAGTGTTAGCCCAAACTAACACTGTCAGACTTGGTAACTTCTGCTGGCAAAAGATACCTATCTCTAATGGCGCATTTCCACGACAGGGCCTCGCTCGGTATGGCTCAACCCAGTCTCACGGCATTTCGTGTTAGAGTCACGAAATTGAATCTATTGATTCGTGTTCACCAACACATTTCCCCCCTTTTTTTCGTGTCACACAGAACAATTTTAAAAGCAATGTATTTCTATTGTCAGTATGTTTCGTGCCTGCAACACGTCTTTTTGTCCGGTCGGGTCTTGGAACACCGGAAGCTGTGGGGTTCATAAAAACATGTTCTTACTCAATATCAAGCCACGATTATTGTTTTTATTTTAAATCGTATAATGTCGGACTTTTTTTGTTGTCTCTGAGGAAAAGAAATGGGGCTCAGAGCTTCAGGATACTGAAATCTGTATTTAATTTGTTATTCTTTTCTAAATAACACTTTACTCACCAATAACACACATTTATCCTTGTTTTTATTTATTTGTTTAATTCCATAATCTCGGGCTTTTTTGGCGTCCGTCAGGAACTGAATTTCCTAAAATAACCGGAAACAGACGTAGGCCTACAGGGCTCTCGACTAACTGTTTTCCCCATCCTCCCGGAACTGTCCCGAAATACAATCCAAGCCGTCCCGAAATTAATGTGGACTGTCCCGAATTAATCTTTTTTAGTTTTTCTACATTATCATGAGTTAAAATCATTCAAAGTGACCTTTAACATAAATAAAACATCATACAAATCATTAGATGATAATTCATCAACTTTTTTATTTGAGAAAATCATTCAATCACATAAACAAAGGCCAAATATATTTAAACAAACACACAAACGAGAAAATTACTGAATTGAATCCAATCAAGTCCCATCCAATTATCAAAATAATCCAACACTGTGTCCTGAAGACAGAACCCAGAGTAACCACTAACCAGGATGACAGTTTGTCAGTCAGGAGACTTTTACAAACGGCCCCGCCCCCTCGCACACAGACGGGAGAGAGAGATCTCGTCTGGATTGGAAAGCTCGAAAATACATCATAGACGCATGTTGTAGTCTTATTGCATATTAGAAACGGAGTTGGTGAAACTAAAATTGCGATATAATGTGTATGTAGCAATAATACATATGACATATTTTTTAAATGTCTCCAGTACCGATAAAAAGTCTGATAACGTCGGAGCTTAACGTTACCATTGTCTTTAATAATTCCGGCCCGGGGCCCGTTTAATCCCGGGGCTCGGTACCCATCCTTACCTGGTGAGAGGCGCAGCATATTGCTAAGGACTAAATACGATGGAGGGTTCTCTTCTCAGCCTTATTAGGGGATGAAGAGGAGTAAGTAAATAAAGAGGCCTGCGCTCCAGGGTCAGGTTCTGCTGTGCGTTTTTGTGATGTAACGGTAAAACATTTCAGAATTCCTCCACGGGATGCCATTGTCATTGTACATCACTCAACCCGCGAACTACACACACTCAGTACATAGCTAGACCATAGAGAGCTAGACCCGCGAATTTGCGGACCAGGAATTCGCGGGCACAGCCAGCTGGACGGCTGGCTAACAGCCAGCGGCACAGCAGTAGCTACATGTGTGTGTATTTCGCGGATTGCTAAATGTTTTGTGCGTGTGTGTTTATGTTGACAAGGAGGTTTAATAACTGTGTGCTACACAAAACGTGCAGTCGGTTTCATTTTCATCGCCGTTTGTAGTTAGCAGGGTATTTTTATTTTAACTCTCGTCCCAAAATAATTTTGTATCCTCCCAGACACTATTTGTTTCGGCCCCGGGACGACGGGACGTCCTTAAGCTCGAGCCCTGGGCCTATATGGGACATTTCGAGCATCATTGCGATACACACCCACTGAACTGATTACCCAAGATCCTCAGCTATGGTGTAAACTCGCTGATTGGATGTTTTAGCCGCAATTCATGTAGGGATATGATGTTAATGCGATATGAAATCCGAAAAACATTTCGGAGTTTAGGATGGCCGAAGACACTACACTACCCATAATCCCCAGCTATCGTTTAGGACTACTGTCCCCGTGATTAATCTTCATGCTCTGGGATTGGATGTTGGAGTGGCAGTGCGCCAAGGTTACGCCGAGCGTCAAACAGCTGTTTGAAATGGAACGAAACCACGCCAGACTATCCAAAACTGGAATCGAACGCCCCCCCCAGAACTACACATGCTGGCTATTGTGTTTCGCAAAATGTTGTATGGGACGTCTCTACTGAACGTTTTCGTTTTTCCCAAAATTAGAAGTTGCCAGTATTAAACACATTGGTGTTATCAAATGTAAAACATATAATTAATAAATGGGTGAAAATCGCTTGTGTCCATAATGTGTAGCATTAATATATACCCACATGACAGCTCGTTGTTACTTTGTAATTCTACTCCACTACAATTCAGAGGTTAACCTGGTATTTTTACTCCACTACACTTATTTGAGTTACTTTGCAGATTCTGATTAATGATGTGAAATATAAACAACCCTTAAATCAGACTTTAGTTACACCTGAGTACAATTCAGGGAAGGTGATTGTCAAGTGCCAACAATCCAAATTAGTGTCGATACGGCAAGGAGACGTATTGTGTGAAGAGAAATTGAAGATGTTGTTTAATTGTTGATATATTTATGATCCACGTCAAGTATTCAGTTTCGGCGGCATTTCTTCAGTTTTTCCAAAGGTCTTCTCATCAGGGCTCTATAAATAGAGAACTACGGCAGATCTGTAATATGTAATGCAGCCGAACCGTGTATTACAATGCCGTTATGTGATGACTTTCAAAGAGAAAAGCAATAGCACTCGGAATTAAGTATTATTTTATTCTTTTAAAATGTTTTCGGGATTTCATATAATATAAACACGAAATCCCAGCATGCATTGCGGCTAAAACATCCAATCAGCAAGCTTAAACCATAGCTGAGGATCTTGGGTAATCGCTCAAAATGCCTACGTCTGTTTCTGGTTATATTTATTTTGAAATTCAGTTCCTGTCGGACGCCAAAAAAGCCCGAGATTATGGAATTAAACAAATAAATAAAAGCAAGGATAATTGTGTGTTATTGGTGAGTAAATAACAGTGTGTTATTTAGTAAAGAATAACAAATTAGAAGGAAAAAAAGATTTAAAAAAATACAGATGTCAGTATTCTGAGGCTCTGAGCCCCATTTCTTTTCCTCACAGACGACAAAAAAAGTCCGACATTATACGATTTAAAATAAAATAAATAATTGTGGCTTGATATTGAGTAAGAACATGTTTTTATGAACGCCACAGCTTCCGGTCTTCCAAGACCCGACCGGACAAAAAGACGTGCTGCACGCACGAAACATACTGCCAATAGAAATACATTGCTTTTAAAATCGTTCTGTGTGACACGAAAAAAAGGGGGAAATTGTGTTGGTGAACACGAATCCATGGGATTAAATGTGGTGACTATAACACGAAATGCCGTGAGACTGGGTTGTATGGCTAGGCCTCGTTATTCCTTGTTAGGACTGGCTCACTTTATGCTGCGTTTCCATTACAGTTAAGTAGCTGGGGCAGTAACTATAGTAACGCAGTGTAGGCGGAGCCGTGACGTCATCTTCAATGAGAACCACAGAAAACCACAGCCGTTAGCTGTTAGCCCTCAGAGCTCACAGTTCCTCATATCTGTTCAGAAACTAGACAGAAGTGAAACAAGTACAAACCACAGACTGCCTGTGTCATGGCGAATACAGTCGCTGGTTTATTTATGTCTGTAGGCCGTTGTTGTGAGTGTGGACGGTCGGAGCATATATAACGTTAGCTTAGCCGATCTCCATTTAGAAAACACGCATTTTAAAAAGGGTTTTTCGCCTGCTGTCTGTCTGCAGACTTGTCAAAGCATTAATTCATGGTTTTTACTAACCTGTATCAGTATGTTGTTACTTGGGCATCATTTTGAAACGTGTATTACAATTAAATCACGGTCAAATATGTTCATCTTGTTGTAGTTGTAGCCCCCTTGCCAGTGATTCTCTCTCTAGTTTAGCATACTCAGCCCGGCTCAGCCTGGTTGTTGGTGCGGAAAGAACCTCAATTTTATGGGGCCAGAAAAACTGTGAAATAGTACCCGCTAGCCGGAACTACGCCAAGTGGAAACGCAACCAAAAACGGGCCGGGCACGGCACGCTTAAAGCGAGCTCCGCGCTGTAGTGGAAATGCGCCATAAGTGAGGACTTGTTATTATTGAGATGACTTGCACAGACTGAGTGGAGGGAGAGGGGGGTGCTGTGATTGCTGGAAGCATTCACAATCTGCTTTCTGCTACACCAGCTAATGAAGTCATTCCCCATTCATTAACATAGAAAGTTCGTTCAAATTTTAAAACGTTTAGCTCATCAGGATTCTCCCATCTGATCCTGTCTCTCTTGTCCACTCACCCAACCCCCCTTTCCTCCATCCCTTTCAAATAAAAGCCACATTGCCACTGTATCATAACAGGTTTCTAAAGGTAGAACTTGTTTTTACAAAATCATAGCCTACAACTCTTACGGCCCGTCCACACTACAGCGTCGACAACTCTAATCTGCCCATTCACTTTGAATGGGGTGACGTCACGTTGCCTCGCTTTTTCGCCGAACTGAATTGTGGGTAGCATAGCGGTCCGTAGCCAGCGCCAGCCAATCAAATCCCGTTTCGGAAAATCTGACAGCTCAAGCCGTAGCCAATCAAACCGCGTCTAAGCTGGGAGAGATATCCCGCCGTTCATTTCTATATTTCCAAAAAAGTTGGAGGAGAAACTAATTATCGCTGTAGCAAATCACCCGGTTTTGTATGACCAGACCCTCTTCACCTACCGGGATACAAACCGGAGGAACCAGGCATGGAGGGAGATGGCAGAGACAGTGGGGGAAACTGGTAGGTTTTCTCCTGTTTGGGGAGTTTATATATATATTGCTACCATAAAATCCCCGGGGTTTTTTGCTTTGTATGTCGGGGGCGGGAGATTCATGTGATTGGTTGTTGGTCGTGTTGCTTGAATAAAATCCCCAAGCTACAGACACGCCCAGCTCCAAGCTTTTTTTGAAGCTGTAGTGTGGACGCTCCGTTACTGTATCATTGAACAGGGATGGACATCCTTTTAAAAACGCTCTGTACAGTCACTGTATGTTAAGAAAATAATTGGTTTGGACCTACCATTTCAATAACAAAAGTGCTTAATGCCAGGGCTCAACTTCTTCTCAGTACAAATAAGCACATTTAAATGATTGCTTTTGGACTCCCATTTCCCCATAATTCACACTCCATTCAACCAAGAAATGTTAACATATTGTGGATTGTTTCCATCTCAACTTTAACAACCAGGAATGCAGTGCAGCATTAGCTTCTCAATATCAATCATTCATTATGCAATTTGTTCATAATGTTTTTTTTCACGGTAGATTTGTCATCCAATCTTTCATGGAATGGAGACTTTGCCAGACTGAGGAGTTTTCTGAAAGTGGGCTGTATGAAATGTAGAGCACTATTAACCAGGACATGATCCAAACTCTCGTCTCACTACCAGCTGTGGAGAGGGTCCCACTAGCTGTCCCTTCCTTAGACCTGAGCCCACAGGATGTAGGAGATGCAGCAGACATTGCCCTCCACTTCATTATCAATTACCTGGACTCTGTGAACTCATGCCTGTGTTCTGTTTGAGGGCTACAGCTTTATGTTCAATACCGTCATCTCCCCTCTCAAACTAAAGTTATTTCTCAACCTGGAAGTGGTTTACGTGTGGCTTGACCAGGTCTATAAGCATGTTGATAATCAGTGGTAAAGGTATGAATCGGCTGCTCGATTATTTGGGTCAATAATTGATATCACGATTATTAAAACGATTATCCATTTACTCTGAAAACATCCATTTATTGCAAACAAATTTTAACAGTATGTTTTTAACAGTTGATTACCCTGAACTTTAAGTATAATTCAACTGAAGAACCAATAAAATAAATAAAAAATAAATCGATTATGTTGTTTTCATAATCGTTGCAAGCCAAAATTCTAATTGCGATTTAAATACGATTAATTGAGCATCCATAGTATGAACTTCAAAAGTTAGAATTTGATAAAACAAATATCTTCAATGAACTTTCCTGAAGCTGCTAAACATGCCAGAAAATAGGGCGTTATTAACTTCTGCTAAAAAATGACATAACATGTACATACTGTAATGTGTGTTGTGTTCATACCTGCATCCCCAGGCACATGGTGTTGAACATGATCAGGAGGAACATGAGGTACTCAAAGTAGCAGGAGGTGACCACGTACCACACCTGATACTGGTAGGGGTTCTTAGGAATATAACATCGCAGAGGTCTGGCCTTCAGAGCATACTGCACGCACTGGCGCTGGAGGGAATAAAAAGAAGGTGGAGGAAGTTGCAGGACTTAGACAAGTTAACAAGTGATATTAAGGATGATACAAATCATATATCAGATATATGGAGTATAAGTATTTGAAGTTATTAAAACATGATGTAAGGATTTCAATTGTTTTATGGCATTGAAAGAGCCCTTTTCTTGTTTTATTACAGAACAACAAGACCTCTGAGTTTCATAGGACGGAATAACAATGTGTCTGTCATCATCAGTGTTGGGTGTAACATAAGAAAAATGTGATGTGATTACAGTGACTGATCACATTTTTCGGTAACGCAGTAATGTAACGGGTTACTGTAAAGGGATTTACAGACTAAAGGGATTACAAGACGGGTTGGTGGTTTGGCCCACTGCTCAGACTCTTTACACGGTGGTGGTGCTGCAGCTCCTGATCGGAGCAGATCACACACTCACTAAGCCGAAAAACTATATCCGGTCACAGAGATCTGCTATTTTAAAGTAAAGTCAACACATATCGATCCTAAATATAGTCTATATTAAGAACGAGAACAGTTTTAACATATATATCGTTTTTTGTAAACATATGACAAATGTGCGAGGGTGATGACGTCAGAGCATCGTCCTATGTGCAGCCCCGACACAAATGAACCCCTGGGTGGAGGTATGCCCATTATTTTGAATTTGTCAGAAGAAAGGACAGGAATGTGACGGCAAGGTGCAAACTGTGTTAAGGCCAGAAGCTATTACCCACTGCTGCACACACAACATCAAACCCCTCCAAGCACCTGCAAAGGCAACATGCTAACACGAAGCTAGTAGCTAAAGACCCCAACCCAGAGTGATGATGTTGAGTGTGTGTCGACTCCGAACAAGCAGCCAAAACTAGAATTTTCACCGGTAACTGAAGCAGATAGCCAGGGGTGCACATAACTGGTACGCAGGTACGCATGCAAGGCACAAATCTGAATTGCGTAAGGCAAGTATATTTATATAGCATTTGTCAACACAAGGCAGTTAAAAGTGCTTTGCAAAAAATGAAAGACATTAAGAAAATGGCATTTAAAATCAGTCATTAAAAAGAAAAGATAATAAAATAAACATTAAAATAAAAAAATACATGAATAAAAGTTACAGTGCAGTTTGTGCAGATGTGAATTAGGGCTGCACGATATTGCGTTTTTTTTAACCTGTTAAGCCCCAAGGTCCCGACGCGTACTTTACTTTTTTTTTCACGACACTGTGTCTCAGGGGATCTTATTATTTAAGAACCTATTCATGTGTAATACCAGATTAACGGCAATAATCTCAGCTAACTGACGATACAAACCATTTTTACCAAAACAAAACACAAGTCTCATAAGAAGCATCTAAATGACCCCTTAGCGAAAAGTGCTTACGAACATTGGCACAGAACTAAAGATAAAAGATATCCGATTAAAGCTGAGGTTCCACAGATTATGTAGGTATATAGTATCATCACTGAGTGATCCGGACATGCGACAGGGGAAGCAAACACAGTCATCACAACACGTACCTTTACGGAGCTTCTAGGGAGATCGTCTCATCACCGTAGCTGTCAATCTGATCAAAAGACGTGTTCAATGGCATTAAAACGAGAAACAACGCAGCTGAATCGGTTAATCCATAGGTTTTTAACGTCTTGGCTATGCGGCAGTCCAGCGCACTCTAACACACACACACATGACCAAATAAGGAGTGAGAGTGACGCGTAGCCAAAACCAATTGCTTAAAAGCCACAGATACATTATTAACCTATGGATCAACCGATTCAGCCGCGTTTTTTCTCGTTTTAATGCCATTGAACAAGTATTTTGATCAGATTGACAGCTACGGTGAGACGATCTCCTGTAAAAGCTCCGTAAAAGGTACTTGTTGTGATGTCTGTGTTTGCTTCCCCTGTTGCGAGATCGGATCGCTTAGATACTATACTTAAATAATCTAGGGAGTCTCAGCTTTAATCGGATATATTGTATGTGCAGTTTCGATAAGTAATAAGGGTATTTTTATTTTGAATTCTGTGCTAAAGTGCCTTAGCATTAAAAAAAAAGAAGAATAACACTGCACGTCCTGCACGTGTGAATATCGCGCATGCGCATATCGCGGTTATCGCCATGACACGATATATCGTTCAGCCCTAATGTGAATAGTTCAATTAAAATCAGCGACAAAAAGAAAAGTCTTCTTGCTGGATTTGAAAGTAGTCAGAGTTGCAGTGGACCTGCAGGTTTCTGGGAGTTTGTTCCAGATGTTTGGAGCATAATAACTGAACGCTGCTTCTCCATGTTTAGTTCTGACTCTGGGGACAGAAAGCTGACCAGTCCCTGAAGACCTGAGAGATCTGGATGCAGGGACGTGCACAGGTACGGGCTAATGTTGCCCGGGCAACGGCCCGTTTGCCATTTATGGGGCGAAGCCTGCGAGCTAGTTCAGGCAGTCAACTCGAGCACTTATGCTGCATTCATACATAACGCCCCTTGCCACTCTACAACCAACCAAACAGAGTCTCCTTAATAAGCCGCTCTATTTAACCTGCCAGATCTCTCTCCATGCTTTGCTTGCTGCTGCTATTGCTGCAATTACCTCCACGTCGCTGCTGCTTGCCTGCCCCACCACCACCCCAGCTTAAACCCAGCTTCCACCTGTAGGCTCGGGGGTTAGTTATTTAATCATCACGCATCGTGCTATGTATATCTATGGAGTGATGATGCCCGAGCCTAGTCGCCAAACTCAACTATATGCTGCTTCTAATAAACACGTTAAAAGAACACGTGAGTTGTCTGACTGAATTGTTTGACCTGTCCCTCTGGAGAGAGTGAGAGGTTTTTTTTTGTTTTCTATTGTGGCCGAATAAACATGATAAGCCCACAATTAGTGTTGTAGCGTCTCGCTGCGGGAAACACACCGGAACGTGACTTTGTTTACAATCTGACAGCTGGAAGCAAAGGAAAGCCCTCCGAGTCCGGCCTCATATGGCTATGGTGATCATACCTAATGCCCGTCTGGCTTTGGTGGCCAATCCCCGGGTCAATCTGTCCCCGTTTTTAAATATGCTTTTAAGACCACCTCTCGTGTCGGATTTTGGAAAATTGATTTAGAGTTTTCTCACGGAAGTTAGAGTATAGGCGACAAACCAGGGGACTTATCTTCCTCTTGACACTGTCGGTTATTTACAAAAAAACATCTAAATATACTTGTTGTTGTGCTTCTGTCTTTCTGTGTCGTTTCATCTGTAAACTCCCTCACCGCTCGCTCTCTTTTCTTGATCGCCCTCTCACGGAAGAACACTTCACTGTCCCGCTTCATCGTAGGATTTCTGCCATGTCTCTACTTCAGTTTGACCATCTCTGTTATTAAGTGATGGAATACTAGATAAATAAGAATTTAGATACCTTACCGTTACTGCGGTCATAAAGAATGATAAGAATAAGAATAATGCGTATTGAAGTGGTTGCATTAATGAAATTAGTGAAAGTGTCAGCTAAATGCAATGTAATGTCATTTGACCTTTTTAGAGAGACACTAGTGTCATTAAAATAATGATTACAACAAAATGCAAAAAATAAATTAAAATATATTTTAAGATCATGTTTAATCATCTGATTCGTCTGTACATTGCTGTTTTAGTTTGTGTTAGTGTCTACAGTGTGTGCCTATTGAGCTGTTTAGAGCCATGTGGGACAAAACCTGATCCTGCCCCTCCCTCTGACTGTCTAAGTGAACGGTGACTGCAAAAACTACACTGCGCATGCTCAGAGTATTGTCCTATTTAATGTGTGTGGCAACAAATAATGACCATAGGGGCAAAGAGCTGCCATCCCCACCATACGTCCTCTCACATCATTCAGAGCTGATTGGCTGTAAGTACGTGTGCCGCGAAAAGTGTGGTGTGTGAAGAGGAGACGAGAGAGACGCGTCCTAAAACCCGGAAGTAAGCTGTGCATGGCTTCCCTCCACAAAAAAGCAACGAGATTTCTCCATAGGATTTTAGAAAATAGCTCAAAAATAAGATCTGTGGGAAACGTAGCTGTTAGATTAATGCACGTTTTGTTCAGCCGGATAATATCCACATGTCTACCCTACTTTTATCATTTTCGAATAAAAAATCCATCATTTAGATTTATGATAGACTTTTGAAACTACAAGAACATAAGGAGGACTTTTACAAAAAAGTAATCGAGATGTTTGTCCAGAGGGATAGGCAAATGGACTTCATCTTCAAGTCAAGGTAAGACCACAGTTTTATTGAAAATGGGATCTTACTAAGAGAGAACAATTCAATATTTAAATGATACAATTACATTTTGTGGGTATCCTTCTGTTGAACTGTCTGTTTAAAATTAATCGAAGCATCAGACTAAAGAGGCTTTTGAAAATAATATTAAATTTTGATTTAGGTCAAAATATAATATTTGTAAACCTGAAGTGTCAGTGCCTCAGCAGCCATGAACCTCTCTGCAGAAGCTAATATATAGACATCTGAGTTTTTTGTGCCCCACCACTTTTGTACATATAGAAACGCCACTGGTGTTTTGTCCTCTGAACCGAACTCATTTACGGTAAAAACTGATTGTTGGTTCTGGCGCGCCATAATAACGTGAGAGAGGCAGAGAGCTGCCTGCAAAATAAATGATGGCTCAAAGTTCACTAATGAACTTTGTTTTTTTTTAAAAAAGCCAGACTCCAAGAAGAGCCCCCACTGCCCTCATCTATCAGAGATCTATACGATCATGTTCTGATAACGATGAAATAGCCCCGCCTCCCTCTCCCCACACCTCCCTCTCCCCACACCTCCCTCTCCCCACGCCTCTCTATCCCCACGCCTCCCTCTCCCCACCTCTCTCCCAGCCACTGCTGGGCTATCAGAAGAAAAAAAATGTTAATGGAAACTCTGCTGCACGGTTCCCTCGTCCCTTGGAAGAGGCGGAGAGGTGGGTGTGCTTCATCTGCTGGTGGACAGTCCGGAGAGATATACACAGGGTTAGGTTGTAACGGAATAGATGTTACGGCGTTACGTAATCAGAATACAAAAATCAAGTGTATTCAGCTGGCGTTACATTTGAAAAACGAGTAATCTGATTACAGTTACTTTCGTAACCTGAAGTGAATACATTTTGGATTACTTATTGGAATTATTGGTGGAAAAGTTTCCTCACAAAATGCATTACTGGCAGAACTGTGTGCACACTGCACAGCGCTGCAGCATGTCTGTGAGCGAGAGAGATGCAGCGTGTCTGTGAGGCCCCGCCCCCGCACGCAGATGAGAGAGAGATCTCTTTTAAAATATATTGAAAGTTAGAAACAGAGATGGTTAGATAAAATGTGCAAGATAACCTTTATGTAGCATTTATTAATTGTCGAAATGATGACATTTATAACGGGATCAAATCAAAGTGAATGCATGCTGCTGCTGCTGAATGCATGGGGCTGGAAACAGTTTTAACAATTACATCGTTTCAGATAATAATAATAATAATAATAATAATAATAATAATAATAATAATAATAATTCATTCTATTTAGGGGCGCCTTTCAAAGCACCCAAGGACACCTTACAATTCATAACATATTCCAAGGAAAGGTTTTAAGACAGTACAAAGAATGCAGTCCGGGTGATGTTCTTTATGTGTGGTGCAGATGAGAGAGCTGCCAGAATGACACCAAGATGTCGTGTTTGAGTTCTTGATAAGCCATGAAAACAGTAAAATACATGTCTCCTGTTCCCCAAAACATACCCATCTGTTATGGAAAAAGAAAGTATTCCAAAAGTAATCTGCCACCAGTACCGACTGGGATTGTTGTTAGCTTCTGATGCACAGAAGACAAATCTGGCCCACCCTATTTTTTACAGGCCCTAAAGTACATTTCTGCCTACGCTACTGCTGTGACATAAGAAGCCTGTGACCTAAGATTTGTATCGACATAACTACTCTGTAGCTATGTTCGTATGACAAATAAAGAACCTTGACCTAATAAAGTATTTCTACCGTGAGTTCTATGCTAAGTGCGTTAGCATTTTTTCGCTCAGGGCTCATTTAGACGTTTCTTGTGAGACTTGTGTTCTGTTTCGGTACAAATGGTTCATATCGTCAGTTAGCTGAGTTCCTTCCCGTTAAGTGGGTAGACACATTCATAGGTTCTTAAATGTTAAGAAGCCCTGAGACACAGTTTCATGAAAAAGAAACCTGCAGGGTTAACAGGTTAACTAGACTGAGAGCCTTGGCAAAATGCATGCCCGTCACTGGGCAGGGTAACATCAAGAAACCAGCAGAGTGATATGAGTGAGTGATATGAGTGAGTGAGTGAGTGAGTGAGTGATATGAGTGAGTGAGTGAGTGAGTGAGTGAGTGAGTGAGTGAGTGAGTGAGTGAGTGAGTGAGTGAGTGAGTGAGTGAGTGAGTGAGTGAGTGAGTGAGTGAGTGATATGAGTGAGTGAGTGAGTGAGTGAGTGAGTGAGTGAGTGCGTGCGTGTGTGTGTGGCCTAGCATTACTATACTTGTGGGGACTTGTGTTTACACAGTCACGTGTAGGGACTCACCTCCCTTATGGGGACACATTGAAGGGGAATCATTAATTTTAGGGTGAAGACTTGGTTAGGTTTAGGGTCAGGTTAGGGTTAGGCATGTGTTGGTTATGGTTAAGGTTAGGATAAGTCTCCAGGAAATGCAGTCAATGTAATGTCCCCTGAAGTGATTTTGAAAGGGCTTCTTGGGTTCTTGTGTTGTTATTCAGGATGTTCTATCTTCTCTCAATCTGAGCTGGTAGAGCTTTCATGTCAGTTTCATTTCCAGCATTTTTGAACATACCTGGTTTTTGTCTAGCTCACAGTTCTTATACTCCTGCTCTCCTTGCTCCTGGAAGGTAACGATAACGAAGCCAACAAATATATTCATCATGAAAAAGGCGATAAGGATGAGGTAGAAGATGAAGAAGAGCGAGATGGCCACTCGGTTGTTGTACACTGGACCTTTATCTTCTAGGTTGGAATCAATGGCTTTATATAATATCCTGGGTAAATAAATACAAATGAAAAATGAAGTTCACAGAAATAAATTAGAATACAGGGAATAGTGGTTTGCTGAAGTAAAGGGGACTACACTTGTATTCAGCATATCACAGACAGAATTAGGAACAACAGTACACAGAACAATTCAGAACTCACTTTGGCCATCCTTCAAAGGTAGACATGGTGAAGAGGGCGAGCATTCCTTTGAGGATGTTGTCAAAGTTTAGTCCTGAGTTGGTCCATTGCCTCTCATGGACCTCCATTTCATGGAGTGCTCCTTCCTGGTACCTTATATACCAGCCTCTGAGCCACACAGAAGGAACGGACAGGCAGGGCTACAGTCAGATCCACTGTCTGCAGGTTCATCCAGCTAAGTTTAACAATGTCAGGACCTTTTAAATATGAAAAAGCTAGAATTTGAACACACTGCGTTATGGTACTGATGTTAGAAATGGATATCATTGTAGCTGGGCCTTTGTCTTGGGTGGTTCAAATGTTTATTTTTCTGATCTCCCAGAACATAAGAGTACAGCTTGCTTCCATGCATGAACACCTGTCTGTTTTTCAAATAAATCCTAAAGTAAACACAGGGTTGAACCTGAACTTACAAATCTGTGGCTTCTTTTCTGATTTCTAAATTCCAGGTTATCCAATTATTTTTGATATAAAAGCCTAGAGTGGCTTCACTGCTTAAACGCACAAAACAAAGTTCTTACTTGCATGTTTCCTCAGTCATTTTGTCAGGATCCGTACACTCATAGAACTTGCCCTGAAAAGGCAGCGAGGATGAGAACAATCAGACATGTATCTCCATTACAAAATACAGTGTTAGCAACATTCTGCTTTTAAATGTTTTAATATCCTTTTACTGACTTTGAAAAGTTGGACTCCAATGCAGGCAAACATGAAGTCCAGCAGCATGGTGACCAGTACAATGTTTCCGATGGTCTTGATAGCAACAAACACACACTGGACGACATGCTAAAGACAGAGATATTACTGAGGATGAATCAGTTCAGTATTAAGGCCATTTCAAACTGCAAGTGAATTTATCAACATCTTATACCTTGAGTCCCTTGGCTCTGTTAATGGCCCTTAACGGTCGAAGTACCCTTAACACTCTGAGAATCTTCACCACTGA
This sequence comes from Champsocephalus esox, assembly GCA_036324585.1. Lineage (NCBI taxonomy): Eukaryota > Metazoa > Chordata > Actinopteri > Perciformes > Channichthyidae > Champsocephalus > Champsocephalus esox. The sequence continues at coordinate 2,821,413 of CM070495.1, read as the reverse complement.
GATGGCACTGGATCTAGAGGATACAAACAAGGCAGTGATATTGCTTAATACATCCAGGAGTCAACAAGTTAAAGATGAGAGCTTGAAGAGGGGTACCTCAGTCAGTACGCTTCAAACTTAGATTGTACACACATTTTGAAACAAATGTCACTTTGGCCATATACGTTGGTAGAAATGGTGAAGAGGGCTAGTATTCCGTTGAGAATGTTGTCAAAGTGTAGTCCTGAGTTGGATGGACTCCCTGAAAGCCGACATTTTGGGGAAAATGGACTCTTTGTCTTCGAGCCTACGCTCCGAGATAACCTCTGTCCGAAAATAAGAGAGAGAGAAAGTCGAGCAACACGTGCTTGAGCTTGAACGAGCTGCTACGGACCATAGCGACGGCTAACGGAGCTGAAGGTACAGTTAGCAGGCTAACGGCTCAGGCTAAACATTTGGATGATCAGTGCGAGGACCTGGAAGGAAGATCCAAAAGGAATCATATTCGGCTGGAGAGAATACAAGGGCTTTGTCCGACTGAGTTTATCGCCAAACTACTTGAGGAAATTCTTCGTCTGGGTGAAGAGCACCTGCTCGAGCCCATCGTACACTGCGGGACAGGACCAGAGAGGGAGATGCACCCCGACCATTCATCGTAAGAGTTCACTACTTTCACATTCGCAATGAGATCCTACTTCGGGCCGGGGAACTGAATCTCAAGAAAGCGGTCACTCCAAGTGCTGTGTGAAGTAGCTCCCAGTCACGCTCGTTTGTTTACGCCAACTTGGACTGCCGTAGCTTTCCATGATAATTAGTAATTGATAACTTCTCTAAACGCTTGACGGACGTGTAAATGTTTTGTTTATTTTATGCGTGTTTATACTTTTTTTAACCAGTCGATTTTCTCTTTGGGTAGCTTTAATAATAATAATAATAATAATAATAATATAATATTAAATAATAATTTATTATAGCGCTTTTCCAGATGTTCAAAGCGCTTCACAAATACACATTACACATACATGCAATGGTCATGTACTGTGGACAATACCCACAGGAGCAAGTTCAGGTGAAGTGTCTTGCCCAAGGACACAACGGCTTTACAGACGCAGCAGCGGCGGGTTTCACCCCTTGATCTGATGATCAGATGCACAGACCACTGCGCCAACCGTCCCCGACAGCTTTAGGCTGTGGTAATAGTTACAGTGGGGCGTTTAGCACTTTCTATAAGGTTGGATCGGCGTGTCTTGTTTGGGGAGGCACTTGGTTTGGTTACCACAAAGGGTTTGAAATGACATAATGATTGATAGTTGAAGTAATGTAATTATGTTATCATGCCATAGTCTTTTGATTTCATATGTAATGAAGTAAACGTAAAGTAATGGATAAAACTGAGGATACTGTAACTTTGCAGATTACACATTTGTATACCTCAGCCAGATCTCTCCAGAGAGAGAGAGAGAGAGAGAGAGAGAGAGAGAGAGAGAGAGAGAGAGAAAATCTCTGGCTGTGTGACTTGTGATGTGAATTCTCCGGCCCATACTTGTAATGAACACCAGTGTTTGACATCAGAACTCCTGCTCGCCCCGTGTCTCTCTGAGTCCTGACTCTCCATTGCTGAAGAAGTTTCCCTTACAGCTGCTACTGCAGAGTTATTCATTCAGGGAATGTTTGCGAGATATAAAGAGGACTAAGAAGTTATCAGGTACATTTTAAAATCCACTTACTCCATGCCCATTGAGAGGAGAGATACACTGACCACCAGAAGATCCAAGATGTTGAAAGAGTTCCGACAGAAAGACCCTTTGTGAAGAATGGCACCATATGTTGTCATCTGAAAAGAATACTTGTCATCCATATAGAAAACCAAACTGCACAAATAAGAAGTTCCTGTTGAATGAATTACACATTTCCGATAAAGAAAAAACGTGTAATATATTATGTCTTAAAAATTCCAAATCAGCAAAAATCAAGACTGCTGTGGATGTTTTGCCTTCTAGAACGTTTGTTAACTTAGTGTCCCATCTCTTCCACCTTTAAAGAAGGGAGATGACAGCACTCGTGCTCGTATTGTTTCCACCTTATGTGTCATCGTGTTAAACGTGTCTGCTAGAACTCTTACTGTAGCTGGGACTGAAGAAAGGTTTTTTTAGTTCAAAGTAGCCCCAGTCTATAAAGGAGTGTAGACTGGGGCGTACGAAGTTGGAAAGGGGCCATTGGTCCCACCGATTGCACACCCAGCTCCAGGGACCTCTAGGTTCACTACGCTTTCCACACCTCTTCAGGTTTCTTTAATTTACCACCTTTCATTATTAACAAAGTTATCTGTGGTGCTTGTTATTACCTTGAGCACAATTTCTGCTGTGAACACCGAAGTGAAGACGATATCAGCGTAGGCCAACACCTGAAAATGTGACATTAGTTGCAATATGAATCTTAATAGAAAATGCATACTTAAAACTGACAATATAAATTCAACTTGCATAGTAGCTTAAACATTTAAATGACAATGATGCAGGCATGCACTTGTTACCTGGTTTCTAAAGGACATGGGGTCGATGGGATCTTCAGCAGCGAGAGACACAGACGACAGGAGGATGAAGAGGAGGATGATGTTGGTGAAAGTCGTTGCATTGATTATACGATGGCAGAGCTTCCGGAACCTGCGATGGTATAATGATATGTTTATGAGTATGTTGAGAGAATTCGTGAGATCCCAGACATGAAACACATTTGAAAGGTGACCATAGTAAATGGTGTACTTCTCAATGGCATAGTATCCAGGAGGGGAACGCTTGCAGCACAAAGTTGTAACCATTGGTCAAGCTCAAACCTGAAGCCACGACAACTTGTTTACAGCTTCATTCCCACTGTAGAAGCCCTTAGTGTTCCCTTTGTCGTCAGTAGGAAAGCTGACTACTAGAGATAGAAAGATTATTACCGAAGCTCATTGAGATCGTGACCTCTTACAAATACCTGGGTGTTCATCTGAACAATAAACTGGACTGGACTGATAATTGTGCTGCTCCGTACAAGAAGGGACAGAGCAGACTCTTTCTGTTGAGGAGACTCTTTCGGGGTGCAGGGGGCACTCCTTCAGACCTTCTTTGACTCTGTTATGGCATCAGCCATCTTCTATGGTGTGTCCTGCTGGGGCAGCAGCATCTCGGCTGCCGACAGGAAGAGACTGAACAGACTGGAAAGGAAGGCCAGCTCTGTCCTGGGGAGTCCTCTGGACACTGTGGAGGTGGTGGGAGACAGGAGTCCTCTGGACACTGTGGAGGAGGTGGGAGACAGGAGTCCTCTGGACACTGTGGAGGTGGTGGGAGACAGGAGTCCTCTGGACACTGTGGAGGTGGTGGGAGACAGGAGTCCTCTGGACACTGTGGAGGAGGTGGGAGACAGGAGTCCTCTGGACACTGTGGAGGAGGTGGGAGACAGGAGTCCTCTGGACACTGTGGAGGAGGTGGGAGACAGGAGAATGGCAGCCACCCTGTCCTCCCTGCTGGACAATGTGTCCCACCCCCTCTAGGACACCCTGTCCTCACTGTGCAGCTCCTTCAGCGACAGGATGCTGCCACCTCTCACGGAGAGATACCGCAGGTCCTTCCTTCCTGCAGCGGTCAGACTGTACAACCACCACGGCCCCTAGTAGACCGTCCCCCCCACACACAACAACAACAACAACAACAACAACAACAACAACACAGACTATAACACCCCTTGCTGTTAAATACCAACCAACTATGTGCAATATGTGCTATAAGTATATATATATATATATATATGCCGTTAATAAGTGTACAATATATACCTGGCTGCTAAATCCTTAGACCTGTTACAGGATGCGAATTTTGTAAATTGTGTAACCTTTTATTTTTATTATATTTTTTATTATATCCTAACTTTTGTTAGCTTTAATACTTTGTAATGCATGTAACATATGTAACATTAAGCTGTCTGTGAATCTTTTTCTGCTGTAACTACGTACATTTCCCCTCTGTGGGACTAATAATGTATTCTACCCTCGGGTTCTCCAAGCGATGTTGACCCTGCGCGACTTTTTAAAGAAATCTGGGACATTGTTGGACTTAACGTTATAATATAATTAACATCAGCCTTACTACAGGAATATCACTAACACTGGTGGAAATGTCGTGCCTTTTTCATAAAGGGCACAATACCTTCCATGTATGAGCTTAACCACTGTACTAGTAAGGGCAACGAGATAGAGAGGACATGAGCCCATACAGATCTAGAGAAAGAGATGAAAGGTGAAGGTCACCTGGTCGTCTAAGCCTATAGCAGCAACACTTTAAAATACTTCTATTTTATAGTGAACCAGTTCAAAGCATTTGCATAATAAGTAACTATATCTTATATATAATTAATTGTGTTGCAGAATAAGTTTATCAATTAGCTTTCAGTGTGCTAATATTGTTGGATAACTGGCTGCCAGACAATGGCACATGTTGGGACCATTGGGGTTGCAGAATACTGGGCCGTGGGAGCAGTGGCATGCAAGATGAACATCATCGCCACCGTGTTCTACTTTTAAAATAAGTGTTGCATCCCGCTTTCATGTTTGAAATTAAGTTACCAGTTACTAGGTTCGGGAGCAATGGTTTAACTGACTGTAGACTATCCTAAGCAAGAGGATGACATAGTTTCCCTCCAACAGTCAAATAGAACACCTGATGTCTCACTGTCTTAACAAACATGTTAAAGCAATACACACTTTCATTCACATGGGATGACAGAGGACACAAAGGCGATTTCATTGTGGAATATTGCAAAAATCAGGCATATCTTGCCTCAAAGCGATGCAGAGAAACTAGTCCATGCATTTGTTACTTCTAGGCTGGATTATTGTAACTCTTTATTATCAGGGAGTACCAAGAAGTCAGTCAAGGCGCTTCAGCTGATTCAAAATGCTGCGGCTCGTGTACTAACCAGAGTTAGGAAAATGGACCACATTACTCCTGTTCTGGCTGCCTTACACTGGCTCCCTATAGAACACAGGATAGAATTTAAAATACTTCTTCTCGCCTACAAAGCCCTTAATGGGCAGGCGCCATCTTACCTTAAAGAACTCATTATACCCTACTGTCCTACTAGGGCATTGCGTTCCAAGAATGCAGGGTTGTTGGTTGTTCTTAGAGTCTCTAAAAGTACAATGGGAGCCAGAGCCTTTTCTTATCAAGCTCCACATTTGTGGAATCAGCTTCCAGTTTGTGTTCGGGCGGCAGACACCCTATCCGTTTTTAAGAGTGTGCTTAAGACCTTCCTTTTTGATAAAGCTTATAGTTGGGGCTGATTAGATTCAGCCCCTAGTTTTGCTGATATAGGCTTAGTTTGTCGGGGGACATCTTACTTCTTCCTTCTCTCTGTCTATACCTGTGTACTCTCATGTTCCGATTAACCCAGCTTCCCCACATGTCTTTCCTTTTGGTGTCTATATACGCCGGGATCCGGAGTCATGGATGATCCTGCAGTCCTGTGTCCTGGATCGCGAGCGCTGGATCTTGAGTCGTGGCTGTGGTCCTGGATCATAAGTCCTGGATGGATATCCTCGTGGATTCATCTTCCTATTATACACACATGCATTTCCAAACATTTGGACTACCTATGTTGCAAATGTATTATCTTTTCAATGTACACACGGAATCTATTGCACGTCTGTCCGTCCTGGGAGAGGGATCCCTCCTCTGCTGCTCTCCCTGAGGTTTCTCCCATGTTCCCTTTAAACTGGGTTTTCTTTGGAAGTTTTTCCTTGTATGATGTGAGGGTCTGAGAACAGAGGGTCTAAGGACAGAGGGTCGTATTGTCATACTGATATTCTGTACACACTGTGAAGACCACTGAGACAAATGTAACATTTGTGATATTGGGCTATATAAATAAACATTGATTGATTGATTGATTGATTGAATAATGTGGCGTACCTCGTCAATCTTCAATATAATTATAAAACACAATTGAATGATTTAGCAAAGCACCCAAGCGGTCACGGCACAGGCAGTACCCCCTACGCTGCTCTTATAGGAATGATGCCACTGGTCCCGATCCTGCTTTATCCTCACATCCTGGTATGATTATCCAGGCTGTTGGCGAAGTTCACACAATGTGTATTTTTGTAAATGTGAATAAATGTCAAACTGCCATTAACATTCAAAAGTGGTTGAGCTTATTATCACTGCATCTTGTTCACCAAACCAAACACAAGCTGTCATACTTGTTCTGAGGTCCAAAGATAAAAAATGAGCTGGCTTCTGGCATCGGCACTGCTTCCTCCTTCAGCTGCAGATCTGCCATCGGACGAGGTCTAGGGCTTTCTGGGATCTCAGGGTCCTCCTCCTCATCATCACCTAGCAAACGAAGCACCATGGATTAGTAAATGCCTTTTCTACCTCTGAGTTTGGAATAGAATGATCAGCCGTATGGAGGTATTGTGATTTACCAGGAAAGTCTGCTGGAGGGAAAGGGTCTTTAATCTCATTGACGTTAGACTCAAACTCGTCGATTTTGAGCTGCATATTTCAAATTGATATAAATAAAAGGTAAAAAGAGAAACAAATCTATTAAATTGAAATATTTTCTTGCCAATTTTCATGCTTTTGGATGCCTCACCTTGGCAGTCGTAGGGATGCCCTCTACGCCCTTGGCCCTTTGCTCGGCCAACTTCTTTGCGATATTTGCTTTCTCCTCTGTTGCCTTATCAGGCATGTTGGCCCTAGAAATCAACTGGTGGTTAGCACGAGGCATTTAAGAACATTGCCGTGATTAACAACATGAATCTTTATGTAGAGATACAACAGCTATGCTTCATGGTTTCACAAAAGGGTTTGGTGTATCGTGAGTTATATCAACCTTTCTCTGAAAGCCAGCAAACCCGTTCCACAGAAACATAGTGGAGCAGGCACCAGGACCAGGACAACATCACCCAGCACACGACTGGCTTCTCTCATTATATAACTTTACGCAAACAAATTAATTTAGTGATGCAGCATTTTCCAGCATTTTCTACGAGATAACTACAAATCTTAAAAATCATCCATAACTGCATCTTCTGAAACAAAAGGGTACACATAAAACACTTCATCGGCCCCCCATCCCGTACCAAAGCCATCCAGAATTTCAACTTCACCATTGGCAGCCACACTCTATCTCCCCCCCTCACATCCGCAACCTCAGAGTCATCTTCGACAGTCAGCTCAAATTCAATCACCACATCAATCACATCACCAGGACCGCCTTTTTCCACCTCAAAAACATTGCCCGTCTCCGCCATCACTCTCCTAATCTGCTACTGAAACCCTGATTCATGCATTCATCACTTCACGACTCCACTACTGCAATAGCATCCTCTACGGCAGGGGTCACCAACTACATTTGCCCAAGGGCCAAAATTAATAGAAGAGACACTTTCAGGGGCCAGAGATTTTTATATATTTATATTGAAATCATAATCAATTATATATATATATATTTATATAGCATTTTCCAGCATTTTCAACGAGATAACTACAAATCTTAAAATCATCCATAACTGCATCTTCTGAAACAAAAGGGTACACATAAAACATTAAAACAAAGTCTGACACAATGTCGTAGCTCAAACACTTAATGGTCACATATTTTGCTAAATACGCATGTTCATGGCATTTGTGTTTTTGTTGTTGTGTTTTACTTGTTGTTTGCCCCTTTTATCCCTCACTACTCAGTCTCTCCGTCTCTGCAGGGCTGGTGTGTGACAGGGCGTGGCTGGTAGACTCCTGGCTGCAGATGAGGCACACCTGTCCCCACTCACATGATCAACCTGCTCTTTAAGAGCCTGGCCCTCACCTCACGTCTCTGACAGAGAATTGCATGCTGTTCCGCGGTCCGGAGTGCCTTTCTGCAGCCTGGAGTCTGTTTTGTTCACTTCACAGTTTGTTAAGGAGTTTTCTTTTGAGTTTTTGTCGGGAACGTTTTCCCGCAGCTTAGTTTTTGGACTTACTACGGCCAGCCAGCTCCCTGTCGTCAGTACCTGCCTTGGACTACCTTCGTTTATTAAACACATTGAAACTTTATTTTTGTCAGTCTCTGCTTTGGGGTCCAAGTATTATCCAAACCTCACAATTTGAACATAAATGTATCCTCGGTATGTCTAGAGACTCCCAAAGTATGAGAAACGGCAATCGTTTCACCCCCTAGCCCCTCCCACTTGTTTCCTAACAGGGCATTTTGGAGAGTAATTTGGTTCACATTTAATGTGGACTCGACTTGACAGCATTTATAATTGTCAAGTTATTGATTTGCACTTTCAGTGTACAGTTTTGCTGCTGTGTTTATTGTATTTTTAGACCCTCCAGAAAAACGCGATTCTGCGATCGCAGAATTTACCGCATAATCAGCAAAATGGCGCAGATTTTTAAAAGGCCGCATATTTATCAAAAGGCCGCATAATCCCAGCATTTTTCCACACAAAGTTGAGAAAAAAAAAGTGAACTCGTCTTGACGTGAAGTGATGATGATGATGACGACCCACTTTGATTCATTCAAACATTCCAAAATGCTTTCTGCTGCTGCGGACAAGAAGCCAAACAACTCACGTTCACCGAGGCATCGACCTCCAAAACCCTTTCGAGGGCTACAAGAAACTAAGTGAGTAGCCTACAAGACTGAAGCTGGTCAGATAACGAACGAGTAAATGAAAACAGAATGAGGCGGAGAAGTGTGTGTGTGTGTGTGCGTGTGCGTGTGATTAAAATAGCCCAATTGCTTTTACAATAAATAAACATTGAATGTGTTTAATTGAGTAGCAAAGTGGTTTAACGTTAGTGGCAGGTTGTGTGTGAGAGAGAATAAATAAATAAGACAGCCCAATATTTCTTTTTTCCGCATATTTCGCAATTTCACCGCATACAATCACATAAAACCCCGCATGTTTGATCGCATAAACAAGGATTTTAGCCCGCGTTTTTCTGGAGGGTCTATATTTTGTTACTCTTGCACAACAATTTCCTTCGGGAAGAATAAAGTCTTATTTTAGTTTATCTATCTTAATCCAGGCAGCGCATTACCATCCTGTTTTCTGAATACTAGTTATAATAATAATAAATTATATTTGTATTTCTCTTTTCTTGGACTCAAAGTTGCTACTACTACCTACTAAGCAGCAGGATTCACATACATCTACAAACTGTAGAAACTGCTGGTATATCTGATCAGAAAGGAAATAAAAGCTACCATAATCCCCATCCCTGATGTTTCTTCATTTGAACACTTGATCTTCAAACTCTCTGGTCCCACTCCCCTGGTCACAGCCATCATCTACCGTCCCCCGAAGCCAAACCCCTCCTTTCTCTCTGACCTCTCTGACATTCTCACTCAGCTTTCTGCCATATCCTCATCTGTTCTCCTCTTAGGTGATTTTAACAATCTGCGAGATGGAGTTCATGACTTTATGAGCTGTTCATGAGCACTCATGAAACATTCATGAACAACTCATTATATGTTCACTTGTCATGTTCATGAACCAAAATTCTTAAAATGCTCATGAACTATTTTAAAGAGTAGTTCATGACATTTTTATGAACATTGTTCATTCATATAAAGTTCCTGTTTTGCTCATGACAGACTTTTATGAGCAATTTATGAACTTATCATGATCCAGCCAATCACAACATTATAATTAAAACCCTAAAAAGTTTGCATGAGCATTTCATGAACTTTTCATGACTATGAGAGAATATGTTTTGTTTACCTGAGTGGAGTCTTGCAGGCACATTGCCTTGTTTTTTGTTTATTAACATTGACAGTGTATTTTTGTGATCTCCATAATATGTTATATTTGGTAAAGATAGATATATTGATAGAAAGTATTATTTGATAGCGTTATGTGTTTATATTGACTATGTTGAATTTCTCCTTGAGATACAGTAATTGACTGACAGACGGATAACTTAAATGGAGAAATGTGATGTTTGTAAAGTACAGCTATTTGAATGTAACTGTGTACTTTGCATTTTGAATAAGAAGCAATCCAGACGATCAACCGGATCCTGTGTATAATTATTGCTGCTGCACTTTTCTGTTTTCTACAGAAATCATGTATTTTTGCTGTGGTACCCAAGCTTTTGGGACCCGTAACAAATGTTTTTGTGCAGCTGAGTATCAAGAACTGTGCTTCAAATAGTGATAGGATTAATTGTAGTGCTCCACCTGTATACATGTATGTTTGTATGTTAATTTGAGTAAAGTTCCATTGTGATTGACATAATTGTTGTTTTCTATGGTTGCCAATTGACCCACAGTCAATGGTTCATGAACAGTTCATGAACAGTTCATAGCCAGCCATTGAATTATATTCAGTGACTGGGTATGAACTGTTCTTATGAACAGTTCTTGATATGTTCTTGGTTGAAAACTGAATATCCCTACACACTCACTGAAAACTCCATTTCATGAATTGTTCATGAACCTGCCTAAAACCATATTCCATGAATTGTTCATGAACCATTCCAGCACAGGAGTTTCATGAGTAGTTCATGAACTGCCCTAGTGCCATTTAATGTTCATGACAATTTCATGAACAGTTCATCAACTTTGTTATGAGCTGTTTATGAGCTGTTTATGAATATGGTTCACTGATATTCCATGAACTTTTCATGACAAGTTCATGAACAGTTCACTATCATCTCACTGGGGCGTTGACGACCCGACCTGCAAATATGCCTCTGAATTTAAGGAAACCCTTCACTGCTGCAACTTCTCTCAACACATCAACTTCCCAACACACAGCCGTGGTCACATCCTGGACTTGGTCTGCTCCACTGGTCTCACCATCCATCATCTGGTCACAGCTGCTCTGCTGCTCGCTACTCACAGCTGCTCTGAAACTCACCTGAGGAACAGGTTACACGCCGTCAGCGCTGAGGCGTGATCCACCTTTGCTGAGTTCCGAATGAGGGCCACGTTCAACCTCATCCTCCACAGCGGACCCGAGTTCCACTAAAGGCGCGTCGGGAAGGGTGTCAGGAGCCACTCCACACTGGGCGAATCACTTCTGGGATCCTACTTTTGCCCACCGAGTGGATTTAGCACGAGAGGGAGCACCTCTTGCAGAGATAAAGAGTCGGAAGTGTGGTCCCGGCTCTCCTCTTGCTGCTCCTCTCGCCGCTCCTCACACAGCGTATCGCCGCTCCTCTTGCCGCTCCTCACACCGCGTATCGCCGCTCCTATGCTACCGGCGGAGATGTAAAGTGGATTAAACGCGGTGGGATTACCTTCTCTACTCTGCTGTGCTGCTGTAGCTGAGGCCTGCTCAACCTTGCTCCGGGAACAGCGTGGATACTGTTGTGCTGGACTGGGAGAATGGCGGGTGTCGTGTTTCTGCTGTGCCTTTTCTTGGCTGTGCTGGACAAGGAGAGGATCGCGAGTCGTCCTGAACAATCTACTGGACTGTCTTCGGTTACCACAGAAAACCTGAATAATCCTAGGACATTTTGGAAAGCCATAAAATCGATTTCCACAGGTGATATCCCAAATGAGCTACCTCCGTGCCTCACCACAGCATCTGGCACTATATCAGACAGGGCTACTATGCTTTAATTGCTTTAATTTTGTGTCTTGTGGCTCTCTGTTTGGCTCTGTGGCTCCTGTGAACTCTCCAATCCTGACTCTGAACAATGTGGTCTGGAAAATCCTTTCAGTTTTACTCCTTTAACTATTGGTATTGTTCATGAAGCATTATCCAAGTTAGATCCTAGGAAACCGGCTGGCCCGGACAACATAGAACCTTTCTTTTTAAAGATAGCTGCAGATTTTATTGCTCCACCTCTTACTTCTCTTTTTAACCTCTCCCTCAGCACGAACACAATTCCAAAAGTATGGAAGTCTGCTTATGTCCTTAGTCCTGCCTTTACTGAAAGGAGGGGATGCAACTATTTTAAATAACTATAGGCCAATCTCTAAATTGTCAGTTCTGGCTAAGGTGCTCGAACGCTTAGTGAGTGAACAAGTAAAGGAGTTTTTATGTATAAATGACATCCTGTCTAAACATCAGTCAGGATTCAGAAAGAAACACAGCACCATCACTGCGACAATGAAAGTGGTAAATGACATTGCTACTATTTTAGATAATAAGCAGAGTTGTGCAGCTCTGTTTATTGACCTTTCCAAAGCATTTGACACCGTTGATCATCACATTTTAAAGCAGAGGCTACTCAGTATTGGCATATCCAGCAATGCGGTGGGGTGGTTTGTGAACTACCTCTCTGAAAGGTCCCAATGTGTTCATTTTGATGGACTGTCTTCTGAATGGTTAAACATTTCTAATGGTGTACCACAAGGTTCTATTTTAGGACCACTTTTATTCTCCATATATATTAACAGTGTAGGTGATAATGTGGATGAAGCTACTTTACATTTTTATGCGGATGATACTGTGATGTACTGTGCAGGTCCCTCCATTAAGGAGGCTGTTGTTAAATTACAGGCTGTTTTTAACACTATTCAGACTCAGCTCTCTGAATTAAAGCTTCTTTTAAATGTGGATAAAACCAAGGTAATGCTCTTTTCAAAAGCTAAAAAGACACCAGAGCCTGTTTTAGATATTGTAACTACGCAAGGAACAAAACTTGAAGTTGTTGCCTGTTACAAATACCTTGGTATCTGGCTTGATGATTGTTTCTCTTTTAAACTTCATGTCAATAACCTGCTAAAAAAACTGAGGGTTAGGCTAGGTTTCTTTTTCAGAAACAAGTCCTGTTTCTCGCTTGAGGCCAGGAAAAGGCTAGTCATTAGCCGCGTTCACACTGCGGTACTTTTCCCACAAAGGTTCATGCGAACTTAGTTCATGCGAACTCTTTAGTTCGCATGAACTAAGTACAGATCGCGTTCACCCCAGAAAAAGTCCCTGGGGGTGGATTAGGCAAATGAAGCCGCTGACGTCACTTCTTCTTCTTCTGCTTTGGGTTTACTGGCAGGCCGCAACCCACTTCACGGCGTATACTGCCGCCCAAAGTCCCCAGCCGGAAGTCCCCGGAGTTGGGGAAGGCTTCAGTAGAAGCTGCTGGGAGTCCCTTCTACTGAAGCCTTCCGAGTAAATCGCCAGAACTCCGACATCTATTTTGTGTTGCCATAAGTTAGTCTCTCTGCGTTTCTGCGCTGGGCTAATGCTAATAATGCTAATGCGAGGATAATAAAATGGCGGCTTCACAAAACTTTTTGGGAGTTTTACGGGGCTTGGTTTGCAATTCGCCCAGCCAATCAGGAATATAGCTCTTTTCTCAAAAAAGAGCCGCTCGAAAGTCCCTGCTCTCTAGCAGGGTCACCTACAAACAAACAAGATTTCTGGCTCTCACAGACCTGTAACTTCTTCTTTAAGAGCCTCCTCTGTCCTCCACTCGTTAACTGTATTAATGGCACCTGTTTGAACTCGTTATCAGTATAAAAGACACCTGTCCACAACCTCAAACAGTCACACTCCAAACTCCACTATGGCCAAGACCAAAGAGCTGTCAAAGGACACCAGCAACAAAATGGTAGACCTGCACCAGGATGGGAAGACTGATCTGCAATAGGTAAGCAGCTTGGTGTGAAGAAATCAACTGTGGGAGCAATTATTAGAAAATGGAAGACATACAAGACCACTGATAATCTCCCTCGATCTGGGGCTCCATGCAAGATCTCACCCCGTGGGGTCAACATGATCACAAGAACGGTGAGCAAAGATCCCAGGACCACACGGGGGGACCGAGTCCATGACCTGCAGAGAGCTGGGACCAAAGTAACAAAGGCTACACACTACGCCGCCAGGGACTCAAATCCTGCAGTGCCAGACGTGTCCCCCTGCTTAAGCCAGTACATGTCCAGGCCCGTCTGAAGTTTGCTAGAGAGCATTGAGATGATCCAGAAGAGGATTGGGAGAATGTCATGTGGTCAGATGAAACCAAAATAGAACTTTTTGGTAAAAACTCAACTGGACGAGGAAAAAGAATGCTGAGTTGCATCCAAAGAACACCTACTGTGAAACATGGAGGTGGAAACATCATGCTTTGGGGCTTTCTGCAAAGGGACCAGGACGACTGATCCGTGTAAAGGAAAGAATGAATGAGGCCATGTATTGTGAGATTTTGAGTGACAACCTCCTTCCATCAGCAAGGGCATTGAAGATGAAACGTGGTTGGGTCTTTCAGCATGACAATGATCCCAAACACACCGCCCGGGCAACGAAGGAGTGGCTTCGTAAGAAGCATTTCAAGGTCCTGGAGTGGCCTAGCCAGTCTCCAGATCTCAACCCCAAAGAAAATCTTTGGAGGGAGTTGAAAGTCCGTGTTGCCCAGTGACAGCCCAAAAACATCACTGCTCTAGAGGAGATCTGCATGGAGGAATGGGCCAAAATACCAGCAACAGTGTGTGAAAACCTTGTGAAGACTTACAGAAAACGTTTGATCTCTGTCATTGCCAACAAAGGGTATATAACAAAGTATTGAGATGAACTTTTGTTATAAGTTCTTTAAAAATCAGACAATGTGATTTTCTTGATTTTTTTTTCTCATTCTGTCTCATAGTTGAAGTGTACCTAGGATGACAATTACATGCCTCTCATCTTTTTAAGTGGGAGAACTTGCACAATTGGTGGCTGACTAAATACTTTTTTGCCCTACTGTATTTGCCCCACCTTTGGGAACATAGTGTCTTGATGAAGGAGACAACAAAAATGTTTGACGAGCGTGGGGCTCGAACCGGCGTAACTCGAAGTGACATGAGTGGGGGCGAACACACTAACCACTCCGCCAACGTCATCCCCGCCGTGTGGGCCGGATGAGAATGTCAGGCGGGCCACCAGTTGATGGTCACTGCTCTACGGCATACCATCCAACCTCCTCAATAAACTACACATGGATACACATATCCAGAACTCTGCTACCTGCCTCCTCACCCACACCACAGACCATATCACTTCCGTGCTCCAGAACCTCCACTGGCTCCCTGTCCGTCAAATAATCAACTTCAAATAACGCACAATGCCTTCAATAATCAGGCCCCCCCTACCTCACAGACCTGCTGCACCACCACACCCCTTCCCGCTGCCTCCGCTCATCAGAAGCCAACCTCCTACCCATCCCCACCCACATCAATCACCGGACCTTGGGGGACAGAGCCTTCTCCGTCGCTGCCCCCTCCCTCTGGAACTCACTCCCCCAACCCATCAGAGACTGCACTGACCTCACCACCTTCAAAAAACTCACCTCTTCAATCTGGCCATAAGTAATGTGTGATTGTTTTTGTATTATTTAACTTTAACTTTAACTCTATATTTATTTGTTGTTCCTTTCTTTTCACTATCTCTTTAAAGCGACTTTGAGCACCTGTTAAAGCGCTAACAAAATGTAAAAAAAAAGTACTGTTATTATTTGGCCACCACACAAATCCCGTTGTAACATGTGTAAATGTACTAAAGCTCATTTATATGGGGAAAATTGCAAGTAAGAATATAACATAACCATATGGGCTTTGATAAACTAAATATGTTTAATTTGTAATATTTAGGAAGACTTACCTCAGTGCTTGCTTACGTTCTTTTTCCTCCGCCTTCTCTTTCTGTGCCAGAGTCAGAGACTCAGCCTCCGCCAAATTATCAACAGCAATGGCCAGGAAGACATTTAAAAGAATGACTGAAAGGCAGTCAAAGATGTTTACAGTATTTTCCAATTGATCTGCAGTTCTCATGGTAAGTGTTTACTGTTGCTAAAGACACGTGCATGCGCGCACATACACACACACACACCCACACACACACACTAAAAGGATACAATTTCCACAGACAAAGAGGATGATGAAGTAGATGCTGACTAAGATGCCAGGCATGGTGGGTCCTCCATGAGCGTTAATGCCATCGTACATTACAGCATTCCAGTCCTCTCCTGTCAGGATCTGAAACACATGCAATCAAACATGTATTAAGAGTTATTTTACTGCAAATAAGTGAGAAATATTTCACAAATATTTCAACCTTTTTTTTAAGAAATTCTTTTTCTCATCAGTTTTATTATTGGTTGTGATATTATTGGTTCTGATTGTACCTGGAACACAGTAATGAGGGCCTGAGGGAAGCTGTCAAATGTGCTGCGGGGTTTGGCTTGGTTGGGAAAGTTAAACTTCCCTCCAAACACCTGCATACCCAGCAGGGAGAAGATGACGATGAAAAGGAAGAGGAGCAGCAGCAAGCAGGCGATGGAACGGATCGAGTTCAAGAGGGAAGCCACCAGATTACTGAGAGACGTCCAGTATCTAGGGCGCACAGCATCACTTCAGTAAGGCATTGGGATTATATTTACATCTGCTCTGAAACTACATTTGTCAATCAAAAGGTTTTGTCCTAAACATTCTATTTATTATATACTGATGAAGACACACCGGCTTGTTCCTCACCGGGAGACTTTGAGCAGGCGGAGCAGGCGTATGCAGCGCAGCACAGAGATGCCCATCACTGACATGATGCCCATGTGGACCAGGATCAGCTCCAGGATGCCAGTGGACACCACAAAGCAGTCAAAGCGGTTGAAGAGAGACATGAAGTAAGAGGGCAAACCCAGAGCGTACATCTTCATGAACATCTCCAGCGCAAACATGGACAGCAGTACTTTATTGGAATTGTCTGGTGATGGTTCGGCCACGGTATGAAGAGAGAGGCAGTGTCAAGAGGCCACAGTATGAAGAGAGAGGCAGTGTCAAGAGAGATAGAAAGAGACAGAGTTATGCACAGATTGTGTCATTACTTTACATCGTGGAACATTTAGAGCATAACAAATCATAAACACATTGTTGGTGGTAAATGGTAGTAATGTGTTGACTATGAAAATAAATCGATACTAATGTATGTATTATATTTACATAGCATTAACATGTCACAGTCTTTGCTGTTTCCACCCCCTTCCCTGTTCTCTGCTGTGAGGTCTGTGCTGTCTCTGGGAGCTTCCAAAGTTTATTATTTGATATTTCCTTGCTTCAACCAGTAGAAGTTCTGTTACGCCATTTCTGTCTCAAAGCTCTTCTCTCTGCAATTATGGGAATGATGTACTGTCTAATTAATAAATCATATGCCTCAGGCTGTACTTCAGATTTCATATTGTATCATGGTCTTGAGTTAGTGTATGTTTCCTGTTTTATTTTTAAAAGTTAAAGGTGGGGTAGGTAATTCACTTCAGAAACACTTGTTATATTCCATGGAATGCTCTTAACATCCCGATAGCAATGAATATATTAAGTGCTTTGACAATAAATACATTTAAAAAATGTCATCTGTGGAAGCCGTGGTACTGTAAAAAGCACGACCTTAGGCGAACTGGATGGCCTACATGCCTGTCAGCCTTCCATCTCGTGTACAAACTTATCTCGTGCCCTCCATTCTTACCTACCCTACCTTTAAGTAGTGAAGAGACTAGACACTAGAGAAGGGTATGGAAGTGTAAGAGGGTAGGGAGAGGGTAAAGGGCAAGATTGGAATTGGTCCTTGTGCTGTGTAAACTCAATGTCATTCAGTGTTTGACATACACTGTGAACACTTGCCCCTGTCATTTTGCAAAGCACGTTGTGTAAGGTGTGTGTGCTCAGACCTTGCCAGTTGGTGAGACTCTGGGACTGTTTGTGGTGCTCTGTTGCGATGGCCATTGTGTTAAGGAAGACCAGCGTGATCACCCACCGGTAGAACAGGTTGGACTTCACATACACTCTGCATTTACGCCGTAACCAACGGTTCCACTTACGAGCAAGCTTACTGCACAAAGGGAGAAACACAAGTTGAATCAGGAGAAAGGGTGAGTACTCAATAGGCCTTAAAGTAAGATGACATCGGTGAGCTTGATTCTTTTTCCAGCTGTGTTGCACATAGGGTTGCCAACCGTCCCGTATTAGACGGGATGCCCCGTATTTGAGCCAAAAGGGCGTGTCCCGTACGGGACTTTGTTTGTCCCGGACTCCGTGTAAAGGGAAAAAATATATATATTTTTCTTTTTGCGCGCGATGCAGTGTGTTTGCGTGCTGTATGCGAAGGGCGCTAGGACCGCTCAGTTGACAGGGCAGGCACAATGCTCGTGTGTGTGTGTGTGTGTGTGTCTGTCAGTGGCAGCGCTAGGGGGTGGCTACTTGGGCTCAAGTCCCGGATGTTTTCTGAAAAGCCCCGGATATTTCACTTTTTTTTAAAAAGTACCGGAGTCCACCAGAGAGGCAGCCACTGTGGAACATCAGCCTGCGTACTGCGTAGCCTGCCCTGAAGAAGAAGTGATCCTTCCTAGTGCCTGATGAGTTTTAAGCCAATAGCCTATACAGTTATGGATATTAGAAAGTTATTGTCATCGAAGCAGGCGCCACAAGCTGCAGCAGCAGCAGTATCAGCAGCTGACAACAATGTCATCACCATCAGTCAAGAAATGGATGATGTTTCAGGTTTGTGAATCTAATGGTGATATCTGCACTCTGGCTGACTGAGTAAGAAGTGAAAAAGAGTGATGTAACGTTGATGTTATAGCTAGTAAACATTAGGGGTGTTGAAAATAATCGTTTCTACGATGCATTGCGATGCGGACGTGGACGATTCGGTCTCGATGCAGTGACGGAAGATAATCGGTTATAGAGTAGTAACGTTGCTTCCTGATTTTCCGGCCGCGGCTTTTTTCTGTCACTTTAATATCAAATCGGTCGGTGACGCAGAGATCAGGGAACAGACGTGACAGCGGCACAGCAACACGGAGCAGTCTGCTTTATCCACCAACACAAGGACACCAGTCCAGAACCCACAGCAGCAGGACCCGCTCTCAATCACTCCGTGTCGCTGCCGCTCAGAGACGCTGTGTCTCTGAGCGGCAGCGACACGGAGTGTGACAGGGATTTATGTTTTTCAAAAATAATCGCGTTACAATCATGTCAGGTTTTTGGTGGATTTCATTAAGTCTTGGATTGCAAAGTATGAATGTCCTCTAGCAATTTTCAGACGATATATACGTGTGTAAAGTTTGTGAAGGCAGGAGGAAAAAAGCTCCCGCGATCACCGTCTCCTCTCCGTTCCTCCAAGCCCCGCCCCCTCCCTGAAAATAATGAGTGACAGGCTGACAGTGACCCGATAGAAACTTTATTATTCACTTAATCACTGAGATATAATGAAGCTAACTTAGCCTCATGCATTCATGGGATTTATGTAACAGTAAGACAGAGAATGTAAGTGTGCACCCACATGCACTATTTTAGTTTGTATATGCTGTTGTAAATACTCCTGTTGTCTGCTGTGTTCAGACTCAAGGTGTGTGATGCCACATTCAGGACGTTCAGTGTCCTTTCTTAACAGAAGGCCGTGGCTAGAAGCTGCAGCTCGACTGCAGAAGCATTAGCTTTTTGTTTTTGAGGATGGAACAACTTCACACACGGAGGCTAGACCTATACAATTCATTTATTTTGGTTTATAAATTAATGTCAAGACATTTATGTTTTTGATTTCTGAAGCACTTTCTAAATAATGAAAATAGAGTTCATATGTATTTACTGCATGTATGCATTGATGAAAAATAAGCCATGTGCAGTAATATAGAAAATTGAGGATGCAACGCATTGGTATGAATCGTGATGCACCGGGATGCACCGGGATATCGAACCGAATCGAATCGTTGACAGGATAATCGTAATCGAATCGAATCGTGAGACCAGTGAAGATGCACAGCCCTAGTAAACATGGAGTAACCACACTAAGTATACTCTTATATGTTAGTATGTACAGAACATGACTACAAATTATCCCAAGATGTAACGTTAACCCTTCATACCTCAATCTACTTTTAAGACACTAAAATAACGTATTCCAATTTGTATTTTGTTTTCGCGCGTGGAATTATACCGGGTCTCGTTTCAG
The DNA here is from genome assembly GCA_036324585.1 of Champsocephalus esox. Taxonomy (NCBI): domain Eukaryota; kingdom Metazoa; phylum Chordata; class Actinopteri; order Perciformes; family Channichthyidae; genus Champsocephalus; species Champsocephalus esox. The sequence continues at coordinate 2,801,546 of CM070495.1, read as the reverse complement.
TACACATAACAACAGAACTGACAGGCAACCCTCTGAATCAGACTCCGATTGGCTGTGACTGCATCCACTCAGAGTGTCCGATTCAGAAACGTGACTCTTACACTCTTTACGTCACAAACAAAGATGGTGGATGAGAATAGATCTATAAAATGATAAGCAATGCGCCAGAATCAAGACGAGACTATCCGCATCCTTTAAAACTCTACGCACATTCGTTTCACCTTAATAAGTAAACAACTATTTGAGTGAGTTAAGGCATTAGTTTGCTTCATTAAAGGGTGTTAATAAGTGTTCTCCAGTGCCTTTTGTCCGCTTTAAGGTGTTATTAAGGTAGGGTTAATGTTGCTCTCAAAGTACACCAGATTGATGCTTTCAACTTCAATATTTAAAAAAAAATATTCCCGGGGGAGCATGCCCCTGGACCCCCCGAGAGGAGGCGACGACCCCCCTAAAGGATGTTTGGTCCACCCCCCACTTGTAAAAAAGATTGATGGGAAAATGGTTGGTTGAAGGATAACATTCAGTCGAATAATGATGTACCGTGCATGTTCACATCATGTATACTTTGCATTACTTAATACCATTTTTCAAATATTTTTTCTTTAACATTTTGGACAAAATAGCCAATTGTACATCGAGGTGCCCAGATGTCCTATTAGTGCCCATATCCGATTTGAACATGCTGATGTAAAATGTGATGTAGTAGCCTAATGCAGGTGTAAGACCATTGTGTTTGTATTGTGTTATAGCAACACACACTCACTCCATGATCGTCCAGGAGCGACGTTTGGTCAGTGTCCGTGGCGTCCAGTTGTGACGCTCCTAGGCTCCTTCAGCTTCAAAAAGGGATGCAAATAGCTTTCAACAACTTAAAAAAAAACACGGTGGACCAGTTCAAATCCAGTTGTGGACAGTCTGCCGTGGTTCCATCCCATTTCAAGTGCTGTTCGAGGCTCGGTGTAACCCTCGGAGCACACTCTACAATCACAGAGCTTGAGGACGATCACAGGGTTTGTCAAAAAGAGCACATGGTGTAGTCCAAACGATAGCTGGGGATTCTGGGTAGTGTAGTGTCTTCTGCCATCCTTTACTCCGAAAAAATATTTGTTTCTCCGAATCGAAGGGGAAAAATACAAAAGCATTGCACACAATTTAAACCAATCAATGTTGTGTAATTAACAAGGATAATCTGGTGTTTTTTAGTCGATGAGTAGTGCAGATATCACTGTAAAATCAATCGACAGTAAGGGGAATACTTACTTCCGGGTGTACAATTCTCCATTATCCAATGAGAATGGACCTCACATTGCCTTTAAGGGCAGCCGACACAAACGAATGCCGTGCTTCCATGAGCGTCAAATCCCGCCGCAGATGGGAATACATTGCAATCAGTTGAAAGCTATTTGCGTCCCTTTATGAAGCTGAAGGAGCCTAGGAGCGTCACAACTGCACGCCATAGGACCCTGACCAAATGTCGCTCCTGGACGATTATGGAGTGAGAGTGTGTTGGTTATAGGTATGCATATAGGTATTGCAGGTCTCCCTTGAAAAAGAGATCTATGATCTCAATGGGACCAATCTGGTTAAATAAAGGTTTGAAATGAAATGAAAATAGTTTTCTATGCATTTTGAGGGTTTTGACCCCCAAACACATTTTCGAACCCTAGGGGCTGGCTCCCCCAAAATAATTAAAAAACATAACCCTAACCTACGGTGGCCCTGAACTGCAAGACACCACAGCATTTCACAAAACACCACAGCATTTGAGAAAACACCACAGCATTTCACATTGGACGGTATTCCTTGGGGCAGGGCTCTCCAACACGTCGATCACGAGCTACCGGTAGGCAGCTTTTCAGTTACTCGCCTATCGATTATAGCATTGTAAGGTTGCTTCTTGATTTTTCGGCCGCGGCTGGACTATAACGTTTTTTGATTTTAGAATTACACGAATATCAAATTGGCCGGTGACGCAGAGATCAAGGAACAGACGTGACAGCGGCACATCACGCTCTGCCGCTCCGACAGGGAGCTCTGCTCTGAACACCTGAACGGCCCGTTCTAACAGCTGTTCAGAGCAGAGCTCCCTGTCGGAGCGGCAGAGCGTGATGTGCACTGAAAAGTTGTTGTGTCGCAATATTATCGTTGAGCAAACTTAACTAGCGAACTAGCATCACTATCTGCTAACGTTAGCTTTCGTTTTCTATTAGTTTTTTTCATAGGCTATAAACGGAGGTGGTATAAGTATATATCTTGTACTTGAGTTAAAGTAGAAGTACCAGAATGTAGGAACAATCGTGCAATCAAAATGTTCCTCAAATAAAAGTACAAAAGTATTATCATCAAAATATAGTTAAAGTAGCGACAGTAAAAATAGAAGTACTCAGGTCTTGTACTAGAAGCACCAGAGTGTAGGAATACTCTGTTACAGTAAAAATACTGCATTCAAAATGTTCCTCAAGTAAAAGTATTAAAGTAGCGACAGTAAAAGTAGTCGTTGTGCAGATTGGTCCATTTCAGAATAATATGATATGTTTTATAATGATTGATCATGAAAGTGTTCTCAAAGCTGGTGAAGGTGCAGCTAGTCTGAAGTACTTTGTAGACTGCAGGGTAGCTGGTGAAGGTGCAGCTAGTCTGAAGTACTTTGTAGACTGCAGTGTAGCTGGTGGAGGTGCAGCTAGTTTGAAGTACTTTGTAGACTGCAGGGTAGCTGGTGGCGGTGCAGCTAGTCTGAAGTACTTTGTAGACTGCAGGGTAGCTGGTGGCGGTGCAGCTAGTCTGAAGTACTTTGTAGACTGCAGGGTAGCTTGTGGCGCTGCAGCTAGTCTGAAGTACTTTGTAGACTGCAGGGTAGCTGGTGGAGGTGCAGCTAGTCTGAAGTACTTTGTAGACTGCAGGGTTGCTGGTGGATTTACTCCAGGTGGAACTAAAGTCTGATTCAACACTTGATTATATTTCACATCATTCATCCACATATGTGAAGTAACTAAAGGGATTAATACATGTAGTGCAGTAAAAGTACACCATGTACCTCTGAACTGTAGTGTATTAGAAGTACAAAGTAGCAAAATAAACATTGAAATACTTAATTAAAGTACAAGTATCTCAACATTGTACCCAAGTATAGTACTTGAGTGTATGGACTTAGTTACTTTACACCAGTGGCTATACAGATAGAAAGACTAAGCCTTGCACAGAGGCATGAAAATACATTTTCAAAATGCTCAACAGTGCTGCCAAAATGTTAAACTCACTGCTACACAATTAAAATAAATGCTTTTATATACATTAATATTAGATGTGACTCTTTGGGGTTTCTGTTCTTATTACCTGCTGCTTTAGTTGTTCTGACTGCTAACATCATCTGTTATTCCTAATTTTAAAGCCGATATTCCGTGGGGTCGGGGGGCTCGGATCCTTGTCACCTTTTTCATACCTGATGAGTTTGCATCAATGTTTCATAATGCTGTTGTAAATACTCCCTTTTTTAACAGAAGACCGTAGCTAGAAGCTGCAGCTGGACTGCAGAAGTATTAGTTTTTTGTTTTTGAGGATGGAGCAATTTCACACACAGATATAGGGAGGCTAGACCTATACAATTGATTTATTATGGTTTATAATTTAATGTCAAGAAGAAGAAGAAGAAGAAGAAGAAGAAGAAGAAGAAGAAGAAGAAGAAGAAGAAGAAGAAGGCTGAACAGTTCAGTGTCAATCCTGTGGAGATGGAGGTTATACATCTCCAAAATCATGTTCAGCTTACGTCTCAGCAAAACTCAGAACATTTCTGGATTCTAGTAGACCCAGAAAACTCTAAGAACATTCACCAAGCAGCACTGAACATGTCTGCTTTATTTGGTTCTGTTCTACATACCTTTTTGAAGCAGCTTTTTCTGACATGAATGAAATCTAAATACAGAACAAGACTGACAGAACATTTAAATGACTTAGAGTGAACCTAAGTGGGTACACTTCAGCATACACCTCTATGGTGGCTCCATGCAGCGCCATTCATCTCACTAACTGTAAAAAAGAGTGAATGCACTTATTTGACCATAAGTGCATACGATGCTTGTCAGGTGGTGATTAAGGACATTTATGTGAATTTTCAGTGACTTACTTAGGCCTACTATGAGGGCCATATTAATATGTGAGACATTTTCGTGTTCTTGGATCTTGATGTGAAGTTAAGATTTGTGATAAGCTTTAGGTATTGCAATTTCACACGTGTACACAAGTATAGCTTAATTCAACTGATGAGGGCTATGTGAATAAATGTAAGTGATGTGATGGAAGTAGCTCTTGGCCACTTTCATTTTTTGAAAGTAGCTCTCAGATGAAGAAAGGTTGGAGCCCCGCCCCCTCTCCAGCGTCTTGTTTGAATGACAGGAGTAAATACAGAATTAATGCTTTATTAACTCATGGTTTTTAAGGGGCTTATCTCCATGTAAATACTATGGTAGACCACCCAATATTCGCATCGCTCTAATCGCTCGAGTTTCACCGCGGCTGTCAGCTGTGTTTGCTCCTGTCATTCAAACAAGAGGCGCTGGAGAGGGGGCGGGGCATATCTCCATGTAATTTCTATGGGAGATACCAACTACAACAAAATGAACATATTTGACCATAATGTAATTGTAATACATGTTTAAAAGTGATGCCGAAGCAACTACATACTGATGACGGTTAGTAAAAACCATGAATTAACGCTTTAACAAGTCTGCAGACAGACGGCAGGCGAAACGTTTTTAAAATGCGTGTTTTCTGAATGGAATCGGATCCATCAGGCTAAACTACGGTGGCCCTGAAGTGCAAGACACCACAGCATTTCACAAAACGCTGCAGCATTTCACAAAACGCCGCAGCGTTTCACAAATCGCCGAAGCATTTCACAAATCGCCGAAGCATTTCACAAAACACTACAGCATTTCACAAAACACCACAGCATTTCAAAAAACACTACAGCATTTCACAAAACACTACAGCATTTCACATTGGACGGAAAGGGTATTCCTTAGGGAGAACACTTCTTGTTTGCTGCCAGTCAAGAAATTACGCCTCGTGATTGGCCCAACACATCAGCCGTTAGCTGTTAGCACACACTCAGAGCTCACAGCTCCTCATATCTGTTCAGAAACTGGACAAAAGTTAAACATATACAAAACACAGACTGTCTGTGTCATGGCGAATACAGTCGCTGCTTTATTTATGTCTGTATGACGTTGTTGTGAGTGTGGACGGAGCAGCTACAGGTTAGTTTAGCCAGGTCGATCCGTTTTCTGAAATGCTGTGGTGTTTTCTGAAATGCTGTGGTGTCTTGCACTTCAGGGCCACCCTACTAACCTGACCCTAACACTAAAACCGAAATATAGTAGTAACTCAATCCGCCAGAAACGCGAAAATCAGCTCACTGATCCAGTAATGAGTGACCCGACAGTGAAGAATACATATATTTATAACTAGTTTAGCTAGTTCCAGAGGTAGATAAAATAGCTAAGTGTGTTAGGTCTAACTCTTACCGCCCCTACACACGGCGGCGTGCGTTGCCGCTTCAACGCTTCTGCCCATTCACTTTGAATGGGGTGACGTCACGATTCGCCGAACTGCATTGTGGGAGCAAAGCGTAGCTTCTCTCGCGGTGCTCGCTGCAAAAGTAGAGCAATGTTCGCCGTGTGTAGGCTCCGTTAGTGTGTGTTTTGCTCCACTCACCGGTCCGTCACAGTTACTATTAATGAACGCACCCGTAGGTAATGTAGCTGCAGGATTTATGCTTCACACACGTTGCATACCGCTATTTTATTGTCCTTTTCGGACACCTTCACATACTGCCAGACTGGTGAAGCCATTTTGGCGAGCTTGTTTTCACAAAGAAAATGTCATGTATTTTACGTCATAATTTTACGTCATGCGACCGGCTCTCGCGATCGGCATTTTTAGAGAATACCGATTGATCGGCAGAGAGTGAGTATCAGCCGATCGATCGGAGCATCCCTAGTGAGGATTCCAGTAGAGGTAGATATTGACAGATTTTAACAAAATATATAATATTGCATCAGCTGAGGGCAAATTGCCCTCAGCTGAAGAAACGTTATTTGCGTGTTTTGCTTTAAAATCACTAATGAACTTGATGTATACACGGTAAGTGTTGATATGAGTGGCCTCAGTCTTTCCTTGATGCATTTGCCACTCAGTATCATGCTTACTTTATTGAAGTTAAGCTGAATACTGTCACCAGTATTTACTGAAAACAAAGGCAGAATTGATTAAATGTGGATGTTAATGTAAATATTTAGTGTAATTACAAAGAAATGCTACAACTTTAATAAATGCACTTCTACTAAACTTAAATCTTGAAAAGAAGATACTGTAAAGATGACAAGCACGCTACTGACTAGTAATAGATGATAAGCTGCATGGTGTCCATTTTGCCGACACTTCCGGTCTCTGATCCTCCATTTTCTGTGGTGAGCAGACCTGATGAAAAAAAAACACACACACACACACACACACACACACACACACACACACACACACACACACACCATCTGTTAAATAATATTGTTGATGTTATGAATCACTTAACATATTATATTCTAGTATCCAAACTAGGAGAGCAGATCTGTTTTAAAAAATAGTATTTCCTTTTTTATTGGGTGAGATAAAACAAACAAATCTGTGGTGTTCTTATAAAGAAATGAATGGCAAACCGGAACGAGAAATCAGACGGTTCTTCTTTTGCTTCATGTTAACATTCAAATGTGTGGAATTCAGCAATATTGGCATGAAGTAGGAACATTTCCCGACAGTTAGCTAAAGCATCAACAAAGCCCCTGTGATTCCCCTCTGTATAATGTGCTCGGCACAGGGTATATACTCGTCTGTTGTATTATCTCTGCTGATATAATATTGCGAGCACTATCTGTTCCTAAATTCCGATATTCCTATTCCTGTGCTTCTTCAAGAAACTTGTGCATGCTCTGCAAAATGTATTTTCCTGTTTCCACCACAACTAAAGCTTGATGTAGAGTGCTCTCGAGTCAGAGCCTGGCCAGTTGCTCTGCTTTCTTCGTCTTTTCACTGACATGCACATAGTAAACATCAATAACTGGAGGCAGGCGATGAACTTGGTAATGTGATTCAATTGTGTTAAAAAAAATGTACGCGTTAAGATTTCCAGATGAATCACAAACGATAACAGGCCTAATATCTAGCAAATCATTTTACCGTAAAATGCTTGTCTGCTCGCAGATTGCACATTTGTATAACTCCTAATAATACATTTACGACCGAATATGACAGGAAGTGAAGCCCAATTGGCCTTGGCATGCAGGCACCTGCGTTTGGTGCAACACTGATAAGTTCTACAGGTGACTTGGAAGACAAAGGGACGGTTTTGACACCATCTCCTCCTTGTGTCCAGCCACCCGTTCCAACACACTCACTTTACTGGGCTATTCTTGGACCTTTCTCTACTTTGAAACTTAGAGGCCTCTTTCTCTCCAACCACAATGAAGACTTCTTCCATTATGAGAGTGAAGTCAACAAGTTCTTCAAGCAAGAGATGAGCTAAATGCTGTTGGAGATAAGTCCACCTACAGGTGGGAGATTGACCGTTTGTTTGACATGGTGGAGAGAAATAGTTGGAGGTGTTTTCCCTTACTTTGTGTAGTTTGGTTGCTGAGCAATATAACATAACAAAAGGCAAATGACAAGTATATGAAAGCCTACCAGGCAATTAAGCTGGTTCTGATAAAGGTGCTGAACAACCCTTTCCTGGCTGAGCTCGAAGAAACAGAGTATGTAGAATAATGATTCTACATACAAATAAAAAAGGAAACTTATAGTGTCGAGAGCTCAACCATTACAGACATTATTCCGTTAATTTCCTCGGCATTCCCTTGTACTGTGTTCATACAACAGGTATTCTACAACGTGTCTTGTGTCTTACCCTGCCCCTCCTGGTCCATGTCCATCACCTCAGCTTGAGTTATCCATTCCATATAGCCCTTAAGGTCCTCATCCAGCTGCTGGGTTTCCCTCAACTTCTGAAACTCTCCACGTGACTTGGCCTTCTCTCGCTCTTTTGTGAACTCACTAGCGTGAAAAATAAGACAATTGTCAGACAGAAAAAGACTGATCAAACTGAGTATTGTGAAGAGCAGACACACAAAGAACCAAATAGTGCACACAAAATGAATGGAAGGGTGTAGTTCAGGTTTGGGTAATCCTACCCACTGAGCACTCCAAGAACCAGGTTGAGCACAAAGAAGGAGCCAACCAGGATTAGTGAGGTGAAAAAGATCCATGACCATTCCATTCCGATAGCATCATTTACCTATATGAAAAAGAACAGTTGTGTTGTTGTTGTTTTTTCAAAGAAATAGGTTGGTTTAACTTGAATTTTGTAATTACCAACAATTAAAAGAACATTTCAACATTTGCATTTAATCAAAACGTGAACTTACATAGGAAATACACATGTGTCGGCATCTTAAGGGAAGAATATAAATGTAATACTGTGCATATAGAGTAGGTCTGGAACATGTAATGCTAGCCATTAGTGGAGAGGAGGACACTGAACAGGCTGTTGTCCATCATGGATACCCCCCCCCCTCTCCACCTCCACCTGCAGCTAGACAGTCAACGGAGCTCCTTCTCCAACACACTGCTGCAGCTCCGCTGTCACAAGGACCGATACAGGAACACATTCCTGCCCACTGCAATAACTCTGTCCAATATATCACCTCTGGCTGGAAGAGAACTCTCTGCTCCATAGCTTCTCTTGGAATAAAATCACACATCTACTTTAATATTTAATATTCCATCTGTCACATACTTATATAATACCTTGCTTTATATCTTGTTATTGTTAATTTGTAAATTCAACATGTATATTTTCTACTTTCTTGTTTATTTCTTGTCTTTTATTTTGTATTGTACAAAGCCATGTATTTGTATGCTACTGCAATACAAACATTTCCCAAATTGGGATGAATAAAGTACTATCTTATCTTATCTCTTACTCAAATTACACACACAAATGTGGAGTTGAAATGACATGGGCGTTTTGTGTTGAAGAAGTGAACAATACAGCGTTTTGAAAATTGACACGACTCAGGATATCTCTGCCATTGCTACATGGACAATGTTTCACTGATGTCAAATGGTAAACGTCAAGATGCTTGACATATTATCTGCCATGAAAATCCACTGGTGTTTCTGTTTCTGCATTTTATATTTCTCCTGATGCCAATTTATAAAATGCAATGCAGTAATGCACGTGGCCTGATGTTTGTGTTTCATTTGGTCATAAATGGTATAAAACTGCATTTTATTACTGCGGACTGACAAAAAATGATCCGTGATCGCTGAAATAAGAACTCAAAGTAACATTATGCTTTTAGACCACACTCAGAACTTACCCAGTAGAGGACATCAGTCCATCCTTGTGTGGTGATGCACTGGTAGACGGTCAGCATGGAAAAGCCAAGGTTGTCAAAGTGTGTGATTCCCTGGTTTGGGCCTGGCCACCCAGCTCGACACTCCGTGCCGTTGATGGTACAACGCCGGCCATTTCCTGCCTGGGCACATGGAGACGGCTTCTCGTTCTCCACTGTAGCAATGATATCTAAAGACCAAGGGAGGATGAGTGGATATTTATGAGTGTGAAGTGTACACATGGTAGCACCCATTTTACTGTCTCTCTCTTAATCTCCCCCTAAATTCCATGTCGGTCAATACACTGTACACAGAGCCCCTGTAACGCAGTGGTTAGAGCAGGCATACTACTCTGAACCGCTAGAAACGCATACGGAGCAGGAAGTAACGAGAGAGCAATCGTTTGTGAGTTTTTCAAGTGTATCTTCGTTGTTTTGTTGAAAGTTACTGTTTCTTAGCCTTTGCTGTCTGGGACTCAGTAGGTTATACTACTGAGTCACAGATCACGCACATTGAAAAGGAACAGCAGAGGGAAGAGATGAATGGGATTAACAATAAAGAACAACGAAAGGAAAACGACCAAGAGAAAGAACACGGACAAAACCAGAAAACGGGAGAAGGAGGAGAAAAAAAGAGAGAGAAATACGGGAAGGAATTAACGGTGGAAGTGACGGTGGATGCAGGAACAGAGGCTGTGTCTATGATGGATCTATTAAGAGCAGTTCAACAAAGACTGTGGAGTGGTGGCGGGATGCATGTTAAGAAGGGAAAGAACATATGAACTGACAATGGGAAGCAGAGAAGGGAAAAGGAATATCATGGAGGGCCTGAGAGTGAATGGGGCAATGGTACATGCAAAGACATTACGGTGAATAAGATAGTGGTGTCGTTCACAAACATGCCAGTGTACATTAAAGATGGAGCAAGGCCAATGTCGGAAATTAAGACGTGTGTGGCCAGGAACAGATATCGCTGATGGTACTCACTTCCTGAAAGCAAGATTCAATGACGAGGTAAGATCGCTCCCCTACTCGACAAAGTTCAGCACATTGAGAGGCTTTGAATATTTCGGAGTACTCCATGATGGGCAGATCCCAGTTTGCAGACTGTGCATTAAGCCAGGGCATATCGTCAGAGAATGCCCCGAGTTAAAATGCTTTAAATGTGGAACGAAGGGTCACTACGCTTGAGTGTGGGGAAAAGGAAGAAAGAGGCAGTAATGGTAGGGGCGGCAGAAGCAGTGGCAGCGGAAGCGACGGCTCCAAAGACGGCGGCAGCGGCAACGATGACTTCAAAGGTAGCGGCAGCAGCAGCAGCAGGTGCGGCAACGTCGGGGAGCTCTGGTGGGGTGAAGAGGAGCTTGGACACAATCACCAGGTGGAGCAGAAGGAGGAGAGCGAGTGTTACGCCCAGGTCTAGGGGAACCTAGGCGCAGCAAAACATTCCCACTCCCAAGAACACAGACACCGAGTCAGAGAAAGCGTTTGGTACATTTATTTACCAACAATAATTCACAAATAGGAGTAACAAAACCAACAAAAAACAAACAAACCATTAAACTCAACATCTTACCTAACCGAGAAAATAAATATACATTTATTACCAACACTACCTAAAACAGGAGAAAACGAACAATCCAAAAGGGAAAATAAAACGGTTTGCACTTCTGAGAACATACATCTTTCTTACAAAGACAGGCAAGGTGAAACTAGCTCGCAGCCAGAGGAGAAGGACAAAACGATACCAAAGTGCGAACACAGCACCACAGAACAAAATATCAAATCAAGCGCCGCATTGGGAGTCGGAGAAGTTGAGTCAGAGAGGGCGGCCGAGGAACTGCACGGCTGCCGCTTAATATTCTCCCGTCTCCCCAGGTGGATCGGCCTGTCGAGGGCAGCCAATCAGCTACCGGGCACCACCTGTTCACTCATACGCAGCCACACAGACACAGGAGGAAGAAGAAAATACCTGCACACAAACAACCCCAACCCCCGACACTTTCTCCCCAAGCACTACCTTACCCTCCTGTTTTTATTTCTCCCCAGGGTCCGGCCTATGCTTCTGGTCGTCCGGCACCACGGGGGGCTCCTCAGACGTCAGGGCAGGATTGCTGGCGGTGCGGGCAGCCCGGCCACTTCCGACGGGAGTGTCCTCTCATGGAGGTCGGACAGCTGGTTCGGGTTGCAGGACCGCCAGTTGCCTCCCCCGATTTGGAAGGGACCTACCGTATACCAGTATGTATACAGGGGGGTACACACCAGGCTCTGATGGACACGGGCTGTAATCAGACGATGATCCATCAGCGCTTGGTTCGGCCTGGGGCATTGATTGAAGCATCGTGGGTGAAGGTGATGTGTGTGCATGGGGATATTCACCAGTACCCGGAGGTGACGCTGGAAATTTCTTATAAGTGGAAAAAGCATAGAGTCAGGGCTGGAGTTAGCACTCGCCTTACGCACCCCCTGATTTTGGGAACTAATTGGCTGGGGTTTGCTAAGCCATGGGGGTGCGTTCACGGACGGCAGGGAAATGTGAGTTGTGTGCTGTGTTTAGTGGAGAGTCGGCTGCGGCTGACGACGTTGAGGGGGAAACTGACACGAAGGGGGAGGCGGAGGTCCCTCTGGACCCGCAGGTCTTTCCCGTGGAGGATTTCTCCCTCGAAAGGTCGAGGGACGAGACCCTTCAGCACGCCTTCGGCCAGGTGGTGAGTATTGATGGCTTCACTCACTGGGGCAGATATCACGGGAGAATTTGCTCCAGGCTCAGGAACGTCAGATTGGCAGATTCCCCTTTCTCCAGAGTCTAAGGAAAAAACGGCCTTCTCCACTCCGTATGGTTTATACCAATTAATCACACTTCCTTTCGGGTTGTTCGGAGCTCCAGCCACCTTCCAGCGGCTCATGGACCGGGTGCTGCGTCCCCACTCTGCATATGCTGCTGCTTACTTGGATGATGTCATCATTCACAGTGAGACATGGGAGCAGCATATGAAGCAGGTGGGGGCAGTGCTCGAGTCCCTGAGGCTGGCGGGGCTCACGGCCAACCCGAAGAAGTGTGCAGTTGGACGGAGGGAGGTACAGTATCTGGGGTACCACTTGGGCGGCGGGCAGGTGCGGCCACAGGTAGAGAAAACAAACGCCATTTCAGCCTGTCTGGCGCCCAAGATGAAAAAAGAGGTCAGGAGGTTCATGGGGCTGGCCGGCTACTACAGGCGGTTCATCCCGTCATCCCATCCTTTTCGGAGCTGACCAGTCCCCTGACCGACCTGATCCGAAAGGGTGCTTCAGACGGAGCGGTGTCAGCTGGCGTTTGAAAGGGTTGAAAAAGCCCTCTGTGGTAAGCCGCTTCTGTATTCTGACTTCTCTCTCCCTTTTGTGTTGCAGACCGACGCCTCGAACAGTGGGGTGGGGGCCGTTTTGTCGCAGCAAGTAGAGGGGGTCGACCGCCCCATACTGTACATTAGCCGTAAGCTCGCCCAGAGGGAGGTGAACTACAGTACGGTGGGAAAGGAGTGCCTCGCCATACGGTGGGCGGTCGGCACCCTGAGGTACTACGTCCTGGGGCGCCCTTTCACCGTCTGGTCGGACCATGCCCCGCTCCAGTGGCTCCACCGCATGAAAGATGCCAACGCTCAGATCACTCGTGATATCTGGTGTTACAGCCTTTCAACTTCAAGGTGATCCACAGGCCGGGTAACTGGATGGTCGTGGCTGATTTCCTGATTTTCCATATCAACAGAACCAATACGAGAGGAGGGAGAGTGGCTCTTTATGTGGACAGCGTCCTAAAATGCACACTGGTTGAAAAAATTTCAATTGTGAATGATTTAATGGAATGCATAACTATAGAAATTGAAATGGAAAGGAAGATAAATGTTGTTGTGACTTGTGCATATAGAGCACCAGGATCAAATGTAGAGATTTTAAAGATAGTTTAGGAGTATCAATGGACGGCCTAAATGAAAATAAAACATGTATTATTTGTTGGGATTTTAACATCGACCTTCTAAATGTATCTAAACACAAAACAACTTCTGATTTCCTGGATGCTTTGTACAGCAGGGGGCTTTATCCCCTAATCACTAAGCCCAGTAGAATAACATCAACTTGTGCAACAGTGATCGAAAATATTTTTACAAATGTCATGGAAAACAGTGCAAAGAGTGGGCTGAGAATAAATGACATAAGCAACCATTTACCTGTATGTGTAGCATATGATTGGAAGGAAAGAAGAGACTCGCAGTAGATATGTCCGGGTAAGGACTGCTGAAGCAAAAGACACATTTACATGTAGGAGTGACCTCTTAAAGGAAGAGTGCAGAGGGAAGATAGAATGCTGCATATGAGTCTGTTCCACTAACTGTAGAAGATGTAAATGCTGTATATGAGTCCTTCCTAAACATCTACATATCACTGTATGACAAACATTGTCCCGCTGTACTCCGTACATATAAAGGTACTTATCATCAAAAGCCTTGGTTAAATGCTTGCAAGAAGAAAAATAACCTTTATAAAGACTTCATAAAATGTAGGACAAAGGCAATTGAAAAGCAATACAAGGCATATACAAATAAGTTGACAGTTATAAGTTGAAAATCTTAAATAATGTTATTGGAAATACATCTGGATCCACTGGCCTGCCCAGTCACTTCATTGATGACAAAAATAAGGTTGTAAAAAACATGAATGAAGTGGTACATGAATTCAACTCTTTTTTTGTAAATGTCGGACCTAATCTTGCAAAGACTATTCCAAAACAACACGATGGGCAAAAAGAGGATGGCGGAATTGCATCTATATTCCTATCATTGACCTTCTACTTTCCCCCTATGAAAGTATGTACTCTTAATATCTTTTTCATCAAATAACATTGGTCAACACTCTCTGGATCGGTAGAGTAAAGTGTTGCAGTCAATGTTTCTGGGAGAGATAAACGAAATTGAAATAAGATCCATTGTAGACAAATGCAAAAATAAGACTTGGACAGATAGTGATGGGATCGACATGACAATAGTGAAAACGACTATTGACTGTATAATTAAACCGCTAAGCTACATCTTTAATCTTTCATTTCAGACAGGTATTTTCCCAAAGGGTATGTCACCCAGTTTTTCAAAAGAAAAGGTAGGTGTGGTCCATGAGTGGTGGAAATTAGACAGTTAGCTAAGCGTAGTCCATTGTAAATAATAATTGTAATGTGTTGCTGACATTAAGTACTGTTAATATCTTTACAGAAAATGCAGAGGTTTTTCATTTCAATCCTCTTTTTGCTGACATTTAATAAATGCAGGTACATTTTTAGCAGCTATTCATACTAAACCAGTTGTCCCTCCCCCTGGTGCCAGGACCAACAGATCCATCTTCAGACTCAGCAGCCCTTTCCCCCATAAGGCTTAGCAGTATTGCCATGCGGGGCCCTGCTTGGCAGATATCTGTGTTGATAGGTAATAGATTGAGAGCGGTTAAACAGCTTGGAAACAGGAAGCGCTCAAACATTTGTGTGAGTTTATCAAAGATTCCATGTCAGCCACAGCTTGTTACAAAAAACCTGACTGATCGTGTGTTCAACAAACTTAAACTAGATTTATTAAATGTCAGGTCTTTGACAGGAAAAACATTTTTAATCAATGATTTTATCACCGAGCACAATCTCGATTTTATATTTTTAACAGAAACTTGGATTGAACAAAATAACAGTGCAGCTGTTCTTATCGAATCAACCCCTCCCAACTTTAGTTTTATGAGTCAGGAAAGAATGCATAAGAGAGGAGGTGGAGTTGCTATTCTGTTCAATGATTCCCTTCAATGCAGGAAGACATCGTATGGAAACTTTGATTCTTTTGAATATGTGGCCCTTCAGCTGAAATGCTCCTCTAGAGCTCTGTTCCTAAATATCTATAGGCCACCCAAATACTGTGCAAGCTTTTTTGATGACTTTACTGAACTGCTGTCTATAGTGTGGATTGACTTTGACCGTCTAGTCATTGTTGGTGATTTTAACATCCATGTTGACAACCCCCAGGAGGACAGAGGGGCAAAATTACTGTTTTGTGTTCTTGATAACTATGGACTTACTCAGCATGTGACGGAGCCCACGCACCAGTGGCGAACCGTCAGGGCCTTCAAGGTATTCAGAGAATACCCTGGAACACTCAGATAAAACAAACAAAAAATCGATTTAATTATATAAATAAAATGTAATAAAATGTATATGAAATGAATAAATGAGAATCGTATCTATGTTGTTGATCTGTAATATTACAGTGTTACGTTGATTTGTTTGTCCTTCTCGGACCATGCACTACGCATTTCAGTGGTTTTGTGTTAGAAAATAAAGCAACCAATCAGATCTTGTTCTGGGTTTCTGGGAAGAATATCCTTCAACAAGGTATTCTGTATCCTTGATAGAATGCCCTGGCCGTTGCACTGAATGAGAGTGTACGTTTGGACTGACAGTTTGATCAACCAATCATATCTTGATTTGTAGCCAATGGGTGCAGGGGCGGTTCTACGGGGGGCCAGGGGGGCCCGTGCCCCCCTAACACTGACCTCTGACCCCCCTGTGGCCCCCCTAACAATGAAACGTTTTTTTGTTTTGTTTTTTATGTATATTTTCTGGTACTCGGTTTGCCAAAAACCGCAGGATTTTGTTTCTGTTATGTGAGATTGTGCAGACACCCTTATGTAAAGTAGAGATGTAATGTTCATTTCCTTTATTTCTATATAAATATGGTGTTAGTGCAAACATTGGACTATAACTTAAGCTGAAGCTAACAGTAATAACTATAAGATCTATCTGAAATAAATAAGTGTACTGAAACAAATACCAATAACTGTATTGCATTGTTTTCTTATGCGCAATTACTTCATACGGTCTAGTTCTCTTTTTCGTCCTGCATTTATTGTGCCCCCCTCAGAAAATCACTGGCCCCCCAGTGGCCCCACCCAGTCAAATTGGTCTAGAACCGCCACTGAGTGGGCATATTCTTCCAGAGTTTCCCTCGGTTCCAGGGTACTCTAGAAGGCCCGCTAGTTAACTGGCTCGAGACAGAGGATCAAGATCAGGGGTAGCCAACTTAGTCGCCCGCAGGGGCAACGTGAGTCGCCCGCCGGGCATGTTCTAAGAATAGCTCGCCAAGCAAATCCAAAATGTATAAAATACACAAAACAAAAAAGGAAATGTAATTAAAATAATCTACCCTATGCATAAACAAAACCTAAATCATAGCGAACTCTATCTACTTACTACAACTCTATAACACCCCTCCCCCCACCCCCACAATGAATATCGCTCAATAGGTGGTGAGGACCCCCCTAGAGGAGGTGAGATCCACCCCCAAATAAAAAAGGTTACATTAATTAAATTGCAAACATTTTCTTTTAGTAAACACTGCAAACGGGTCACACAGACCCAAACAGCACACAAAGGTTAAAGGTCAGCATATAATAATGTTAAAATGTGCTGAATATATACACTGCAAAAAACAAAAAGAAGAGGTGTAAAAGTAGCCCTCGACTTGTTTTATTTTTTGAAAGTAGCCCTCACCCTAAAAAAGGTTGGTGACCCCTGAACTAGATGAATGTGACGAAGCAATTCATGCCGTTTTATTGTTTTTAACGTTGAAATGACAAGTGCAACAGGTGAAGATGAAGTTGTTGCGGAATTGTTGTGAGTACTCTTTTCAAGACGACAATTCAGTGAAAAGACGGACATTATAATGCCGCGGGGGGGGTGTGTATACAGAAGGTCCAGTTGTGATAGACACGGTTCACCACTGCCACGCACAATAAGGGGCACACTCTGGACTTAATGATCTCAAAGGGTCTGAATATCTCTAAGGTTGTGGTGACTGATGTTGCACTCTCTGATTATTCCTATGTGTTCTTTGAGAGCTCTATTTCTGTTCACACAAATGTTCAAAAAGAGGTAACCACAAAGCGATATTTAACGGAAAATACTAGGGAAATGTTTACTCAGAATTGTTCTTCCACACTTGCCCCTGCTAACATCTCAGTAAATGAGCTAGAAGATCATTTTAATTAAAACATTTAAAATGTTATAGATGCCATTGCTCCAACTAAGGTAAAGGAAGTGTCTGGCAAGAAAATATCTCCATGGAGAAAGGCCATGACCGTGAAAACAGAAAAAAGAGTGTTGAAAAGCTGAACGCAGGTGGCGAAAAACAAATCTTCAGGTTCACTTTGAAATCTATAAAGAGAGACTTGGCCTTTATAATTTGGAATTGACAATTGCACGACAGTCTTTCTTCTCTGACATCATTACCAAATACAAAAACAACGCACGTGCCTTGCTTGCTACCGTCGACAGACTAACTAACCCCCCAGTGTCAGTAGCCTCTGAATTTCTATCCACCAGGGCATGCAATGATGTTGCCTCCTTCTTCACTGACAACATTCAGAAAATCAGACAAGCAGTCAGTGCCTCTGCATCAGAAACAGCAAATGTGTTACACTTAAAATCAATTCAAACACCATAATACAATTCCATCTGATTAATGCAACCCACTCTCTTCAGTCTGTGTAAACATGACAGGACTTTACACATTGGAAATACGTGCGATAGATACGCAGAAGTCCGATTTTGCGTGCATATGATACGCTAACCATTCCCATTGAGTTCTGAGGCTGAGTTTTGCGTGCATATGATACACCACGTTTTCTCCGGTGGGGTCGTGGTAGACAGGAAGCTGTGTGGTTCATAAAAACATGTTCTTACTCAATATCAAGCCATGATTATTGTTTTTATTTTAAATCGTATAATGTCTGACTTTCTTTGCCGTCCGTTAGGAAAAGAAATGGGGCTCAGAGCCTCAGAATACTGAAATCTGTATTTTCTTTAATTTGTTATTTACTCAACAATAACACACAATTACCCTCGTTTTTATTTGTTTAATTCTATAATCATTAGCCATTCCTCAGGAAACGAATTTCGAAATAAAGTCACCGGAAACAGACGTAGGCCTATAAGGGACATTTTGAGCATCATTGTGATACACACCACACACCCACTGAACTGATTACCCAAGATCCTCAGCTAGAAACTCTGTGATTGGATGGTGTTAATGCGATATGAAATAAAAAAATAATAATACTTTATTCCGAGTGTGCTTGCTTTTCTCTTTGAAAGTCATCTCATAACAGCATTGTAATACACGGTTCGGCTGCATTACATATTACATATCTGCCGTAGTTATTTATTTATAAAGCCCTGATGAGAAGACTTCTGGACAAACTGGAAGAACTGCCACGGAAAATGACTTGAATCATAAATATATCAGCAATTAAACAACATCTTCAATTTCTCTTCACACAATACGTCTCCTTGCAGTATCAACACTAATTTGGCTGACTTTTATATTTGATCCAATTGGTAGATAGGTTATATTTACACCATAACAGTGCACAGCTGATAGAAAAGGACTTGTCGTTTTTAAAGATATTACTGATTTTCTTTGAATATAAGAATGTAAATACTGATTTGAAAGAATAGTCAGGGGTTTTGGACGATGGGAGACACATCTATGGAATCACAATTTCAATAGCTTACCATTACATTACGGATATACCTTTATACCGTGATGTTTTACAAATCAGATATTAATGTGTAGAAGTAAAACATGAGAAATAGTATCGCAATATCCTGTAAAATAATGTTAAAACATGAATAAAACTACACATCTTCAGATGTTATACATACATAAGTGTCCTACACTAATAATACAAAGTTATTATTAGTATGCTATGTGTACCTTGTGTGCATTGAATTATTTGTGTTGAATAATGTTATTTTTGATGAATAATGTTCCATCCATCCATCCATCTTCTCCCGCTTATCCGTTGTCGGGTCGCGGGGGTATCAGTTCCAGCAGAGAGCCCCAAACTTTCTTTTCCCTGGCGACATCAACCAGCTCTGACTGGAGGGTCCCAAGGCGCTCCCAGGCCAGCGAAGAGATATAATCCCTCCACCTGGTCCTAGGTCTACCCCTTGGTCTCTTCCCAGCTGGACGTGCCTGGAACACCTCCCTAGGGAGGCGCCCAGGTGGCATCCTAACTAGGTGCCCGAACCACCTCAACTGGCTTCTTTCGACGCGAAGGAGGAGCGGCTCAACTCCGAGTCCCTCCCTGATGACCGAACTTCTCACCTTATCCCTAAGGGAGACACCAGCCACCCTGCGGAGAAAACCCATCTCGGCCGCTCGTATCCGCGATCTCGTTCTTTCGGTCATGACCCATCCTTCATGACCATATGTGAGGGTAGGAACGAAAATGGCCCGGTAGACAGAGAGCTTTGCCATCTGGCTCAGCTCCCTTTTCGTCACAACGATGCGGTAAAGCGACTGCAGTACCGCTCCAGCTGCTCCGATTCTCCGGCCCATCTCACGCTCCATTGTTCCCTCACTCGAGAACAAGACCCCGAGATACTTGAACTCCTTCACTTGGGGTAAGGACTCATTCCCTACTTGGAGTGGACAGTCCATCGGTTTCCTGCTGAGAACCATGGCCTCAGATTTGGAGGTGCTGATCCTCATCCCAGCCGCTTCACACTCGGTTGCGAACCGATCCAGTGAGTGTTGACTAATGTTATTTGATGAAAAAAATATTAAGAGTACATACTTTCAGAGGGGGAAAGTAGAAGGTCAATGATCGGAATATAGAGTGTAAAAAATCAAGAAGATACTGGAAGTGATCTCTACAATAAAACAGTTTAGTGCAGGATGTACAAAGATATTAATAGGAGGTTGTGCAAAACAGACAAACTAATTAACCTTTATTTAAACATTAAAGAATACTCTAAGTTAAGGTCTTCTTTTCCATCCATCCATCTTCTCCCGCTTATCCGTGGTCGGGTCGCGGGGGTAGCAGTTCCAGCAGAGAGCCCCAAACTTTCTTTTCCCTGGCGACATCAACCAGCTCTGACTGGGGGATCCCAAGGCGCTCCCAGGCCAGCGAAGAGATATAATCCCTCCACCTGGTCCTAGGTCTACCCCTTGGTCTCTTCCCAGCTGGACGTGCCTGGAACACCTCCCTAGGGAGGCGCCCAGGTGGCATCCTAACTAGGTGCCCGAACCACCTCAACTGGCTTCTTTCGACGTGAAGGAGGAGCGGCTCAACTCCGAGTCCCTCCCTGATGACCGAACTTCTCACCTTATCTCTAAGGGAGACACCAGCCACCCGGCGGAGGAAACCCATCTCGGCCGCTTGTATCCGCGATCTCGTTCTTTCGGTCATGACCCATCCTTCATGACCATAGGTGAGGGTAGGAACGAACATGGCCCGGTAGACAGAGAGCTTTGCCTTCCGGCTCAGCTCCCTTTTCGTCACAACGGTGCGGTAAAGCGACTGCAATACCGCTCCCGCTGCTCCGATTCTCCGGCCCATCTCACGCTCCATTGATCCCTCACTCGAGAACAAGACCCCGAGATACTTGAACTCCTTCACTTGGGGTAAGGACTCATTCCCTACTTGGAGTGGACAATCCATCGGTTTCCTGCTGAGAACCATGGCCTCAGATTTGGAGGTGCTGATCCTCATCCCAGCCGCTTCACACTCGGTTGCGAACCGATCCAGTGAGTGCTGAAGGTCGCAGACCGATGAAGCCATCAGAACCACATCATCTGCAAAAAGCAGTGGTGCAATCCTTAGTCCACCGAACTGCAGACCCCCCCCCCACGACTACGCCTCGAAATCCGATCCATGTATATTACAAACAGGATTGGTGACAAAGCGCAGCCCTGGCGGAGGCCAACCCTCACCGGAAATGGGTCCGACTTACTGCCGAGGACCCGGACACAGCTCTCGCTTTGGGAGTACAGAGATACAGAGAGTCTTCTTTTAAATAAGAAAAAAGCTTTGGGGGTATCTATCTACACATAAATATTAAGCCTGACAAAATACTTAACATATATTGCTTTCCTGCAATGTTAACTATGTTGAAGCACTTATTTTAACTGATATTATACACATTAATTATACTCTTATGTATGTAGATAGAATAAGAAATGTGCAGAATACGACAGTTTAATGGTGGAGTTACACACACATTGATAGATGTCTTGTAATGCACTGTTGAGGAACCTGTGACCCAAGTTTTTCATTCATTGCATAACTACACCGTAGCTGTGTAGATGATATGTCAATAAACCTTAGAAAATCTTGAAAGGGATTATAAGTGGAAGCCATAATATACAGTCTTTAATGAACTATTAGTAGAGAATAACGAGTAATGAATATACTTTATAGAGATCTGCAGATAAATGTGTAGTCTTCTCAAGCACCAACAATCACCTTCCCTAAATTTTACTCAGGTGTAACTAAAGTCTGATTTAAGGGTTGTTTATATTTCACATCATTAATCAGAATCTGCAAAGTAACTAAAATAAATGTAGTGGAGTAAAAATACAAGGTTAACCTCTGAATTGTCGTGGAGTCGAATTACAAAGTAACAATGAGCTGTCATGTGGGTATATATTAATGCTGCCCATTATGGATACAAGCGATGTTCACCAATTATTAATTACATGCTTTACATTTGTACACACCAATTTGTTTCCTATCGCCTAAACCTCCAGGGCTGTACACAGTTTAATACTGGCAACTTCTAATTGTGGAAAAAACGAAAATGTCTTCTAAAACTACAATTCCCGGTAGAGATGTGCCATAGAACATGTTGCGAAACACAATAGCCAGCATGTGTAGTTCGGGGAGCTTGAAGATTAATCACGGGGTTTGTCAAGCAACAGGATTGTAGTCCCAAACGATAGCTAAGGATTATGGGTAGTGTTGGAGCCAATTTGCTTTGGGTTGTGCACAGGGTTTGTCTATGTGTGTGTGAATGCGTCATCATCCAATCTGCGCACCTGGGGGCACGGGAGGTAATTAACCTATATGTGTGGGCATGCGTGATCAGCTGGGATGAGGATAGAGAGGAAGCCACACGTTTTTCAACGGTGTTGACCATGATTGTTTGTGTCTGAGCGTGTGCGTGATAGTTATGTTTTAAACAAGATTTTAGTGAGTCTTAAAAGAACATTTTAACCGTGGACAAGTAAATAAAGCATCACAAATCACGTCATGGTGGACCTCATCCTTCACAACAACACATGTTGGGAACTCTGACTGCTGACCTTCATGAGTGGCCTTTTTTGATTAACGATCGCCGCTACAGGTAGTGTAGTGTAGTGTTAATTTCGTCAGCTATTTTTGTATTTAGTCGTAGTCGTAGTCATGTATCAAATGTCCTTTTTAGTTTTAGTCATATTTAGTCACCGTCATCCTGTTTTTAATTGAGTCAAGTTTTAGTCGACTACAAGTCTGAGCATTTTAGTCTTATTTTAGTCAAAGAAAACTATTTTAGTCTACTTTTTGTCAATGAAAACTGTTTACATTTTTGTCTTTTTTTGTCATCAAATTATATTGAACATTTCAGTCCAACTAATCTAGCCAAAACCAATAAGTTGCCATTTTAGTCAAACTTATTTCACAATAAGATTATATGTTATCCTTATTTGATGAAAAACACAGGTTGAATGATTAAGAATGCAGCTTTGCAGAGAGCATCTGGTCTAGTGGTTTGATGGTATCAATTTAAGGAATACATCCAGACATGGAACATGTTCGGATTTGCATATTTATTTTAAATATATAACACACACACAACTCAACAATACAGGGTAGTGTACACACACACACACTAATTGCAAAATAAAATAAATAGATACATTAAAAAGGTTTAATACATTAAAGTTTAAACAAGGCATGGCTAGAATAACAACCATGCAAATAAAAAGTATGCGTCTGTATTATTTTTGTTGTTGAAACTTGAAAACTGAAAAACATGGAGTTTGAACCAGTGAGCTACACAAACTTTTATAAAGACTGAGCCCAACAACTCCTATACCAACTGCATTTTGGAAAAAGACTGCACTCTGTTTATAACATTAAACATATATAATAATGTAGTGTGGGTTGGTGGCTTAATTGGCCTCACCCGGCTCAGCTAGAGGCTGGGGTGGGTCTACAAACCTGTGGGGCATTGGTTAATCAGTGCACCACAGGTTAAGTCAGCCACCAGCACACACACTTGGGAGAGCGCTAACATGTTAGCAAGGACAACCTGCTCTGCTTCATGGCATGTCATTCATTCCTGTCATGTCTTCACCTTTGCAATAAACCAGACTATTTGCAACCACTACTGGCATTGTAGTATTGGCACTGCGACACGGCTTCTTTTGGGGCTCCTCCAAGGACCAGGCAAAGAGTCTGGTTTATTGCAAAGGTGAAAACATGACAGGAATGAATGACATGCCATGAATGAAATGTGTTGTGTTATTTAAGTGAAAACTAAAAAAGACCATAACAACCATAACAATCTCTGCTCGCCATCACACCATTTAGACCTGGTTCAGCTTGAGAAAAGCACTTCTTTCCAATGTGGTTCTTGCTCTGTTGCGGCGGCCGCTTGTGAGGTCACCGGTTACACCGAAGACACGTTCGGCAAAGGCTTGTGATGCTGGCATTGCCAGAAGGTCCAAAGCCAGAGGTTTCAGAAGTGTAAATACAGTGCTACTCTGAGAGATCCAAAACTCCATCCCAGATTCCTCAGTGTTAGCAGCATGGGACAGCCCTTCTTTGTATTTGTTTATCTCCTGCCTGATACTAGAGGCCTCGGAGGTCCTGAGCCTCGATGGACGACTGGGGCTGAAAAACCTAAATCTAGGCCGCTTTGGGGAATGGGTCGTCTCTGGAGCCAGCTGCAGCAAGGGGAGAGAACTTGTTGGCCGTGACATCCAAGAAGCAGCTGAAGCGTTGCTCCATATTTTCACTCATCTTCTGTGCCAGTGTAGCTGCGTCCCTTTAGCTCCTTGCATGCGCTAGGGAGAACTCAGACAGGTGATTCCTCAAGTCCAATAGTGCAGGCACAACAAGGGATAGGGAATTTGTGTCACTTTCAAGCACCTTTGTGTGTTCTGCAAATGGAAGGAGCAAATCTTTGAGAATGGCTACCTTCTGCCACTCACTGGGTAGAAGGCTGTCCCAGCTCATGGAGTCAGCTACTGATGTAAAATGGTCCTTCGCTTCAAGAGCACGGGACATCATCAAATAAGTACTGGACCATCTGGTTGGACAGTCTTTGATGAGGATGAGTCCACACTGTTGCAGCAACCGCTCTGTGGCAACGGATGATTTTCGAAACAGTTTCACCAGTTGCCTGAGTTTTCCCAGCAGTCGATTGATTGTGAGTTCCTTCTGGATCATGTTGACAACAAGCTGGAGGGTATGGACCACGCAGGGGGTCCTTCTCTCCAAGGTTTCATATCTAATGAAAATTGGAACACAGAACACACAGACTTTTCATATTACCCAATACATGATACATACAATATCAATTAATTTGATATTTTAGCACATCATTTATCACCACATGGAATGTTAAAAATGCTGATTGCAGATCAAATTATAGGAGAAATATCTAAAACGGTGAATAGTCACAGTATGTGGGAAGACTGCATTGGGTTTTCTGTTTGGCACACCCGTCACATGCGTCATCATTTGTGGTGTTTTTACCCGCATTATGCACACTGCAGACTGACCTTTCGTCTTCTTCTCCCTCCTCATCACTATCCTTGAGTCCTCTTCAGCGTTGCAATGAAAAGCAGCAACCATGTTGCTTCCATTGTCCGTAATAATGGTGAGAATCTTTTCTTTTGGGATCCCCCATTCTTCTTTACTCTCCTCTACAAGAGCAGCGATAGCCTGAGCAGTGTGCGGGTGAACCATTTGCTTTAGGTTCAGGAGTATGTGTTCAGCCTTATTATCCTGGGGGCTAAAACAACAAGCACTGACTGATAGAAAAGATGCTGTGAGCCCCTTTGTAGTCCATATATCTAAGCCAATAGTTATTTTGCGTGCCATGGACAGTCTGTGCTTGAATTTCTCCTTTTCGGCCAGGTACATTTTTTCCACCAGGTTTGTGATCTTAGTTTTTTTCGGCACGGTGAGTCTTTTATCAATTGTTTCCATCATCTTGATGAAACCCACGTCTTCCACTGTCCGTGGTGGGAGGGCTGTCCGGCCTATCCATTCAGCTATGGCCTCCTCTTTGTGGCGTTGATCCTGCGATTCTTGTTTGTACTTTGTGTAAGTCAGGAATGCACCTGTTATAGCTGGCCTCTCCTCTTTCCTGGGTGGTTCCTTTACTGCAGCAGGTCTGTCTGGAATCTAGGACAGGAATACAAACAATAATATCAGGACTCCTCAACATCAGGAAATCCAGTAAATCATTGCTATAATTTTAACTTAACGCAAACAAAGTATCTGTAAAATGAAAACTCTACACAATCAAAACTAGGTGGTATTATACTCACAAAGTAAGTATGTATGCAGATTATGCAGGCATATTACTGCAGACACCTTGTGAGGTATGATTGTGTAGGCAATTAATAGTTATAACATATTATCATATGACAAATCAAATGTAATGAAAGCAATGTGCCGTTGTTGTGAAATGACGTTAATAGTTACTAGTAACGTTAGCCCATCATCTAACGTTGTGTCAGAGACCAACTCAACCATATGGTAAACTTAAGTACCTTTCCGCCCCTTTTTAAGCTCCTTCACAAGTATAAAAACAATTTGCTGCTAGCATTTGGTTTGGCTAACGTTAGCTGACGTTATAGCATACAACATAGCCTACCCGTTAGCTAACGTTATAGCATAAAACACAGCCTACCTAATGTAACACCATATAGCTGACAAAAAAACAACCTAACGTTTTGTTAACTTACCTCAATTGCTTTGTGGTGAGTCTTGATGTGCCTCTTGAGATTTGTGGTGTTTTTACCAGCGGATTTATGGCCACTTTGCTTCCCTTCTGAATCTAAAGCAATGCATTGAGTTTTTTTCTCCGCCTCATTGTACACAAAATGGGCCCAGAGATCATCGCGTTTCTTTCGCCCGAGCCCTCTATTAGCCATTTCCCTTTCTATTCGTTACATCCGAGCATGGATCAGAGTCTTCCTTCTGTTCATAGATCATCCGGTAACATTTAAAAGTGCCGCGCGTAGAACAACGAAAGTAAAGAGAGATTTTGGTATTATTAAAATACATTTTCGTCTCGTCATTTTTCGTCAACGATATTGCATCTTGATTTCGTTACAGTTATTGTTTAATGCCGTCGGTGCCGTCTCGTCATCGTCTCGTTTTCGTCATGGAAAAAAAGGTCGTTGACGAACATATTTCGTCATAGTTTTAGTCAACGAAATTAACACTAGTGTAGTGTCTTCGGCCAGCCTAAACTCTGAAATGTTTTTCGCATATCATATCGCATTAACACCATATCCCAACGTGCATTGTGGCTAAAACATCCAATCACCGAGCTTCAAGCTGAGGATCTTGGGTAATCAGTTCAGTGGGTGTGTGGTGTGTATGATTCGAGCAATGATACTCGAAATGTCCATTATAGGCCTACGTCTGTTTCCGGTGACTTTATTTACGGCTAAAAAGCCCAAGATTATAGAATCAAACGAATAAATAAGAACAAGGATAATTGTGTGTTATTGGTGAGTAAATAACAGTGTGTTATTTAGAAAAGAATAACAAATTAGAAGGAACAAATTCTGAGGCTCTGAGCCCCATTTATGTTCCTCACAGACGACAAAAAAAGTCTGACATTATAGGATTTAAAATAAAAACAATAATCGTGGCTTGATATTGAGTAAGAACATGTTTTTATGAACCACACAGCTTCCGGTCTTCCAAGACCCGACCGGACAAAAATAAGTGTTGCAGGCACGAAACGTGGCGTATGCACGTAAAACTCGGCCTCAGAGCTCAATGGGAATGGTTAGCGTATCATATGCACGCAAAACCGGACTTCTGCGTATTGCACGCATTTCCAATGTGTAAAGTCCTGTCATTTGTACACAGACTGAAGAGAGTGGGTTGGATTAATGATAAAGACCTAGGGGACATTATACAACTTCTGAAATCCTCCTCCTGCTGCCTTGATATTATTCCAACAGGATGTTTCAAAGATGTTTTGCCTTGCATGGCCTCAGATCTACTTCATATAGTAAACAAGTCTCTTCACTCAGGTGTTTTCCCACAGGCCCTGAAAACTGCAGTCATTAAACCGCTCTTAAAAAAAGAATAATCTAGATGCTTCAGTAATGAACAATTCCAGGCCCATATCAAACCTGCCATTTCTAGGTAAAATCATTGAAAAAGTGGTTTTTCAACAGTTGAGTAATTTCTTGCATTTAAATGGTTGTTTCGATGTGTTCCAGTCAGGCTTTCGTCCAAACCACAGCACTGAGACTGCTCTTGTAAAGGTCTTCAATGACATCCACTTAAACACAGTGGCAGAACTTCAGTGTTAGTATTATTAGATCTCAGTGCTGCGTTTGACACTGTTGACCACAGCATATTACTAGACCGACTGGAGAACTGGGTGGGATTTTCGGAAACAGTTCTAAATGGGTTTGAATCCTACTTAAAGGACAGAAACAAGGACAGAAACATCTTTGTTTCTATAACGCTTCAGGCTCATCAAGATCCCTCCGCTTCGCGCTCCCTGATCAGCCTGTGGGGTGTTCTTTTCCCCCTAATGAACGCCTCGCTGCACATTGTCCCTTACATAATACAGTAAACTATTAACACTGTAAATATTATCATTTGCCCGTAGTGAGATGACAAGGCTCCATTAAAAAGAAACCTCTTTTTAGTGAATTACCGAGTTTAGGCACGTTAATAACGTTTTAATGAAGGTGACTACAGCATATTCATATTTGTTGGTGCTTTCATGTCAATTCGGCGAACATATGATACATTAAATGATCGTGAAGGTGATGATTACAAATTGTTCGTTTGAGCCGGGCTGCATTTCCTGATGAAAGAACAAACTGATTGTTTGTGTAGTTATAGCTTTGTAAATGCCAACATGGATCAAACAACATTACGTTGTTAAATTATTACATGTCTCTTATTTAGCACAGAATATGATCCTATCCGTGACATATGGATCTTAACAAAGATCCGCTATATCAGATACCTGTATCAGCTGTTTATTTCACTTGAGTTCCAGTGTGGCATCTTTTTAATCGCTGCTCCCCCTGGTGGATCCATGATCCATTGCAGCTGGTTTCATTATCATTTATCAAGGAGGCGTATCAAGTCTGAAACTTATTCACTACGTCATGCGAGGGGTTTTCCTTTCAGCGAAGATCGAGGTAGGGACGTGCAAAATTAGGTGCTACATCTGTAACTCACTAAAAAAGTGATGTGCACCCCTGGCTATAGAGCCATTTTGCGTGCGGTAATTATGACATTTTTTACAAGACCGGACAAGTGTGCAAAGAATCTCCGTCTTTTGAGCCTGCTAAGGCCCTCAAAAAAGGCAATTCATTTGGTAGACAAAAACTTATAAAAAGAAAAAAAGAATCACAAAGATTTCAAGAGGTCTTCGCTCCGACTGTCGGGCTCAGGCCCTGATAAGGGATATGTTGCGGGTTGTAATACAGAAGACAATGCAATAGCTAAAAGGTGATATCGCTGAGCGGCTACATAGCTGAGTGTTTTGAGTTGGCAGCCAAACGTTGGGCTCAGTCCATACTAAGGAGTCTTCTTACACCAGCCATCCCCTCTATGGCCCCCTTTCAACATGGCCATGCTCTAGTCAAGGCTAATCTGGCCCAAAACAATCTTAAAATAAAAAAGTTACATCATGGGAAAGTTACTCACAGCAAAGAAAGAAAAACTATTTGATTGAAAACGTCTTGCCAAAACATTAAACATGAGGTCAGTATTTCCCCGATACACCCCATAGCGCATTTCTAGTATTACCACTATGTATACTGTGCTGCATACTTTACTTGTGCTTATGTAGTAGCAGGTCTTGTGCATTTTGCATTTGAAGAGCTCCAATCCCATAATGGAGTAAATGGTGACCATGAAGAGGACAAGGAGGGTGATGTGAAAGAGGGGCAGCATGGACTTCAGTATGGAGTTCATCACCACTTGAAGGCCTGAGGGGATGAACAAGAATAAAACAAATCAGTAATCCTAATACTTAATGTCATAAACCTTTATTACCGATATGTAATTATTATTGTTACTAGCATGATGACATTATATAGTTTAATTGTAGGCGAGAGTGGGGTAAGATGAACCAATTTTGACTTATTTTGTCCTGTAGGCAAGGAACATTGAGATGTGTCCCCTCTTCTTCATGTCTCTTCTACATCAACATATGTCCCCTCTTCTTCATGTCTCTTCTTCATCAACATGTGTCCCCTCCTCTACATGTCTCTTCTACATCAACATGTGTCCCCTCTTGTTCACGTCTCTTCTACATCAACATGTGTCCCCTCATCGTGTCTCTTCTACATCAACATGTGTCCCCTCATCGTGTCTCTTCTACATCAACATGTGTCCCCTCTTCTTCGTGTCTCTTCTACATCAACATGTGTCCCCTCTTCTCCGTGTCTCTTCTACATCAACATGTGTCCCCTCTTGTTCACGTCTCTTCTACATCAACATGTGTCCCCTCTTCTTCATGTCTCTTCTACATCAACATGTGTCCCCTCTTCTCCATGTCTCTTCTACATCAGCATGTGTCCCCTCTTCTCCATGTCTCTTCTACATCAACATGTGTCTCCTCTTCTCCATGTCTCTTATACATCAACATGTGTCCCCTCTTCTCCATGTCTCTTCTACCTCAACATGTGTCCCCTCTTCTCCATGTGTCCCCTCTTCTTCACGTCTCTTCTACATCAACATGTGTCCCCTTTTCTTCATGTCTCTTCTACATCAACATGTGTCCCCTCTTCTTCATGTCTCTTCTACATCAGCATGTGTCCCCTCTTCTCCGTGTCTCTTCTACATCAACATGTGTCCCCTCTTCTCCGTGTCTCTTCTACATCAACATGTGTCCCCTCTTCTTCATGTCTCTTCTACATCAACATGTGTCCCCTCTGTGGAAAGAGACTCTGAAAGTTTCAGGAACAAAGATTCTCTCTCTTTTTGATCCATTTCTATAAAAACCTGTCTGAAAATGAGCTGATCAGATTTTGCCCACTTTATGATGTCATAACGATGTTTTGTCTTGTGTAACCATTAGCCAATCAGCAACCAAGGTAACCCCCCCCCATTATCACCTGAATCTCCTCCTAGAGCTCCATTGAGTTCTTTGTAACCAGATCTCTCTCAGAGGGGCGTGGGGAGGGGCTCCTTGTTTCCATCTAAACCAGGGGTGTCAAACTCAATGTAATTGTGTGCCACATTGTAGTTTATGGCCAACCTGCTTCTGTAAAGTGGCATGTAACCGTATTATAAACGTATTATATTCTTTGCAAGCTCTTGCGGGGCCACATAAAATGAAGTTGTGGGCCGGATTTGGCCCCCGGGCCTTGAGTTTGAGACCCCTGATCTAAAGTAACAGACAGAGAATCAGCACTTTTGAAACAGAGGGGATTATGGGTAATGCTACAATGCATGATCTGTTTGGTATTTCGAGCAAAACACTCCATGTTTTGTATTTATCTGAGACCTATAACATCTTGATGAAAAACAGTATAATAGGGACCTTTAAGTATTATCTCTACATCCGGGTTCATGCAGCCAGGCTGAGTGTTCTCTTCTTTCAAATGACGCCCTGCGGTGGGACTTGTAGTCTTTCAACGTCTAGGCTTCAATCTGA
The DNA here is from genome assembly GCA_036324585.1 of Champsocephalus esox. Taxonomy (NCBI): domain Eukaryota; kingdom Metazoa; phylum Chordata; class Actinopteri; order Perciformes; family Channichthyidae; genus Champsocephalus; species Champsocephalus esox. The sequence continues at coordinate 2,770,394 of CM070495.1, read as the reverse complement.
CTTGAACCCTAAGGCCTGGGGTTGGAGATGATAAGCATTTTTTATTTTTTATTCCTGCGTGTGCTTTAGCCGGCCAGTGGCTAAATGACATTAGTTCCGCATATGGCGCTGCTTTCGCCAATACATTGTAATATTATAAACCTCTATTTTGGAGGGGTGGCCACAGGGGGGACCCAGGTCAGCATTACCCCACCTAGAACCGTCCCTGACCCTTCCAATCGTAACGATACCCATCCCTACACACAAGTCATTGATAGGTTGGCTATGTGTGGAATAGGAATGGAATAGTGATGTGATTATTTGCAACCTGCAGTACAAAGAGTAGTTAATGTTGATAATAAATAAAAAAACTACATTTGTTTACTAGTAGGCCTATTTGTTTCAATTAGGCCTAATGTTCTACATTGACACAGGACCATCTGCCAATACAAGCACTTTAGTTCATGTTTAATCCGGTGTAAAATATAAAATGTGTATTGTTCTTATTTATTTTATGTTTTTACAACTATATACAATCAATCTTTCCTGTTGTTGTTTACACAATGTCTAAGACGTGAACAACTAACCGGTTGTGTAAACTGAAATAACAGAGAGCTAACTGCAGTGCCTCGTGGGGTTACGTTGAACCACTGGCTTACTTCACCCTCAGCCACTTTTTAGAAAGGAACTATCTACCTTAGTCCTTCATGCTAACCTTTAGCTAAATGATACACATGGTTTTACACCTTGCTGAATATGGATGCTACATATTTTCAGACCTGGATACATTTTATTTGACATAACATAAATTATACCTGACTTGGTGAACATGTACTTGCACTAAAAACACATGTATCACTTTACCACGTGCTTCTCTGCATCACAGCCACATATACATGATAGGTGCTTCCCGAAGTTATGGCCACACATGTGCAGTTCTCTAGACAAAGGGGTTGGGTCAACGTACCCACTGGCTCGTCTACCCCACTATGTAAACTATGTTTACTCACTCGGAACTCCAGAAACCAGCCGAAGAGGTCTGAGGACCCTGAAGGCCCGCAGAGCTTTCATGTCAAAGCCTCCTCCCTTCTCTCCGACTGGAGCCTCCACCCCACTGAGGTGGTTGATGGCATCCACGACCACAGTGAACAAGCTGTAACAGTAGAAACATGATGTTTTCTTTGGTAGTGACACACTATGGTTGCTTGTCTATGTGACCATGTGCATTGCTTACCCAACTGATACACATACAAAGTCCAACATGTTCCAGCAGTTTCTTAAGTATGCATCAGCATGAAAAAGAAATCCATAGGCAACGATCTTCAGGAAACATTCTATTGAGAAGATGATGAGGAAGATGTACTCGAGGCTTTCCTGTAAAACAACAAAGGCATTTCTTTGAATATGCCTTACTTTGTGAATTAGCCTTAAGTAACTTGTATAAGTCAGTGTTATATCATGCATAGGTTTTTAAAAAAAAAGTTTGACAACATTCTGATATATTAATAAAATGAATAATAATACAATAACAGATTATAAATTAGACATTAACCTCCATTTTTTTTTCAACTGTTTATCGAGAAAATCCCAGGCTCGTCTACCGTTGGTCTATTTACCCCACTTACAAACTGAAATGTCTTAAAGTTCCCCTATTATTCTCTTTTCCAACAATATAACAACAGGTCCAACAGCTGTTCCAACAGGTCTCAGACATACAGTCCCCCCCAAAGCTGTTGGAACAGCGAGGCCATTCCTTTATGTTTGCTGTCCCCTGAAAACAATTAGGTTTGACATCAAAAGATGGATATGAGACAAAAGGTCAGTATTTCAGCTTTTCATTCCAGCTATTTACATTTAGATCTGTTACACAACTGAGCAGAAAGCACCTTTTGTTTAAACCCACCCATTTTTCATGTGAGCAAAAGTATAGGAACATAGAATGGTGTGAAAAAAGTGAATAATACGAAGTATTTAGTTGCAAATCCTTTGCTTGCATGACTGCATCAAGCCTGCAACGCGTTGACGTCACCAAACGTTTGCATTCGTCTTCTTTGTGATGCTCGTCCAGGCTTTCACCGCAGCCTCTTTCAGCTGCTGTTTGTTTCGGGGGGTTCTCCCTTCAGCCTCCGCTTTAGCAGTAAACTGCACGCTCAGCAGGGGTGTAGTCTGTAAAAAAACCTTCCATTTACTTTCCCAGTGAGTTTTGGGTCGTTGTCTTGCCGCACGATGAAGGATCCCCCGATCAGTTTGGTTGCATCTCTCTTTAAATTGGCCGACAACATGTCTCTGTAGACTTGAGTTCATTTGGCTGCTGCCATCACGTGTTACTTCATCAATGAAGATCGATGAGCCCGTCCAGAAGAAGCCATGCAAGCCCCAGCCATGACATCACCTCCACCGTGTGTCACAGATGAGATGTGTGTTTGGGATCACGAGCAGACCCTTTCCATCACTTTGGTAAAGGTTCATCTTTGACTCATCAGTCCATAAAACGTTGTCCCAGAACGTTTGAGCCTCGTCTCTGAGCTATTTGGCAAATTCAAATCTGGCCATCTTCTGGTGTAGCCTCTGTACTTTTGATCCAACGTCTTCTGCTAACGGTGGATTGTGATGCCTTCGCGCCTGCCCTCTGGAGGTTGTTGGTGATGTTTCTTTACGGTTCTCACAATGTTTCTGTTCCTCGGTCGACCAGTTTGAAGTCTGATGCTCAGTACACCAGTGCTTGCTTTCTTCTTCAGGACATTGTAAATGGTTGTACTGGCTATGGCCAATGGCTCTGATGGATTTTCCATCTTCTCTCAGTTTCAAAATGGCTTGCTTTTCTCCCGTAGGCAGCTCTCTCGTCTTCATGTTGGTTACACCAGTGTAACTGAAAATGCAGTCTGCACAGGCGAACCCAGAGCTCAAACTGAGAGTAGACATGTAGTGCATTTTAGTGTTAGAATAATCACTGTAGCAGGACACACCTGAGCAACAAATAAACACCTGTCAGTCACATGTTCCAATACTTTGCTCACTTGGAAAATGGGTGGGTTTAAATAAAAGGTGCATCTTCTCAGTTGTGTAACAGAGCTAGATGTTAATACCTGGAATTAAAAGCTGAAATACTGACCTTTTGTCTCATATCATATTTGTTTTCAGTGTACAGCAAAAATAAACCAATTGGATTTCGCTGTTCCAATAGTTTTGGAGGGGACTGTATACAGAACATGTCTCTGGAATGTGTGGCTGAAACACACAACAGATCATTGTAGCATCCCATAATCCCCTCTGGTTCAGCCCTGTTCCAAAAGTGCTGATTCTGTGTCTGTAGCTGTAAATGCTAAGGAGCTGAGGCTGGCCACGCCCCTCTGAGAATTGATTGGTTTAAAAAAAGCACAATGGTGCTCTAGGAGGAGATTCAGGTGATAAGGTGGGGGGGGGGTGGTATAATAGGTGACCTCTAAATCTTCCCCCATTTCAGCAGAGGCATGCAGTTAATATCTTTTTTTAATTCACAACACACAGATTTAGATGTGCTATGTCATTTGTTATGAAATCAAATAATTAAATACATGATTTGTATGAGAATAACCTGCCTGGTGTGACTGCACATGTGTTGGCAGGTAATGCCCTTTGAGGACTACTGTACTTTAAGGCTCAGTTAGTCACACAGTATTGGCAACTGTTCAGAGAACAGCTGATTGAGACAAAGTCAACTTTATTCGGTTCAATTCATTTGTGTCAGCTTAGTTAGTTGGACAATTTGAGTATATAATGTTAAAATGACCTTGCAGTCATGTTGGACTGCCATATCAGTAGGTGTTATCTTAATGAGGATTTGTAACTAAACATTTAACACAACTCCTGTAATTTAGGAAATAACTGAATTAATAAAATCCAGATGTTTCTGTTTCTGATAAAAAACAAAACAACAAATTGAGTACCAATGGTCAAGTTTAAGGTAATGAGAACAAAAAGACACTGCACTGCAGTACTGTATAAGAAATAAGGACAGTGTCCTTAAACCAGTAGTTTCCAAACCTTATGAGAACACTGCCTGCCAAGACAACCAACTGGCAATGTAACATGAATACTGTATATATTATATACATTGTAAGTTAAATCATTCTCAATCACTCCAAATGAAATCCAATATGTGCTCTGAAGAGTTAGAGATTACTATTTTACGTCAATACAATTACATTTGCTAATCTTTAAACGTGTTCCTCTTATTTTGTTACGAACTAAAAGCAGCTTGTAATCAATGTGAACAAGGACAAACTGCACAACTAAAAAATACTGTTCGCAAAGTCACCGGGACCTTCTTGTTTTTATGGAAAGCAGATAGTACAGGGATCAAACATTATGTTGGCAACACTAATCCTTTCCTTGCTGCTCTGATTTTCAGTATTTTTCTGACTGTTGAGCTCCTGAAAAAACCCTGAGCTGGATTGAGTGTTGTGTTTCTAGCACAACAAACTACTGAGTTGTCATGTTGTTAGCTGCGTCATAACTTCATTTTAACTACATATAAAACAGTTATTAATCCTATGATTTTATATGTATTGGTCTATTTTTAGACCAATAAAAACCAAAGATTTGTTTGAAAGCACCACATTTAAGTATAACAGCCAAAATGTATTTTTCTTTCTTTGTGTTGAAACTTAATTACAAAGTACAATATACATACAAATATGTCTCAATTTGTTCCTCTGCTCTATGTTCCCTTAGATCAGTACCTTCGCAGTGTTATACCATAGTTCAAAGAGGCCAATGTTCTGAAACCCCAATAGTTAAAAACATTTGAATTTTCTGACAACCCAATATCCTGAAAACAGGGCCTTTAGTAGTTTCCTTGCCCAAATGCATGACCTGCCTCTGGTTGGCTTATCTGATTCAGCATGGCTAAACCTAACCATTTCCTCCAAACAACTCAAGTACTTGCCAATGAGAGGAAGAGCAGGGCAGGTCATGCCGTCCCATTAGTGAAACACATTATTGTAAATGTCCAATATCATCCTGAATAATAATAAACCATGTGGCAAACTACAGACTGATTTTAACATGGGTCAAGGTGAGCTTCTCCTGACTGAGGAGAGCTTATGGCCTACTTTGGAATGGAACAAAAAGTTAATTAGTAAACATGGGGTGACCCTAACCGTATGGCTGTCCTGAAGGCACCCCAGGGTCCCAACTTTGGGAAACCCCTGTCTTAAAACAAGTGTCAGTGTTGCTGTATAATACAAAAAACAAGCAGGCAGACGCACCAGATTGCTGTTGGTGTTGTTGCTGTCTTCCTCGGGCATGGGCAGGTACACGGCCAGGGCCACACAGTTGGCAAAGATTGCCAGTAGGATTATGATTTCAAATGGTCTGAAAGTGATTTATAGGAAGCTTCTATGCCATAGTAGTTCACAGACATTACCAAATTAACGTGCAAACAACTTGACATACACGCACACACACACACACACGCACACACACACGCACGCACGCACGCACGCACACACACACACACACACACACACACACACACACACACACACACACACACACACAGGGCCGGCCCTAGACTTTTGGGGGCCCTAAGCGAGCTTTGGCTTGGGGCCCCCCTCACTCTAGCGCGTTCTCACTACACACAACACGGAACCAACTTTTGTCTTATGATGTTAGCATAAGCACACATATTGTATAAATAATTATGTAAACACCGTGGACCTAACATCCTCACGTCCTCACCTCCTCTAGGGGGGTCCGGGGGCATGCTCCCCCGGAAAGATTTGTTTTTAAATATTGAAGTTAAAAGCATCAATCTGGTGCACTTTGAGAACAAAATTAAGAGATCTATGGATACATCTCTCAACACCCAGATGAAACAGAACTGTCAACAGATGTTTCTTAATGGATATTTTACAAATCACTTTAACTGTATTCTTGTATTGTCATATAGTATTTCATAACTGTTTTTCATTTATTCTCTCTGGCTGTCCATCTCATAATGTTCACATAGAAACTAGCTGTCAATAGGAATATCATTCAGAAGAATTATAATTTCATGGAAAAATCTGTCACAAAAAAAGGTTGCACATTTAAATTCAGGTGTTGTTATGGCAACGTCAGTGGCCAAACAGCCATATTTACTGCTGCAAATACGTTCAAACATGCTGTCGACACGTAAAGCAGTGGCAACTATGCCACCATTTCAGCTGACTTTTTCTCAGAAATACTGTCACATAACATCCATATATTTCAGTGCTAGGTTGATGCTTAGCTAAGCTAACTATGAAACACTTGAACAGACAGGACTCCGGATCAACTGTGTACTGTAAGGTAGCTTCTAGCTTCATGTCGAACAGTAAGTCAACTTTTCCCAGAGAGCTTTCTTTGAAATCACCAGGTAACGCTAAAAAACATAAAATTTAGATTGTACGATAAAGTGTTCATTTAATATATCTGGCTAGCTATAGCTACTTGCTAATGGTTTAGCTTACCCCCGCGATTCAAAGTAACGTCGAGGTAATTTATGCTTTGCTTACATGTTCGTATAACTTGGACGTTTACTGACATTTACATACCTTGTTTACCTGGCTCAAGTGGTGGCTCTGGGGTTGTTGTGTGAGCCACCACTTGAGAATTGTTGTCTTTTTTAAGAAATGTTTTTCTCATTGTCACAGCTCACAGGATAGGTACCTGTCAGCCAATAAGACAGATGTTTATTTCCATTCAACTCTCTGGTTGGTCTGGTGTCTTGCCTCTGTTGCATTTACTGAACACGGGAAATTACAATCCTGCCGTCCGCTCTAGTGTCATGATGAGGTTCAGGTAAAGCACGGTTAATGTATTATATGATTGACTCAATAATATAATACATGACTTTGAGAGTAGGCAATCTAGGCATATTAACACTTATTTGATTATTTAATTAAAACAATTAATTTTTTTGCTAGGGGGCCCATAGTGGCTGCGGGGCCCTAAGCGGTCGCTTAATGGGTCGGGCCGGCTCTGCACACACACACACACACACACACACACACACACACACACACACACACACACACACACACACACACACACACACACACACACACACACACACACACTACATCTGTGATAAAAATAGAACATTGAACATTTTACAATTACTGCATGTTAATCTACGGTAGCTACAATCACCTAAAACCTTATGGTATATTTCTGATCCAACCCTTTGGAGGAGGATACTTCCACTCCACAATGCTGATGCAGGCCTTGCGGATGGGATTCCTCAGTGTCAGGAAGAGGAGAGAGCGTGCAGGCCTTGGGTTGCCTCCTGTAGCCATCAGCTTCTTCAGCTTCTCTTTTTGTTTTCTCTTCAGAGTTTCCTCATCCATGATGTAGGATGACAATGGTGCACCGCTGCTCTCTGCCATCGCAGCTTCAAGAAAGTATTTGTACCGACTTTACTTGAATTGGAGGAGATATTCCAAAAGGTCTGTCGAAGTATTTTTCAAAATGCAGTCGTCTTGTTTGCTTTGTCTGTCCACTTATCTGTTACCGTTCTCAACTTGTCTCAATCATATCTGTCACACTCTCTCTGATGGCTGGCCTGAGCTCCCTCTCTTTCTCTGTCTCTGTCTGTGGAATGGCAGCTGTCCCCTCGACTTGTAAGGGATTGGTTTACTGAGCAGCTGTTTGGTCAAGAGAATAAATATAGACAATGAGCATGGTGCTTGTAGCATAGGGTGACAAAGGAGAACATTTGCACAGATATAGTCTTGGTACAGAGGGTGGGCTGAGGGAGTAAGGGAATACATGTAACGCTGTTAAAATATTCTGTTGCAGTTACAAAATCAGGTCCTCCTCAGATTACTAGCAGAATGTTACAATACAATTTAAAATAAAGAATGATATATTACGTTACATATGTCCAAACTTCACAAGTGTAACAACATCAAGTGTAGCCACAGTATTCGAGTCCAGTATTCTATGTGTGCTTCGGTGCACGCTTTCACTGGGGGGAAATGTTGCCATCATGTTGTGCTCCAAGGACAGAAGGGAACAACACTACCGTTCAGTCCAGCCTAAAATATACTGTCATTATCCAAAGAAGCCTTCTCACGTTAGACCAACCAATAAGAAATTACACGGGAATCTAAAGTCTACAGTAGCTAACTTTTCTACAAGCTACTATGCATGTAACTAGCTACTGAAAAGATCAAAATAATAATTTTTACAATGGCTATGCTTACTTTCTGTCAAAACATGTGAATCAATGTGAAAATACTCTATCGCTTAAACATTTCTTTCAAGTGACTTAATTCGCAAGCAGCGACTTATTGGGTGGCCATTTTCTTCCAGTATTAAAGTAACTATTAAGCAGATAAGGGGTTAAGATAATTTATATTTGTTCTTATTTTTGGTCCAAAACATTGGTATTGTTTAATTTGTGTTGTGTTAAAAATTCCAGGAAAGACAGACAACTTCTAAGTTTAACTATTTATTATAAGGGAGCAAAATATATATGTGACCTGCTCTATCGAAATCAGTCGCATTGACCCGAAGACACATTTTGAGTTGTATACACTGTTGAAAAGAGGATATTCCTAGCTTTCTGATGATATCTGGATTGTTTTTGTACTCCAGATATGAAGCGAAATATGTCGCATTATATAATGACTGTCACCGAGTCCTCATTTTGAGAAAAAGGCCTTCAAAGTTTCCTCTCCTCTGGAATCCATCGATCTGATTGATTATTAGCAAATGATCAAAATACTACGGAGGGAAGATATTTTTGTTTGGATTACTGGTCTGGGGGAAGCTCGCGAGTGTGTATGTGTATACGTGTGTTTGTGTATTTTGCGTTTGTGTGTATTGCGTTTGTTTCCCGGGGAAAACCCTCACGAGAAACACCGGCTGTTGTTATGCCTGCTGTGATGTTAAATTACTCCGTTCTCCGCTTGTAATTATGCCGTTACAAGCTTCAAAGCTGTATTTATCATCTGACTTTGCCGAAACAAGTTTAATATTCTGAAAGCCAAGACATTGTTTAATTAAAATCAGATGAAAACAAACTGTAACGGACCCTGCCGTGATATTTATGATTACTCTACGCGGAAGAGCAGATTGCCTGTCATCTTCCCTTTACAAGCTTAAAGAATGTATTTATCGTTTGAGTTTGGAAATAAAAGTTTCATATTCTGAAAGCCAAGACTTTGTTTGTTTAAAATCAAACAAAACACCCGAACCCCGAAAAAATAGTTTTTTACGCAAATCCACGTTTATTTTTTAAATGAGCCGTTGCGACTTCCGACTGATTTCGATAGAACAGGTCACATATATCGCTTGGCCAAGGACTCCGTCACGTCATAGAAATCACAGGCAGCAAAGCTGTAAACTGTAACGTTGGGTTACGTATTGTAACAATGGTATATTAGCACAGGCGGAGCCCTCTACTGGACTCTATGGGTACAACCTTATCATGCGAGCATTCACCTACTGAGATTTCTATGGACGTAGCCGGCCCCGGGGTGGGCCTACCTGAATGCGTGTGCATCTCACTTCTGTATAAAAGGAGGCCTTGCCTCCTGACCATCATCCTACACCACTCTTCAGCGAGCGGTATAGGACAGACAGTGCCGCAAGGTAGAGGGCTCCGCCTGTGCTAATATAACAAGGGTTACAATACGTAACCCGATGTAATATCTCTCACAGGCTCCGCCCTCTACTGGACTCTATGGGTACAGTGGGCGGAGCCCCGATGTATGCACGTACTGTCGTCCAGCAAAACTGGAGTGAATAACCCCGTTTCAGCGTCCTGTCCATCCACTCTAATAGTACACAGCTGAGTTTCCATTCCTCATAATATTGAGTTAATGGACAAGCCCTCAGCTGTGGGGCCGCAGCTACAAAGCTGTGATACTCTCTGGTGACCCGTTCTGCCGCAAAAACCCCCGTGAAGGGAAGATTTGCCCATGGAGGGTCGACACAGAAAGGGCCGATTATTTATTGAGGTCCCTGAATGCACCGCCATGCGCTCCTGAGAGCGCTTAGGCTCCGCCATAATGCAGCTCTTACCACTATGGTAAACTGCATTAATTGGAGCCTTTATTTTAAGTGCAGTGTGTTCCCTAACCATAATGTGCCGACCAACAAGGCCCTGCACCCGCAGAGCGCTTCTATAGCACTTCATGCAGTTTATCTCTCTCATCTGCGCATGCCCACGAGCTATCTCCTTTACAGGAGCAACAACCGGGGTAGCGAGTGTGAGTGTAGGATTGTGAAAACAAATGACACTCAGACTTGGATACAGGTCACCTCTTTCTTTATTAATTTCTCTAATAACAGGGATCTGGACATTGAACAAGGAGGAGGTGGGATCTACCCATAGCGTCCTGGGTGGAGAGACCCGTTGAGACGCTTCCTCCCCCTGCCCGTCAGCTGTGTACAGGTGCAGCGCCCCATCCGGCGGTCCTCTGCTGCTGCTAAGACTGCCGTGGCCGGGCAGCCCGACCCCGTGAGTGCCGGGACGCTGGTCCCAGAAGCCAGCGGTAGCATGCGGCTAAGCTGCAGCCTCTCCTCTTCCAGACGGCTAAAACGATGGGTGACCGAGGCTACAGACCCAAAGAGCCCTTCCGTGGAAACGAGGGCTCCAGGGAGATCTGCTCGATCTTTTTTGGGCAATGCAGTGAGTCCCAGCCACACATGACGAGACGCCACTGTGGCTAAGGACATCACCCGCCCAGCTACGGTGGCCACTCCATGGATCAGATTATTCATCTGACCTATGCAGCGGTCCGGATAATCTTCCCCGTCCTGAGACGGGAAAGCGGGGGGCGTCTGCTCGAGGAGTAATCAAGGAGACGCCCAACACACCCAGATTATTGGCCGCAGCGGCCATCTGTGAACCGAGCTTGAACATTGAATCCAAATATTCCAAAGCCTCTCGGTCCTGCGGCAGTGGGGGCAGAGGTTTCTTCTCCTCCACCCAACCAGCTGATCGCGGCAACAGATGGGTTGCCAGGCTCTCATCGAGAGGGGGCACGCCAGAACACACCGTGTCTCGGCCCTGCACCCTGATAATGCCCGACATAGATGCTATGGAGGCCTTCGTCTTTAATGGACGCCGCCATGTTGCCTCCACACACTGCCAGATGTCTGGCAACGGGCGCAAGACGAAGGCCGGCTGCGCCGGAACCACCGGGCCATAAAACCCCTGCCTAAGGCGGTTTATAGGCCTCGGTGGCAGTGGTGGGGGGGAGCGATAATCCTACACGCTCCGCTGCCTGGGTCATCACCGCTGGAAAGTCCAGACGCGCAGACCTGAGTGCGGGCCCTCCTGGACGTCAGAACCGGGGGTGTCGGACAAGGAGATGTCGTCATCCTCTTCCACGAAGTCGACTACTCGGTCCCTCGGAAGGACGAACTCGAACGGCACGTCGTCCAGATCGTCCATGTCCACCACCTCAAGGTTCTCCTCTTCCTCTACGTGCACCTGCGTGCTGAACTTCTTCACGAAGTGCTCCGCACGATGCCGGCGGTTCAGCATCGGGATCAAACGGCTGGCAACGCAGGCCGGTGTCTGGCCTATTCCCTGCTCGGCATGATCCTGTCCCAGGCACTGGAAACACTGACGATGCAGATCTTCTTCTCAGGCCAGGGCACGACGGGCAATTACGATGTTCCAGGAGAGGCTCCATTTTCAAAATACTCTCGCTTTCTTCCTTTCTCCCAAAATAGTACGTCTCGGACTCAGTGCTAGGCTATCACCTCCGTTCGCTGAAGAGTAAAGGATGATGGTCAGGAGGCGAGGCCTCCTTTTATACGGAAGTGAGATGCGCATGCATTCAGATAGGCCCGTCCATAGAAATCTCAGTAGGTGAATGCTTGCATGATAAGGTAGTACCCATAGAGTCCAGTAGAGGGCGGAGCCTGTGAGAGATATAACCACTATTTCCGGAAAGAGCCCCGAACCTTGTGCGTGCATACATTTTTATTACACAGGGCGATGCCCGTACATTTATGATTGGTCAAGACTAGCTGAAGAGATACCGTGGTTTGGACTTGGTTCTCTTTGGTTGGTGCACAGTCTCAGATAGAGTCTCTTGGCAACACGACCTTCCAATCAGCATTCGGCCGGCCTGTAGAAGTCCCTCCCTTCTCTGGCACCATCATACGTAATTTTTTTCCGCAAACGTTTCTACAGAAAAATGGAATCTTCATAAGGCTGCTTCCTAGCTATGTGTGGGAGTGGAGCTCACCCAAAGCTCAAAGTCGGAGTGATGTCCTGTTTATGAATAACTCTGTATTCTTTCAGTGTCTGCACCTGACCTTGCTACTCTGTATTGCAGGCTAAAGACATCTATGTATGGATCTAATATACGTCTATTATTACTTTTACTGCGTCTCTGGTGTAATTTATGAATCTCTGCTGGTTATAGTAGATATAGTTCACCCCATCCACATCCTTGTTGATTGTGGGACAGAGGAATATTTATTTTAAACGGTGGGTTACAAACTGTAACCCTGGGTATATGGCAGAGCCCTCTACTGGACTCTATGGGTACTACCCTTAACCATGCTATGCGAGCATTCACATACTGAGTTGCATAAACGTAGCAGGCCAATCGGGGCGAGCCTACCTGAATGTGCGTGCATGCCCAAAGTATATAAGGCTGCTACGCCTCCTGGCTGTCACCCTACACCCTCTTCAGCGAGCGGCATAGAAAAGACAGGGCCCCTAGGTAGAGGGCTCCGCCCTCTATGGGTACAGTGGGTGGAGCCCTGATGGGTAAACGCCCTGTCGTTCAACAACATCGACCCATCACACTGCCCCTGACCGGCTTTTAGTCCCCACACTCACCTTGTGTAGAGTGTGCATGGAAAATAGTGAGGAAGGCGAGGAGCGCCCTCTAGTCCTGTACGGGGTTTACGGAATACTACTTTTTCCGGGTCCCTAAGGCGCATGGGAAAACATGAGCGCACTACAGATGTAGCACTTCATTTCAGACAGTTTGAAACGCGAGGGCCGTGATTGGTACGTGATCTGCCCTCGCTCAAGGGAAAACCTCCAGCTTGACTTGAGACCTCCCCCGTGATAAATAAATGTAATTATTATGAAGCCAGCTGCAATGGATCATTGATCCACCAGGGGGTGCAGTGGGGTTCCACACTGGAGCTCATGTGAAATAAAGTCAGATACAGTACGCTGGATGTACAGCGGAACTATGTTAAGATCCATATGTCACGGATATCATACTCTGTGCTAAATAAGAGACATGTAATCATTTACAAAACATCACCATGTTGTTATTTAACAAAATAATGTTGTTTCGTCGAAAAAAACGAACGGGAGGAAATGCAGCCCGGCTCACGATTTGTAATCCTAATTTAATCATCATCTTCACCACGATCATTTATGTTTATGTTCGCCACATATGAATATACTGTATTCAACTTCATTAAAACGTTATTAACGTGCCTAAACTCAGTAATTCACTAAAAATATTTATATTTTAATGGAGCCTCGTCGGCAGATCAGGATCCCAATGCGTCGCGGAGGGATCTTGATCTGCTGAAGGGTGTTATTTTCCCCATAAGGAACAAGTCGCTGCAAATTATCCCGCTGATAAGATTACATTGCCACATTCTCAACAAAGTAACGACATGACTCCCAATGTTAATGGAAATGCTTTTATGGATTTAGAAAATGTTTTTAATGATTTAAAAAATAGTTGTATTGATTTAAATTGACATGCATCCGCTAAGAAAAATAGTCCGTTGTTACCGTTTTTTAAACAGTCTGAATGACACGGAGGCTCTCAGCTGTGTATTTACTTGGGCTTGCGTTAACGCAAAAAAAAATCAACGGCACTAATTATTTTAACGCGATTAACGCATGTGTATTCTTTTTCCTCGGCCACCCCGTAGTATCAGAGCGCATCGAGTTTAAAATACCATCTACAAGCTGATGCTGACAGCCCCGTTCCTGCCGCCAGCTTGTGGCAGACCACACTTCCACGCTCACTGGCAGGCACCGACTGGCTATTGGGAGGATCGGGAGGGTGTGTGTATGTGTGGCCCGAGCGAGCGAGAGAGAGACCTTACGTGCATTGTTGTTGTTAGCATCTGGTGCTAGCTAGCTGCGCTAACGGATATAAGGAGCTGCTTAAATAAATGAAAACAGAAGAGCAACATTTTGCCACAACTGCGCCGAGCACTTGACTTTATGTAGGAAGCCAGACAGTGGGACATTGTACGAGAAGTCAGCACACTCTGCACGGATAGTGCGCGCAACATGATTGCAGCGTCCAGGCAGCTCCCGTTCGAGCATATGCCTTGAGTTGCACATAGCTCCAACGATCACACACACACACACACACACACCTTTTGTTTTGTATTATTGTATGAGAGAGGTTCCAGGTTGAATTGAGGCGAATATTTGTAATGTTCAGAGGTTGTTGTGTTTAAAATTCACGAGAATATTTGTCATTGTTCATTTGTATTTGTCCACTCATATGTTGATAAGAGTATTACAAACTTGAAAAATATCCCTCTAAGGTACATTTAGAACAGATACAAAATGTGCGATTAACCATGGACAATCATGCGATTAATCGGGATTAAATATTTGAATCGACTGACAGCCCTAGTATTTACACAACTAATGGCCCATCAACCACAGCTCTCTCCCCCCCTCCCCCTGATCTTTCTTCTCCAGTAGCTAAATTAACGGTAGGTTACTCTGAGTGACAAGCTCACAGTTAGACACAACACTGTCATTGCAAGTGACCCTCAGTTAGCTGACTTTTATGTTCAACTGCTCAATTAAAAATTAAAATAAAAAAAGGGCTTCTACTGTACCTAATTACCGTAACACTAGAACCGCCGAGGTTTTTGTATAGGCCTACCTAACACCGTCAAATCCCGCAATTAGAATGACATTTTTAACAACATAGGGTGCTACATAACACACTTTCAGGAAAAGTCACGGACTGGGAGACTTTCATATTTTATTGAAAAAAAGTTACAACACACATCACACAAATTGACCCGATTGGCGGTTCTAGTGTGTGAACGCACCTATTGTTTTAAATATTGGTCGGAATGTGACCTGTGAGCCTTCTGAATTGGGACAGCACATTCTAAACTAAAATGTTCAATCAATAAAGTAACATCTTATCTTAATAATATCTTCATATGAATAATAATAATAATAATAAATCAAACAGTATGTGTCCGAAAGGGAGCAGGAGGAAGCAAACACAAAAATATACTGCATATTAAAGCAAACGATTGTAAAGGTAAAAGTATGAGCATAACAAATAAAGAAGTGTAATGTAAACATTTACATTATTATTATTTAATATATAAAGACTATATATTATTGAATTACAAGATTAGATATACTTTAGTTGATCTAAAATATTGATGTGTTCAAATGCTCTTCAAAACACAACTGCAAGTCCATGAAACTTGTCTTTCTGTATTTGTGAATGAAGCGCCAACTCCTGGTTAAAACCTGAAATTGAAAATATGGCAAAGCCCTCTTGGAAAATAGTGGGAGGGCTTAACATTCCTCGATACTGGTCTTAGGCAGGAAGCTGCAAGCTGGAGTCTGAAATGAGGTGCTACATCTGTATGTCCCAGGGGTGGGGGGTTAGATATCTACTAACCCAGGCCCCCCAAGTCATGTGTTGTCCCAGCAAGCACCGAGGATGAGAAGGAGTCAGACATGTCCAAGAGATAAAACCTTATGCAGGGGCCTGGCGTAGACCAAGTTAACGCAACAACAACAAATAACGCCACTAATTATTTTAACGCATGTGCATTTTTTGTCCTCAGCCGCCCCGTAGTTTCAGAGTGCATCAAGTTTAAAATACCATCTACAATCCAAGCACACTGCTGATGCCGACAGCCCCGCTCCTGCCGCCCGCTTGCGGCAGACCACACTTGAAAGTGTGCGGGGAGACGCCTGGACACGTCTACGAGCAGCAAACCTTCAACAAAGATCGCTAAATGGGGAGCGACAGCTTGCAGACCAATTAACATGGTGGAGGACGAGGGGCTGCGTGATATAAATCGGGTCGCATCCAACGACTGCACTTATGAATTGCCTTCCAGAGCCACCACTGTGTCGAAAATACACAACTTGTATGAAGTCCAAAAAGCGAAAGTAGAGGAGGATTTAAGAAAGACTCAGCGGAGACTATTGGACTTCACTCAGTAAGGACAGTCACCTCGGGGTCACAGCGCATTATTCTGACCCACAGTGGGAACTTCAATCTCATGCTTTGACAGTTATGAAAACAGAGGAGCGGCATTTCGCCGACAACTGCGCCGACACACACACACACACACACACACACACACACTTTGTATTGTATTGTATGAGAGAGGTTCCAGGTTGAATTGAGGCGAATATTTGTAGTTCAGAGGTTGTTGTGTTTAATATTCATGAGAATATTTGTCATTGTTCAAATGATAATAAACAAACATTTGCATAAAGCATTCATATGTTGATAAGCGTATTCAAAACTTAAAATATTCCTCTAAGGTACATTTAGAACAGATACAAAATGTGCGATTAATCGCGATATTTTTAATCGACTGACAACCCTAAATGTCATGTAATCTTAAAGAGCTCATTATACCCGACTGTCCCACTAGGGCATAGGTCAGTAACAGGCGGACCGGGGTCCGGATCCGGACCCAGACCCCGACCTATACGGACCCGGCCCTATAATCAATACATTAATAGGGGATTTACATTTTGACGGGGCGATTCTATTTGAACCGCTGCCGACAGGGGGCGAAAGAGAGGAGTGAGCGATACAGGGAGAGAAACACAGAAGAAGAGATGAGTGAGAGAAACACAGAAGAAGAGATGAGTGAGAGATACAGTACAGGGGCTGCAGTCGAAGAGTCCAAAGATCAGCTCCTAAATTCTAACCCTATCTCCTATTCCTTGACCTCTGAGTGAAACGTCACGGGGTTAAGGGATAGTGGATAGGAGAATTCAAAAGGACTTAGGAGAAGAGACTGCGGTACTTTAGAGAATCCGAATGCACTTTCACTATCCGACGTGTTTATGATGCGCCAGCGGACGACATGAATGTGCGTCTGCTGCTGTGGGGGAACTATGGAAACTACAGTTTTCTATACAGCGGACTACAACATGGATGTTTAATAAGAACGAGGGACTACTGTAAACTCATCTAGAGACTCTGCACCATGCTCTGATGCTGCTGCTTTGCTTTATGAACGTGGACAACAGAGAAACATATTCTCCATGACCAAAGCTGGAATTGAAATAAAAAAGGAAAGTGAAACTTCTGCTCGTCACCCTCTCCCTCCGGTCCACATTAATACCAATGATCCCAATACGTATGATTGTATGAACTAAAGATCTTAAAATCAATACAAATGTATTTATAATAAACGTTAGTCCTTAACATCTATCACTGTGTATATCACCATTCAAACATCTTTTAAAAGTTGAACAAACCCCACACAGCTCAGTAAAGACTGAAATGTTGACTTTATTTGATCATTTCAGTGAAAACTAACGTTCATATTTCTCTTTTTGATTATAATACTGATGAACGTTCAGAACAAAGCACTTTGGCAACTTACCACATACGTTTTAAAAAGCTTAATAAGCACCGTAACTTTCATGATATAATTTCTCGGTCATAATCGGTTGTTTCCGTGAACGGCCGACTGTTGAGTGACGGCAAATGCTGCGGCTGCAAGGCATTGTGGGGCAGCATTTTCGCCTCTCCTGTCGGTTAGGGAGGTCCAGTGGTTCCTAAGCTAAAGGAGGTTATAAAGGAAGTTTGAAACCTCCTTTCCTGTCATTCTCATCATTCTAGAGAATTCAAACGGCACTTATCATGGCTGCCACTGAGGGACTTCCGGGTCATTTCACTCCTTTAGGAAGGTTCCTAAGCTAAATGGACTATTCGACTTCAGCCAGGGAGAGAAACACAGAAAAAGAGATGAGAGTGCGATACAGGGAGAGAAACACAGAAGAAGAGATGAGAGCGCGGCAGAGAGAAGCGGAGAGGAAAGTGAGTGAAGAGAATAATTAGCGATACAGGGAGAGAAGCGGAGAGGAGATTGAACAGCCGTGTTAGCGGCAGACAGGGAGAGACACATAATGACACATGGCGCTCTCCAAGAAGAGGAACGTGGACAGTGAGAACAGAGCTTTGAACCCTGAGTGGACTCGTTCATGTTCCTCCTGCCCACTGGGAGCACAGAACCAGTGTGTCTCATTTGTTCAGAGACCGTGGCGCTCATTCAAAGTGCCAAAACGCCACTATGAGACAAAACACAAAGTGTTTGACCAAACATTCCCTCTCAAGTCAGAACTGAGGTCACAACAAATAAGCAGTCCCAGAGCCCAATATGATCATTCAAAATAAAACTAAATATGGTTCCAGCGCAGGCTAACCGAGGCTAACCAATGAGTACCTGCATGTGTGTGAGAATGGCCCTGACACCATTTCAGCCCAGATGTAAACTCCTGGCAGGACAAGCTCCAGCTCAATTCTCACACTGAATAAAACAAAGTGAGTGAGGGACTGCAATATAAGAGGGAAAGAAAGAGAAACTTTAAAACTGTTCAATTGTTATGATGTGTAAAGACTGATATTGTTCTATAATCGTCTGAAACTGTTAAGTCATGAAGAGAAACTCAAGCTGCTGCTACACTATATTTTATTTATCTAAAATTAAGCACTTTTAAGATGCACACATTTTCAAAAGTTATTTTCTTTATTTTCTCTATTTCATTTTTAAACGCAGCCCGAGAGGAACATTACACATATCCACAGTATTGTACTGTATAGTTCAATGTTAATTGACTATACATATTGTTGTTTATGAATTGTACTTTCTTTATTTGATTGGCAGTCAGTTGATTACATGCAGACGTTGATAAAGCTGCAGCTACTTCAATACATATTACACTAATTCATAAAGCAAGTTAGACATTTTGATGTTCCGGACCTTTGCATGGGGAGATTTTCTCTAACTGGACCTCGTTGAATTTGAGTTGAATACCCCTCCTCTAGGGCATTGCGTTCCAAGAATGCAGGGTTGTTGGTTGTTCCTAGAGTCTCTAAAAGTACAATGGGAGCCAGAGCCTTTTGCTATCAAGCTCCTCTTTTGTGGAATCAGCTTCCAGTTTGTGTTCGGGCGGCAGACACCCTATCCGTTTTTTAAAAGTCAGTTTAAGACATTCCTTTTTGATAAAGCTTATAGTTAGGGCTGATTAGATTCAGCCCCTAGTTTTGCTGATATAGGCTTAGTTTGTCGGGGGACATCTTACTTCTTCCTTCTCTCTGTCTGTACCTGTGTACTCTCATGTTCCGAATATCCAGCTATAACTAAATGTCTCTTTGGTGTCTGTCTATGCCGGGATCCTGAGTCGTGGATCCTGAGTCGTGGCGGTGCCTATTCCTATGGTCGCGAGTCGTGGATCCTCCTGAGTCGTGAACCCTGAGTCGTAGCGGTGCCTGCTCCTCTGGTCGCGAGTCATGACCTGAGTCCTGGATCCTGAGTCCTGGATCCTGAGTCCTGGATCCTGAGTCCTGGATCCTGAGTCCTGGATCCTGAGTCCTGGATCCTGAGTCGTGGCTGAACCTGTCTCTGTGGTCCTGCCTGATTCTCACCCTACTACTTCTCTGATGGCTCCCACAAGATTGTTGACATACACCTGGATCCATATTTCTTCTTATTTATAGACACATGCGTTTTCTTCTTTGTCCGATGTGAGGGTCCAAGGACAGAGGGTGTTGTATTCTGTGGAGTCTATTTTTATATAACATTACAAGAGGGATTCTTAGTATTACATTATATGCTTATTGTGCTCATGAGATATTGTTATAACTATAAAATAAATAGGGTTGGATACGAAACAAGGGAATAGTCATATGAGAGTTTTAGCGTGCAATAGAAAAGTAGCAAGATCAGGTGCAGACACTTTAAGGAGACAAGGCCAGTGTGCTCAATGCCTACGCATAACTGGGAAACAGTGTAAATGGAGGATTCCACTATCTATGTAGAAACTTTGGCAAAACAAATTACGTAGGATAGCGTGACTAGGGTAGGGAGGAACCTTCACAGGCCGGCCGAATGCTGATTGGGGGTCGTGTTGCCAATAGACGTTGTCTACGTTTGTGCAACAAACCAGGGAAGTCAAAGTCTAAACCACGGTCCTCCCCAACTAGTCTCAACCAATTGTTACCAATCAAGCCAGTGGTCACCAACCAGTCCATCGCGATCTGCGGGTAGATTGCGCACCGTTAAAAAAAAGAAAGTAATAAAAGAAATAAAAGTTTAAAATATAATAATAATGTTTAAAAAATAAGTTTTTAGATGTAAACCTATCGTCCACCAACCCGTTAGCAGGTGCCACTTGATTGGCGTATATTTGAGACATTCCCTATCGCTCCCGAAAATCCTGGATGTACGCAAATACATTATGAATTATTAATGTTTGTTTTTACGAGCTCTCTTGAATCAGCCGTATGCGTAGGCTACTGACCAATGAGATACGAGAAGAGAGCAGGCCCATTAACTGTTGCATACATCAATATTAAAATAAGATAACAGTTAGATTAAATGGCGGAGGCTCCACGAAAGAAGGCGAAAACCTACCATTTCCATGAAGAATGGGAAGAGGAATTCCTCATGTGCACTAAAAGTGAGCGCGTACTTTGGATCCACTTACCTCTGTGAAATGGCCTTTTCACAGATGAAAATAATCAAGTCAAAGCACAGGAGCCGCCATACTGACAGACACCTGACAGACTGCCTCAGACTGGCTGTCTGTAGCCATGAGCCAGACTACAAAGCCCTCACAGCAGCGTTCAGTCGCAGCCATCACACTGACTTCCATTAACAGGACTGTTTTGCCCTTTGGCATTGTGAAAAGTGATGCTGCATATTTTGGAACTCACTGCACTTAGCTCTATGCACGGATAAAGAATGTTGTTAAGAATTGTGTTAAAATAAATCGTTTTAATGTTAATTGTCTGTTTGTTTGTAGCCTTTATTTAAGTAGGTGAAAATCCCATTGAGATCAACGATCTCTTTTTCAAGGGAGACCTGCAGCACATTGGTTACACATAAAAACAACAGAAAACAAAAAAGACATCAATACAACATAATTACAGGGGTATCGATAACATTTAATCTATCCAAGCTTTAAAATGATGCAAGGGAACCAAAATGCTCAGTTTCAAAACAAATTGCATCGTGTTCCAAGCTAGAGGGGCAGCACACATACAAGCTTTAGTACTTAAAACAGTCCTAGCACTTGGCACATGTAATAAAAACACATCATGAGATCTCAGGCAATAGCTACTTGCCACTCTCTGCGAGATCAAAGAGCAGATATAAGTTGGTAGTTTACCCAACATGGCTTTATAGAATTTCAAATACAATTTTATTTCTATAGCACATTAAAAACGATTTTCGGTCGAGCCAAAGTGCTGCACATGCAGATAATAAATAACACATTACTACCGATGTAAACAGAAGACAATAAATTACAACCGCAAATATAAAAATTAAACACAGGGAAGTGTCATGAGTCGTGCTCATAGATAAACATGTACCAATGACTGAGCCTCTGAACAGTTAGTGAAGGCAGACCTGCATTGGCATACAGGGTACAGTGATGAGTAAGTGCTTTACAGTTAGTAACACATCTCAGAGCACTAACTTTTGGGCAATGGGCAGGTGCATTCATATAATAATAATAATAATAATAATGCATTTTATTTATATAGCGCTTTTCACAACTCAATGACGCTTTACAGTATGAGCGAGGGTAGACAAACAAGCACAGGCAAACAAGTAAGTAAAAAATAAAAAGGCAGTCAAGAGGAAGTTGATTGAGAGGGGGGGGCTTATGGGTAGACAGAGTTGAAAATATGTGTTTTGAGGCGGGACTGAAAGACTGTGAGGGACTCAGAGTCACGGAGATCTTGGGGGAGGGAATTCCAGAGCCTAGGAGCTGCCACTGAGAAGGCTCTGTCCCCAAAGCTGCAGAGTGTGAATGTGGGAATGGATAGGAGTCCGGCTGATCTGAGGGACCGTGGGGGTTGATAAGGAGTGAGAAGGTTTGTGAGATAAGGGGGGGGCCAGATGGTGGAGTGCTTTGAAGGTGAGGACCAGAACTTTGTAGTTGATGCAATGGGAGACAGGAAGCCGGTGGAGGTCTTTGAGGACTGGGGTGATGTGATGCCATGTATGCGTGAGGAGACGTGCAGCTGCATTTTGAACCCGTTGGAGTCTGTTGAGGGATGTAGTGCTGATGCCGTAAAGCAGTGAGTTGCAGTAGTCAAGGCGGGAGGAAATGAAGGCACAGATTAGTCGTTCGGCTGCAGGGCGGGTGAGAGAGGGGAGGATTTTTGCAATATTGCGGAGGTGGAAAAATGAGGTTTTGACTGTTTGGCGGATGTGAGGTTCGAGGGAGAGGGTGGAGTCAAAGATTACGCCAAGGTAGCGTGCCTGATTGGAGGGGGAAACAATGGTGCCATCGATGGTGAGAGTTATGTTAGTGACCTTGCTTAGGGTGGATTTGGAGCCGATTAGGAGGAGTTCTGTTTTGTTGCTGTTCAGTTTGAGGAGGTTATGTTGCATCCAAGTTTTAATAGCTGTCAGACAGGAGTCGATGTGGGTAAGGGGTGGGTTATGGAGGGATTTGGTGCTGAGGTAGATCTGAGTGTCATCAGCATAGCAGTGGAAGTCGAGGTTGAAGTGGCGGAGTATCTGACCGAGGGGGAGGATGTAAATGATGAAGAGGAGGGGGCCAAGTACTGATCCTTGAGGAACGTCTTGGGTCACTGAAGCTGTGGCAGAAGAGTGGTTTGGGAGGGAGATGAAGTGGGATCGTTCAGTGAGGTAGTGCTGGAGCCATCTGAGTGCAATACCTTCAATACCAATGTCCCTGAGTCGGGTGAGCAGGATGTTGTGGCTCACGGTATCGAAGGCTGCACTCAGGTCGAGGAGGATGAGAATGTTGAGGGAACCAGTGTCAACAGAGGTGAGGAGGTCATTGAGGACTTTGACAAGTGCAGTTTCTGTACTGTGGTGAGGATGAAATCCAGACTGAAGGGGTTCATAAAGCTGGTTGGTTTGGAGATGGCAGTGAATTTGTTTGGCTACAATGCGTTCAAGAGTTTTTGAGAGGAATGGTAGGTTGGAAATGGGGCGGTAATTAGTGAGGGAGGAGAAATGAAGACCAGGTTTTTTGAGGATTGAAGTAACGGCAGCAGTTTTGAAAGCAGAGGGGACAGTTCCATGGGACAGCGAGGAGTTGAAAAGGTTAGCAAGATAAGGGCAGAGGACGGGGAGGCAGGACTTCAGGAGAGGAGTGGGTAGAGGGTCAAGGGAGCAGGTTGTGGGATTTGAGGAACCAATCGGATGGAGTATTTCAAGTGGGATAACCAGGTTGAACTGGGAGAGGCGGCGCTGGGGAGGAAGAGTCAGGAGGTCAAGGGAGGTTGGGGGAGATGATTGTATATCAGATGGAGCTGAGAAGAAGTGGTGAATGGCGTTAATTTTGTCTGCGAAAAACTGGAGGAATGAACTGCAAGTAGCGGAAATAGAAGTAGGGAGGTTATCAACACCGGGTTTGAAGAGCTTGTTAACTGTGGAGAAGAGGGTCCTGGGATTACGGGAGGGGTCAGTGAAGATGTTGGAGAGGTAGTCAGATTTAGCGGCAATAAGATCATCTTTGTATGCATTGAGATGGAGTTTGTAGCTTATGTAATGGACTGTGAGGGATGATGTCTTGAGTAGGGTGGAGTTGAAGTGGTTGAGCAGATCATCAGGTGAGCTGAGGGTCTCCAGGGGGAGATTAGACGATAGCAGTTCGGAGAGATGGTTATGGAAGGTGATGTTTCTGGGTGGGCAGGGGTTTCGGGTGGGGGGAGGCAATCACTGGGAGGTTGGTAGAGCAGACGAGATCAAGAATGTGTCCTTTGTCATGGGTGGGGAAGGTGACATGTTGGTTGATAGAGAAATTGTCCAGTAGGGTTGTGAATTTGGATGCCAGCTTGCAGGTGGGTGAGTCAATGTGAATGTTGAGGTCACCAAACAGTAACAGACGTTGAGAGAGGGATGAGGCAAGTGTGAGGAATTCAGTGAAATCGGAGAGGAAGGAGGGATGAGGTTTAAGAGGCCGGTAGATGAGGATGACTGTCAGTGAGGGAGGGGCTTTGAAGGCAATGAATTCAAAGGATGATACTGAGGGGAGAGTTAGTTCTGTGATCTGGATGTTCTGATTGTGGATTACGGCAAGGAGGAGGCGGGGTTTAGTGATGTATTTAAAGCCAGGGGGGGATGTTTGGTTGAGGGAGAAGAAGTCATCGGGCTGTTGCCAGGTTTCGGTGAGCAGAAGGAAATCAAGGGATTTTTCCCAAGATTAGTTCATGGAGGATGAGGGCTTTCTTGTTGAGTGATCGGATGTTAAGGAGGGCAATGTTAGTTGAG
This sequence comes from Champsocephalus esox, assembly GCA_036324585.1. Taxonomy (NCBI): domain Eukaryota; kingdom Metazoa; phylum Chordata; class Actinopteri; order Perciformes; family Channichthyidae; genus Champsocephalus; species Champsocephalus esox. The sequence goes on along the minus strand of CM070495.1, from coordinate 2,745,944 downwards.
TGGGAGGGGCGTGGTGTGGTCACAGGCTGAAGAGGTAAGAGGTTGTCCAGGTTGACAGTGCGGAAGGAATGTGAGATGGGGAGGAGGAGCGGAGAGGAGGTGGAAGGAAGTGTGTTATTATCAGTTTTTGGTGGTTGAGGGCGGCGGAATCCACCCCAGGTATTTGGGCCAGCTCACCAGAGTCCAGCACAGGTCAAAAGGTCACAGAGCCTTTTCCTGGCCTCAAATGAGAAACAGGAATTGTTTCTGAAAAAGAAACCTAGTCTAACCCTCAGCTTTTTAAGCAGATTAATAACCTGAAGTTTGTTAAGCCTAACAGTTAAAATGACACCTTATGTTATCTGCTCAGTGCAATATGTTCTTTTTTTCTTTGTTGATGTTGCTGTCAAAAAAAGTATTTACTAATTCACTCAAACAAATGAAAAATAAGCTACATACATTTATATTTAGGATTTGAAGGAATGAATGAAACTTAAAATAATAATAGGTATGATGTGTTTTTAAATATATATATTGATCTTTTTTGAAATGTTAGTTATGTTGTGTTCCTTGTTGAATCAAATTGGAAGTTGCACCAAATGATTTTATGTAATTCAGAAGCAATTAGCCTACATACAAGGCCTCAAATTGGAAGCACTTTCTTTTTCACTCAATTCTGCAATAGTAGATCTCGCCTTCCACCTAGGCCGAGGTCGGTGATATTGGGCTTAAAAAGGTTGGTGACCACAACTTTAAGCCATGTTCAGCTTATTCATCACAGTATGCAATTGTATATAGTTCATTCTCCACATTGCCCAGAAATGTTGCATGTGTCTTATGTATCAGTAAATAACTTTAGCTGCTATCTTAGCTCTCGAAAAGCACAGACTCAAGTGACCACACTGAAGAGCTGGGGCCCTCTGCCCCCCCTCATGGTCTGTAAATAGTCCTGCTTGGTGTGAGTTGCAGCTGCCTGTGTGTATCTGACATGGTTTGACCTCTATGAACCTTTAAAGGCCAGTGCCAATAGAGATATTTTTAGATTGAACCTGCTCATAGACAATATTGTATGTAGAGTTGTTACAGCTTTAAACCTTACAAATGATGTGAGATTGATATTGCCCAAAAGCATGATCAAGTATTTAGTGTTCCCTCTCAAAGGTCTATAAAGTCACCTTTGGAGACATGAAGGTAAACTCAGCTTTAATCAGAAAAAGGTTTTCTTGCTGGGACATTTTACAGATAAATAAGTGGTGAACTGTATGTTGTGATCCTAGCATCTCCTCCCCCCTCCTTCTCTCACTCTCTCTCTCTGGTACGTGTGGTCTCTGGTTGCGGGACCCTGCCCTCTATCATTCCACCTCCCCTCACTTGGTTTCACTTCCTTTCGGCTTGGCTGCTGTATGTTCAAGTCTCAAGACTTCTTTCTTCTTCTACATCTTCTTTTCATCTTAATTCTTTCCATGCTGACTATTTGAACCCACAAATTCTCTTGACAGTCGTTCTTTCACCATGGCAGATAAAAGTCGCACGCCAATGAGAAAAAAAGAAAAAAAAGAAAAAAAAGAAAAAGAGACCACTGAAAGGTCAAAGGATGTAAAGGATGTAAAGGATGTGAAGAAAGAAGCCGAGCAAGGAGCTCCGGCAGTGGGGAAGGGAGCTGAAGAAGGAGCCCCCAATGGAGCAGCAGCAACCGACCAGAATGGAGAGTTTCAGGTGGAGCCAATGGAACTACCTCCATTTGAAATCATCCAAGGGTAGGTCCATAAAACTACTTTTGGTATATGAAACACTTCAATAGTTAAAGGTTGAGTTCCAACAGTCTCAGTTTACATTTGTTTTATTTATTAACTGTCTTTGGCTGTGAATGCCATTACACTGTGTGACTGCTTTTCAGTGTCAGCAGAGAGGGTCCACAAATCCACGTGCTTCAATGAGATGCTCTAAAGTAGACCTTAGTCAACTGTCTGTATTTTCAACTGCTCATGCCTAAAGAGGAAACACATGTGGCATGGTGAGAATGATGAGTAATACTTTGCAGACACTGATTGTATGATTAAACCCCCCCCCTCTCCCCCAATGTCACATCTATCTGGGTATTACATTGTGTGTGTTGTTTTATTGCAGTAAGTATGGAGTGTGCAAATGTTGATTTAGACAAACGTCTAACTTGAATAACAATAATATAAAATAAAATATTCTTAGTGTTTTTCCCCATTAACCATTGTGTTTCTTGGAAAGTTCCAGATTTCTCTTACCTTTGCAGTGTATCTCACAAAAAGGTGCGAGGACAGAGACTTTGTTGTAGTTGCGTCCTCTTTGTTGTTGTGCTTTTTGAAACACAGTTGTGGCAGATATTCCGTTACGTCAACTCCAGGCTCTCTTTTGATGACTTGCAAAGTGACTTGAGATCATTTAAATGACTTTAGTCATTACACTTAAGTTGGATGTTGATGACATGGGACTGACTTGAGTCATAGGTGGTTTATGTGATTTATTTTGATCATATGTTTATTTAAAATAATTTGTTAAAGAAAACTAGGAGTCTGGAATGTAATCGGGGCGCACACTGGGAATAACATGTTCATGATTTGCTGAGTCAAGCGCTTTAGAAAGGTACTTGTTGAAACGGATGGACCTTTTCTGTTGACCAATACAAAAATACAAAAGTAATAAAGCTTATTTAAGGTCAGTTAATCGTTTTATGGTGGCTTAAAAGTAGTTTACTTAATTTGAATAATTTTACAAATTAAATTAATTGTTATATTTTTGGAAAGATAAATAGGCCAATAATATCATAAATAGAAAGGTTATAATAACTTGTCTTTTCCCAGATTCTGCCAGGGGCAGCTGCGGGTCAGGTCATCGCTAATTTACTAATAAAAAGGCGGGGGCTCAATCCTGGCCCCGGCAGCCTCCTTGTCCCACACACTGAACACCAAGTTGCTCCCTCAGCATGACTGAGTGTCTGAATGTGAATCGTTCCTGCACACCACTGCCACTGTATGACTGTCAGTTAATGGGTAAGTGCTCGCTTGGTCAATGTTGGAAGAGTGTCTGAGTAGTCAAAATTAGAAAAGTGCTATTTAAACTGCAGGTGAGACATGAGAGTCTCGTTCTAAGCTATGGTTCTAAGCAAGGTAACAAGATGGTTGGAAGGATGTCCACTGTCATGTGCACAGCTGGAACCATTTCAATGGGCTAACACAGAGGTGAGATTCTATAGTAAAAGCTAAAAGGAGCAATGGAGTACTAAAATTACCAACCATTCAAAGTCAGAGTAAATAGATACAATTTGACAACTTAAGGATTTATCCTCGCATCATAATAAGCACATCGCTATCACAAGTGAGAAACTAACTTACTGGTCAGTGTAAGTTAATAAGCAAGCTGCATTAAAGCTGTATTAAAACTTCCCACTTCCAGAGTAGCACAGCATCTCCCCCATGCATGTGCTCTCCCTCAGGAGATCAACTTTAAAAACGTTTAACGCCACACTGACTTGTTTTGTGCATAACTATGAACAAGTCAAGTCATTTTTGTATGGAATGACAAAATGACAAAAATTATTGCTTTTTTTCAACAGAACAAATAACTTTTTGGTCTGGATCAGATTTACAGGCTCTTGCAAGAAAAGTTTCATTTCTATTTACATAGCGAGATAGGGACAGAGAACTGGTTTTAACATTTGTAGTGGGAGTGGCCATTGGAAACATAAACTGTTGGTCCCTGGGTTTAGCCAGCAGTGAGTTGAAAGAAGATTTCCACAGGTCATGAACCGTGTCTGAGTTCCTGTCTGCATCAAAAGAAACTCAAACATCTAACAAAATGTGCCAATATAATTGAATGTACCATCATATCTCAAGCTGTCCAAGCATCTCCTTTAATTCGGCAAACCCGGCTGGCTAGATCTTTGTTGTTTGGGGCTGGGCTCGTATGCCTGGTCAGAATGTTGGCCATGGGCTGTGCTCTCTGTGCTCTTCTAGTTCTGCTCAATAATAGCAATAATTGTTTTAGGGACAGTGTATATTTAGGGTAATGGGCCTTAGAAACAACGGCCATATTTTTTCCACACAACGGGCCAACGGACAAATGGGCTTCCGGTCCAATAGGGATTTATTCGGAGTAATGGGAATTTCCCAATTCGCCACAGTGCATCATTACTGTAGGAGTGGTGCATGTTGGTATACCTGCTATGAAATAAAAAACATATAGTTTTTAGAGTAAGCTCATGCTAACCCATTTTATTTCTGTATCATTTAAACCAATACATTTCAGTTTGGAAAATAAAATAGCATGACTATATTCAATATCTTCTGTTGATCTTTCCACGTATAGTAAATAAAATAAAACAAACTGATGGAGTGGGATTTTCCAAAGCCCGACTGAAATGACAGCTGAAGACTACTGCTTTGAAGTCGCACACATAGTGCATTCCCATGCTTTAATAATAACAATGTGTAACATGCGTTTACTGAGTTGACTGGCAGAGATAACGAGTATGCTGGCCTGCTTTATAACAGCTGCTTCCCAGGAAAAGCAATCTACTAATCATACAGTTGAAATGATCAGAAATTGCAGATTGGTTAAATTAGATCCTTCAACCGGACACCATATAACCATCTTTCATGCTCGCCTGACCTACAAAACAAAAACAGGTGCTGTGGCTATATCATATGCTGCCGTCTATTTAAAAGACCGGGCCCCAGTAAAGCTCGGGGGCTCGGGCCTGTGCGGGGGCTCGGGCCTGTGCCCTGCGCGGGGGCTCGGGCCCTGTGCGGAGGCTCGGCCTACTGCTACGCCCAGGATTGACTGACCTTTAGGCAGGATCTCCCCTTTTCAACGTATCTTTGGAAAATAATCAAATCTCTCAAAATAGACCAGACCAGATCTGTGAACTATGAAGAAGGTTTTGGGGTTGTGGAGCTAATTGTAGGTTTAACCAAGGGTTGTCATGGTGGGTTACTTCGGGGGAGTTTGCATTGTAACTGAAAACATAAGCTGCTCCGGTGCAGATCATGTTAACAAAGATAACAGATCACTCGTAAAAAAGCATGGCCGCTCTCTTCACCCGGAACACTGCAGACTTTACACAGAGGAGCACCTCAGCTGGTTGCATTGAGTTTGTTTTTGCACATGTTAATGTAAATATTAACATCCCTTCAAAATCCACCTTTCCATTATCAGTTGGGGACATTATTATTTAAAAACATGTGTGTATTACAATGTTGTTGTTCACGAGTCAAGATAAAGAATCAGTGTAGAAACATTTGAAAAACACTTGACTTTTCGAGTTAAATAGTGTTGGATTGTAAAATAGTTTGATAGACGGACACAAATTCTTTTGAATGGATAATGTGACACGTATTTTAATTCATGATCATGTTTATAAGTTACCGGAAAATATGATGCTCTTGTCTTTTGACAGTTTGTGGGTTGGTAGGTAATCTAGATGCCCTGATCGAGAACGGAAAAAAGTGCAAACCAAGTCTGTTCCTGTGTTCCTCGGCTTGGTCCGATATCATTTGTAACTATTTGTAATGGTGTGCCGACCTAATGCCCTCTACTCTGAACATACTTAAGTCCTATTATCAAAGATGTACATAAACCCATACCCCAGAGAGTTAATGTCCACCAGTAGGTTTTAAACCACAGGAAATACCTTTACCATGCATTCCATAAAGAGGAGGATCTGATCAGTTCGGATGCTTCCAGCTGTCCTTCTGAATTCCTTTAGCAGACAATCTTTTGGTTCCAGATTGTGATTGTGTTGATGTTTGGCCGCTTTCACCTGTGTGTGGATGGAACTAGGACAGAGGAACTAGGACAGAGGGGAATGTTGAAGACTATATCAGCATTTGATCAGTGTTCCTCTTTGAGGGATGTCTTTTAGGCTGCTGTGTTCATGGCTTTCCAAAGGACCAACGACTTGCTAGCTTCACCAAAGAAATGTATCCTCTGCTGTCAGCCATTGTGGGTTTAAAAAAAGCCTTAAGATTTACACAAAAATAAGAGTGTGTTGCTAAGATGCCGTTTGCTAGCAGGTCGCTACCGGTAGATACACACGCTAAACACTGTTTAGTAGCGCTGACAATCCAATTAACACACACACACACACACACACACACACACACACACACACACACACACACACACACACACACACACACACACACACACACACACACACACACACACACACACACACACACACACACACACACACACACACACACACACACACACAGCTACCCAGTGGCATGACAGTGGCTATGTTGCATTGGTTATTAATACTGTTTTTTGAGGGAATGTTTTCCTCTGTCAAAACACGATATCCTCTTTCACGACACAAACGGACTGATGTCTCCCAGCTTCAAGATCGTAAAAGGCTGCGGTTTTACTTATTTGCAGATATTTTGTAAAACAATTAGGGATGAAATACCAGGATAATACACCATTAATACAATGACAATGATTTCATCTGTTTGTTAAAGATACATTCATAGCTCGTTTGAACAATAGAAGGACATCTATCTTTACTTTAAACACTTTGTTGGTAGGTTAGTTGTCTCTGCAGATCAACAGAGAAATGTTTAATATGCCAACAAATGAAAAGTAACATACCAATGTTTCTTTCATTTATTCTCTTATACACAGGGACCGGATTGATCCTTTTGCCTTTAAGTTCCAGTTCAAGAACGTGGAGTACTCCTCAGGTCGCAACAAGACCTACCTGTGCTACCTGGTGGATTGTGGGAAGTCTGATGACGGGCTGCTGCGGGGATATCTGGAGGACGAGCACTCCGGCTCTCATGCTGAAGAGGCCTTCTTCCCACAATGCCTGCCTCACTACGACCCTGCACTCAAATACACAGTCACCTGGTACGTAACTTATTTTAACTGTCCCATGGTATGTGGCATAGAGAAGGTTGATAATTTAAAATTACCTTATTTCAATCGAGACAATTTTATTGTTTTTTCCATTTATTTTTTGCCACTTGCGTTTGAATGAATGCTTTTATGGTCTTCAATGCAGAAATAAACCACGTATGTATTTTACAGTAGTGGACTGTGTATTACCCGCCTAGGCCTTCAGTAGCTTCCGACCTGAATCAAACCACCTCTTAATATCATCATTATGACGTCACGGCTATAGAAACCATTCATATTAGAAAGAAACGTAGTGTAACAGGGTGTTGCATCACAGACAGGTATCGTATGTAGCGAGAATGAATGTCATTACTAAAGCAGGAAACCCAAACAACACAATTCAACAAGTTGCAATGCAGCCACCGCAGATACATACATCCTCTCAAGCAGAAGCATCAATATTTACTTCATAAAATGACAAGACATTTAAATTAAAGCCTTATAGCCTTTACTCACCAATACATTGATTATTTGTACACAAAATCCATCCTCCTTTCTTTCCTCAACAAGAGTTCCAAGAATAAGTCCTGTTCTATCACCATGGAGGCTAATGCTGAAAGTCCAGTCTGTCCAGTCGTATTCCTGGTAAAAACCATAGTGGAGCTCCGTTTCCGGGCTGTTCGTTAAGCTGTAGATCCATCTTGTAAGTGTCCGGCAGTGCTTTGTGTCTCGCTGCTGCCTTGGTTAGACAACTCAAGTTTCAAACCCTCTATGGCTCCAAACAGTGGATCAGTTGTGAATACCATCAATCAATCAATCAATCAATGTTTATTTATATAGCCCAATATCACAAATGTTACATTTGTCTCAGTGGTCTTCACAGTGTGTACAGAATATCAGTATGACAATACGACACCCTCTGTCCTTAGACCCTCACATCGTACAAGGAAAAACTTCCAAAGAAAACCCAGTTTAAAGGGAAAAATGGGAGAAACCTCAGGGAGAGCAACAGAGGAGGGATCCCTCTCCCAGGACGGACAGACGTGCAATAGATGCCGTGTGTAAATTGAAAAGATAATACATTTGCAACATAGGTAGTCCAAATGTTTGGAAATGCATGTGTTTATAATAGGAAGATGAATCCACGAGGATATCCATCCAGGACCGATGATCCAGGACCACAGCCACGACTCAAGATCCAGCGCTCGCGATCCAGGACACAAGACCGCAGGATCATCCATGACTCCGGATCCCAGCATATATAGACCCCAAAAAGAAAGACATTTGGGGAAGCTGGGTTAATCGGAACATGAGAGTACACAGGTATAGACAGAGAGAAGGAAGAAGGAAGATGTCCCCCGACAAACTAAGCCTATATCAGCAAAACTAGGGGCTGAATCTAATCAGCCCTAACTATAAGCTTTATCAAAAAGGAAGGTCTTAAGCGCACTCTTAAAAACGGATAGGGTGTCTGCTGCCCGAACACAAACTGGAAGCTGATTCCACAAATGTGGAGCTTGATAAGAAAAGGCTCTGGCTCCCATTGTACTTTTAGAGACTCTAAGAACAACCAACAACCCTGCATTCTTGGAACGCAATGCCCTAGTAGGACACCAGGTGTACCAGGTGTTCCCAGCAGTGTGTAGTAGTAGTAGTAGTAGTAGTGGTGGTGTGCAGTTCGCTGTAGTTAGGGAAATGTATCCTCTGCGGTCAGCCATTGTGGGTATAAAAAAACAGCCTTAAGATTTACACGAAAATAAGAGTGTGTAGTTGCTAAGGACCCTAGATGCCGTTTGCTAGCAGGTCGCTACCGGTACACGCTAAACACTGTTTAGTAGCGCTGACAATCCAATCAATTCTGACTGAAATATGATTGGATTAAAGCTCCAACATTAACAACTATTACTGGACGCAGCGTAACACAGAGAAAAGTTATAAAATGAAGAAAACAGATTATTGGAAATAATGCATTCAGTTCAAGATCCAAAGGCTTTAATCTCATACGCAGTCGCTACATTTTAGAAATGGCAATATAAGACAAAAAACGATAAAAACAATGAAACAGTGCAAGAAGAAACAGATTAGAAAATGATAGTGCAGATTATGTTGCAGATCAATGTGCAAGTAATGCAGATGAAGATTAAGTCAACTCTACACATGTCAGCAAAATAAATAATGACAATAAACCAAATAGAGCAGAACATTGTAAACGCTGATTTATACATGAATGAAAACAACTATATTAAAAGGTTAGTGGTTCTGACAGTGTTTAGGCCAGCAGAGGAGGCCCACCACTCGTATTTTAGAACCACCCTCTTATAGGGCTTCTCCTGCTCTCCCAGTGAGCTGGACCTTCTTTCAACACTTTTAAACTGTATCTTTCGACAGAAACCTGACTGTGCCGTGGTGAATGTCTCCTCAAGGAACACACTTGCATGCAAAAATGTGAACGTTCTAACTGCATATATGAAATGCATCTTTATCTGTGTATGCTTAAAATGAACAGAGAGGTGTAAGCATGTTTGGAAATGAAAGGCATTTCTCCTCATCTACTTTGCTCTCAGGTATGTGTCTTCAAGTCCATGCTCTGCTTGTGCAACAAAGATAGCGGAAGTGCTGAAGGCCAGGACCAACGTGAAGCTGAGCATCTTTTCTGCTCGGCTCTTTGAGTGGGAGGAGCCAGAGATCCAGGACGGGCTGAAGGCGCTGCATGCTGCTGGCTGTAAGCTGCGGGTGATGAAGCCTCTGGACTTCTCCTACGCCTGGGAGACATTTGTGGAGAACGAGGATCAGCCCCTGAACCTGTGGGAGGACTGCAAAGAAAACTATGAGTACTACCATGACAAGCTGGCTGACATTATACAGTGACCACAGTAAATGTTCAAAGGAAAATCTCATTAACAAGGTGGGTCTTATTGGTAAATCTGGTTTTTATTTCACAAACTCTGATAAAAGTCATTGTAGTAACCACGCTTAAGACATGCAATTAAACTCTGTTGCAAATAGTGAAGAAAAGGATGGACCAGGTCCATAATGTGCAACAAACGTGTTGTATTCCTCTTAGAGGTGTTCTGATTATTTGGAACACTCGCTCATATGTTCGCCCTCTAAACTTTTTCCACCAAGACAAAACGTATCACTGGTGAAGCATCCTGGGACTTTGGTCTCCTCCCCTGGTTTTAGTGCCATGATAAAAGAGCTCTTTAGCAGTGTTCAGCTAAATATGTGATTGGTTTAAAGGTTATTTTGTATTATGGCAATAGAATAAAAAGATGGTTCGAATCAGGACAGGCGGTTGGTCACCTCCAAAGGAAGCTGTAGTTCAGCCCACTAGATGGCAATCTCGGTTCAAAGAAACATGGAAAGGGCTTGCCATTCAGTGAGCTCAAACCCTTTACTGAGCAGAGCACCATCCAGTGGGCTCAGAAGGTACAGAAAGTTGTTTATGATTCATCATCAGCAAACACTTCTGGCCATGCCTGAGCAGAAACAAAGATTTGAACGAGGCCAGGGAAATTATTATTTAAAAGGAGAAGTGAAGCATGTACAGTCACATTTCTTTATTTCTTAATGATAATGATGGATTTAGTTTTTCATAAAATGACATAATTGTAAAATGTCGACCTTTCTCTCTCTTTGTCTCTCTCTCTGACACAGGAATCCGGTCGTGAATTTGTGCACCCCCGATCATTTTCATACTTTACATCTGATTCATGTTGATGTCATTATTGTTGTTATTTATAGTATGAGAGAGTAGAATAGCTATGTTTCTATTAATGTGACGACTTTGCTTTGTATGTTATATAAGCATAAGTATAATACTAAACCCCCCCACCCCACATATGACAGCAATCCATACACCTGGCCTCCACTCTGACTATCCTGAATGCAGCAAGTCCAACATCCTGAGGACAAGAAAGACAGCTGTCAGTGTGTGACTGTTTGTCCTCTATCAGGACATTGATCTGACAATAATAATATCTGTGTATTCAATTAATTTCAAGTGTTCATTCTTCTTGTTATATCGGTTGACGCAGTACTCCGATAATTTGCTTGGATAAAAAACAGCTGTACCCCACGTAGAAAAACGTAATTACAGGTCAAATTCCTGCATTTTAATTGTACTTATATGTCTTTTTTACAACAGTATTAGAATCAAAATGTACTTTAATATTATTTTTTAATTGGATTATGAATATTGATGCATTAAAGATAGGGTGGGTAATCTGATCCCAAAACATTTTTGCTATATTGAAAGCAATAAATAAATCAAGGGCACTGCCAAATAATTAAAATCCAATATCTGTCTGTGGCAGGACTGTGATTGGTCCTTTCTTTTTTTTATTTTGCCTGAAAGAATATGATTGGATGGCCATCCGGTCTACCTAAAGCAAGGTAATGCATACAGTCTGCGGAACTCTAAACATAACTCTTGAATGTCACACTAGCTACAGAGAGCTCCGGAAACGGACACAGATCAGATGACATGCTCACAGTGCTAAGACCTGCCTTCACTGATCAGCAGAGAGCTTTTATACGTGTGGATCTGTTATCTTGAACATGTTAGGGGTGCAGTGGAGATAAATCAATGAATCACTGTTGCAACCATGAAAGTCACACTGGAAAAAAATGCTGCTCCATAATCAAGTAAAGAAATAATGAAAACAAGGGTTATATCTTACACAGGCTGCACCCTCTACTGGACTCTATGGCTACTACCCCTTGACCATACTATGCGAGCATTCACCTACTGAGATATCGATAAACGTAGCCGGCCCTCGGGGCGGGCCTACCTGAATGCGTGCACAAGCCCACCGTATATAACGTGGCCACGCCTCCTGCTCCTGTTATCCTTTTCTCTTCAGCGAGCAACAACTGAAGCAGAGAAAGTCAAACGTTTGAAAGAAGAAGAAAGATTTATCATAGCTTCATGGAGTCACCACCTCAAGAGACCCGGGCCCGTCCTTCATGCCCTAGCTTAAATAGCGGGTGCCGATCCCCACCACCTCTCCTTCGAGTGTTTGGGGGACCAGGATATGGCCGAGGCGGTGCTATTCACGTTCGCCATTCCAGCGGGGCGAATGGCTCCGTTTGCCGTTGTCGGGCACTTCCAGGTCCGACGTCCATGTACTTCCCTACTTCCCCCTAGGTGATGACCATGGCGGCGGAGCGCCCATCTGCTCCCAGCAGGCAGCAGGCTGGGCAGAGAGCCTCTGCCCCGCTGCCGCGAGACAGGGCGTGAACGGGTGTTTTTGGCTTCTCGCTCATTGCTAAGAGCCGCAAGATGCCCCCACCTCACCAGGGGCCTCATGTATAACGCCGTGCGTAGGATTCACGTGGGAAGGTTGCTTACGTAGTAGAAATCCAAAAAATAGGTCCATACATTTTCCGCCACTTCCCGATTCACCAACATTGCGTACCGGCGAGGAAAGTGCGTACAGCACTTCCTACACCGGTTTCCTTTTATAAATCCCAATCAACTCGAAATGTGGTGCAGTTTTTGCGGGATTCCCGTCACACCCATATGTGCCTTGATATGCCCATAATGAATATTCATAAAACCGATTTCAGGCAAAACGAACATGGCAAAGACAAAAAAAGATGCAAGAAAATAAACTTCAACAACTGTGAAGTTGAAATCCTTGTCGGAGAAGTAGAGACAAGGAAAAACATTTTGTTTGGTGGCCATCATATTGGCGTAACAAATGCCAAAAAGGCAACAGAGTGGCAGCATGTGGCATATTGATAGATGTCATGTAACGCACTGTTGAGGAACCTGTGACCCAAGTTTTTCATTCATTGCATAACTACACCGTAGTTGTGTATGATATGTCAATAAACCTTTAAAATCTTGAAAGGGATGTGCAAAATAGCCATAATATACAGTCTTTAATTAACTATTAGTAGAGAATAACAAGTAATGAATATACTTTATTACTTGTTTCCATTCATGTCAATTGCAGATACATGTTTAGTCTTCCCAAGCACCAACTATCAAATATCTCTCCTGATTGTTGGCACTTGACAATCACCTTACCTGCATTTTACTCAGGTGTAACTAAAGTCTGATTTAAGGGTTGTTTATATTTCACATCATTAATCAGAATCTGCAAAGTAACTCAAATAAATGCAGTGGAGTAAAAATACCAGGTTAACCTCTGAATTGTAGTGGAGTAGAATTACAAAGTAGCAATGAGCTGTCATGTGGGTATATATTAATGCTGCGCATTATGGACACAAGTGATTTTCACCCATTTATTAATTATATGTTTTACATTTGATAACACCAATGTGTTTAATAACGGCAACTTCTAATTGTGGGAAAAACGAAAACGTTCAGTAGAGACGTCCCATAGAACATTTTGTGAAACACAATAGCCAACATGTGTAGTTCTGGGGGGGCGTTCGATTCCAGTTTTGGATAGTCTGGCGTGGTTTCGTTCCATTTCACACAGCTGTTTGACGCTCAGCGTAACCTTACGGGAGCTGTAGTCCTAAACGATAGCTGGGGATTATGGGTAGTGTAGTGTCTTCGGCCACCCTAAACTCAGAAATGTTGACAATCGCAATGATGCTCGAAATGTCCCTTACAGACCTACGTCTGTTTCCGGTTATTTTTATTTTGAAATTCAGTTAAACCAATAAATAAAAGCAAGGATAATTGTGTGTTATTGGTGAGTAAATAACAGTGTGTTATTTTGAAAAGAATAACAAATTAGAAGGAAAAAAATATTGAAAAATACAGATTTCAGTATCCTGAGGCTCTGAGCCCCGTTTATTTTCCTCACAGACGGCAACGAAAGTCCGAAATTATACGATTTAAAATAAAAGCAATAACTGTGGCTTGATATTGAGTAAGAACATGTTTTTATGAACCACACAGCTTCCGGTGTTCCACGACCCGACAGGAGAAAAAGACGTGCTGCAGGCAGTAGAAATACATTGCTTTTAAAATCGTGCTGTGCAACACGAAAAAAAGGGGCAAATCGTGATGGTGAAGACGAATCAATAGATTAAAAATCGTGTTGGTGAACACGAAATGCCGTGAGACTGGGTTGTTACTCTACAGTATATGGTATGTAAGGCACCTACAGCTGAATCTGTGTTAACCCTTGTTGTAGCCTACCACTGTTAGAAGTTGTTATTGATAATTGATTTTAGACCATGCAAGCTTTTTTAATCACTGAAACGTATATAGTTGCACACTGAGGTGTGCCCGTCACCAGACGCACAGGATAGCCTACCTCAGATGTAACGTAATGTTCTTCCCTTTTTAGAAATGATAGTAAACCGAGTGCAATTAAACCGGGTTTGCACATGTAAGTACAAACAGTTGGGTCTTTGTTTACAAACGTGGTTTGTGTTCCAGCTGCCGATCAGCTGTGCACAGCGGTCCACTGCTCCCCGGGCGCCGTTCAAAATGACAGCACACTGCTCCTAACACTAGGATGGGTCAAATGCAGAGATAATTATAAAGTATATCAAAATCACAAAAAAAAATGTGTGTGTCAACGCCACTGCAACAACTCTACCCACCACATAAATGAAATAAAACAAATGTGTTGTGTTAAATCAGCTGTACAATTATCCAAATACTGCATATGGTGTTCTTAGCTTCCATACTCCTGTGTTTTACGAGCGACTTATCAAGTCTTGGCAAACGGCTTAAAACACGATTAAACATGATAGTATATAAAACCATGTTCGTATCTACAACCTATAGAAATGCAACACGGCGTCAGTTTAGACGTAATCTGTCCTCCTGCTTACCGCATCTTTTAAGAGAAAACATTTCATAACATTAACACAACATATTCGAGGTGGTTTTAAATAACAAATCTGTATTTATTTATTTCTCCAAGTTATGTGTGTGTGTGCACTGAGGAGTCGCAAACAGGCGTTTGATTAATCATTTTAAGATTGGCTTTAATCAATGTTTGAAAATGAATTCTTCATATATGATAAATGAGAGGTAACATTTTATTTTTGGTATTATTTCCACATATTTCTCTCCATTCTTCCTTCTGCCAACGGTGTCGCAGTTTCTCGTCTCTCCCGTTGTTGTGCTTAGTGCGTACGCATGGGTTAGAGTTTGCGTGGAGGACCGCACGTTTTCCTGTCAAGTTAGTATTTTATAAATCGCAAACATAGCGTAGAAACTGGCGTACGCCATTTTTTGAGCGTATATCGCTTTATAAATGAGGCCCCAGATCAGAGCGATTATTTGGCCGCAGCATCGGCCGAATTAGTAGCTTGAGGTGCGTTTCACTTCGGGTTAAACCGATTCCTAGCTTCCTTCACTTGCGTCGTTTCCATGCGTCTAGTCCCTCCCACCAGGGAAGCATGGAGAGACGCAAGGAAACCACGAGAAGCAGGGAAATGAGTTTTAAGAGCAATGGGACGTCCTTTCCTCCGGAGCGTCACGTGAAGCGATATCGTTCGTGATGACGCCGCACAGCTGTTCTCTGACAGCAGCTCTGTCCCCGTTATTTTCACAAACACCCCCGCCACACATTTACCGACACAAACATTTGTATCACCTGTTGTAGACCCCAATAAATAAAATAAAAACTCATTCTCAAAAAAGATAAGCGCCATTCTTAAAATGTATAAACGAACATTATTTGGATTAATATTGATTAATAGAAATAAAATAATTGAGAAGAAAAATAGATATGTTGAAATATATGTATCAAAACCCAGTTAGATTTACATTCTCTCTATTGCTCTTGCTCTCACTACTCTTTTTAACCTCTCCCTCAGCACAAATACAATTCCAAAAGTATGGAAGTCAGCTAGTGTCTTGCCTTTACTAAAAGGAGGGGAGGCAACTATTTTAAATAACTATAGGCCAATCTCTAAATTGTCAGTTCTGGCGAAGGTTCTCGAACGCCTAGTGAGTGAACAGGTAAAGCAGTTTTTATGTAACAATGACATCCTGTCTAAACATCAGTCAGGATTCAGAAAGCAACACAGCACCATCACTGCGACAATGAAAGTGGTAAATGATATTACGAGTATTTTAGATAATAAGCAGAGTTGTGCAGCTCTGTTTATTGACCTGTCCAAAGCGTTTGACACCGTCGATCATCATATATGGGCTTAGATATGTCTCATAATTATTTGTGTGAACATACAAATAATTTGTGTGTAAATATGTGATTTGTAAATGTAAAACACCACAAATGCATTTAAAGATTTGCAAACTCACAAATAAATGTGCAAGTGTAAAACGGATCTGCAAATACGCTAAATATTTTCACAAATAAAAAAAGATCTGTGAATATCTCTTTAACATTGACAACTTTCGATCAGGCATTTGTGAATCCATTTTGTATTTGTCGACCAAAAATGCGCTTGCGGATCTCAAATCTCTGCTCGTGGATCTCACATTTCTGCTTGTGGATCGTCTTTTTACACACACGGAATTTTGAGACATATTTTCCGCCGGTCTCTTGTAAAATCTACTCGTGTCACTCGGTTATTTTCGTAAACCACGTGATGGCCTGCTGATGACGACATTTCCGCATGATTTCAAAGTAAGAGCATGATGGTTTGTTTAATGCTCTGTTTTTATATTATAATGAACAGCGGAACGTTAGATGCATTCTTTATCATCATCATCATCATCATCATCATCATCATCATCATCATCATCATCATCATCATCATCATGTTATAGTGATACAGTTAGTTTGTGTTAGTTTATTGGTTCAATACAGCATATATCGAGCACTTTTGTTGATGTTGAAGTGCAGGCTATACGCCACTTCCGGGTCCCGGGGAGCAGCTGGCAGCGAAGCAGCCCAGATAAAACTCTTTCTTCATTGTTTGTTCAGTGGCGAGCCGTGACTTTTATACCTAGGCCCTCTGACTTTAGGATTTATTTCTTTGGAAATGTTATTTTAAATACAATTAATTAATTTGTTAAAACTAATGAAAAATATAACTAAAAAAATATTATTTTTTTTAATGTTTTTAAATATTATTTTGTAGAATATCTTCACAGAGGGCCTAGAGGGCCCTGACGGCTCGCCACTGTTTTGTTGTGTATTCAGTCAAGCGGGTCAAAGTTACAAAGCACTTCACATCTTATTAATCGGCCTAATTTTACTTTACCAGTGCAGTAATAAAGTCATCTGTAGAAAAGCACCGTATTTAGGTCAGCCTTCATAGTAAGGCTACATTAAATGTTATAATATTCATCGTGTCCTTTATACTGTAGGCTATATGCATATATTCCTGTCTATTGCTTTCATTTGTATTAAATGTTATTGTGTTTATACTTGTTTCCACACATTTCACAATTTGGGATGAATGAAGTATCTATCTATCTATCTATCTATCTATCTTAATTTCATTTCATTTCAAACCTTTATTTAACCAGATTGGTCCCATTGAGATCATAGATCTCTTTTTCAAGGGAGACCTGCAGCATATAGGTTCCACATGAAACATAAAACAATAAAGGACATTATACATTATATTTACAGGATACATAGTTATAGACATTTACATTTGCCCATTGTATCAGCAAGCATTTCATTTACCCTAGCTTTAAAAACATGCAGAGGAATCTATCTATCTATCTATCCATCTACCTGTCCGTCTGCCTGCCTGCCTGTCTGTCCGTCCGTCCGTCCGTCCGTCCGCCTGCCTGCCTGCCTGTTCGTCCGTCTGTCCGTCTGCCTGTCTGCCAGGGGCGGTGGGTGATGTAGGCTAGGGAAGGCTAAGGCCCAATCCCAAACCACTCCCTCGACCCTACCCCTCCGTGACGGAGTGAACTCCGTCTGTAGCCACACTCGCAGCTCAACGAGGCTCCTCCTGTCAGATGGAGGGAGTAAATACAGCAGCAAGCTTTGGGACGGCCTCCCCTCTCTCCGGCAGAAACAGGAAGTGCCGTAACTGTATGTAACAACGGTTTCAAATCAGCATCTCCTAGCCAAAAAGTTTAAATGAATAACTCAAATAAAACTCCAAACATCTTTCATTGTGTTTCAAAGCTCTGTTAGTTTTAAACCTGATGTTTATAAGCTTCTTAGTTTTTGCAACAGTCTGTAAATATACACAACTTTATAATAAAATGCACACATTTACGTTTTTCTAGACTAAACACAGGTTTGATCCTAAGTTAAAAACATATGAGGTCATCATGAGGTTGTTAACATCTCAGTTTATCAGTGGATGTTTGCTGGAACTACTTGTAAACAGCGTGTTTCCTGACGGACACACACAGCGTGACTCCGGTCAGGTAGAGACCGGTCTCAAGTCAGCACCGATGCAGACTCGCTGTTTGAGGGCTTGATAGCCCACTCCCCTCCACACCGCTCCACACTCGTTGGTTTGGAACAGCCCTCAATATGGCGGACCCTCCACGTGAACGCGGATGTAGGGGGCGGTTTGGGAATGGGCCTTCCCAAATATTTGTGTCACTGCATCCTGGTAAAATACAAATATAATGTCTGTGTCTTTGACATTAGCGCTGCTAGCCACCTGTGCTCTGTACTACGAAGCCAGTTCAACAGACCCTGGATATGTTTGAGTAACAAACAAACTAACAACAACAAACTAACGAACTAAATCTCGCTAAGCGGTCCTACGACGCCGGTTATCAACTCGGTAAATCAAGCCAGGGTTACTCACCAGCTGAGAGCGCGTTCACGTGAAAGGGGCGGGTTTAGCTACATTTGACCAATCACAAACAGGGACAAGTGTACCGACAGCGCAGCGTAATACTTCATTAATGAAAAGTAAACTAATATTAGACAAATATGAGCTTTAAACATCCATGACTTAAACATATCATCCAGGATACAAGCCACAGAGCTGCACCTGCAAGTTGAATACAGAACAACTGGTTAAAAAATAACTAGGCCTACAGAGTGTTTGAAAGCGTATAGTTTTATGATATCTGTTACGGCTGCTGTTTGTCTGCTCATTAATCTGCCTGTGAGTGTTTTCAGCTGTGTGGTTGCACCAACATCATTGGCTGCCCATCTCCTGGTCCGCCTCTGAAGATGGGGATTGGATTGACGGCATCCAATCGCAGCGCACAGCCGGCGCACACATGCTGGGGAGGAGTACAAACGCTGCGGACAATCATCACTCTGGAGGCTCTGTATTGTGTGACAGATGCCTCAACTATCTCATTGTGACAAAGCCTTCCTCCTGTGATTCTGTAGACTGACTAGCAGTGTGTATTCTGTAGGGTTCTGTGCGAGCACACTGGTTAGCAGTGTGTCGTGGTATTCTGTGTGTGTGTTGCGTAGATCCAGGTTGCTTAGCTCCTGTAGAACCGCACTTAGGATAGTTACATTGTGAAACAGCTTAGACCCAGCTGATTAGCACCTGTTGCACCAGCTGTGCGTGTTTCCACAGTCCCGTTTTGTTTATTGTTTGTTTCCACTTTAGAAGTGAGGTATTTTCTTTCCTTTGTATAGTACTGGGCTACTCTCTTTTGGAGACCCTTTTTGTGAACTAGTGACAGCTTGACCCGTTGTTGGGCCAAGCTGTTTGCCGTTACAAATAAAACCACCGGTAACCAATACCAATTACAAACTGGTCGTGTTGTTTCCCTTTCTTACCCCTAGCAAAGAGGGAACGTAACAATATCACTGCCCCATCTAAGACACGAGTGGATCTGACTTTAATTACATTTGACTCGAGTGTTTCGTCAACATAATGTGTTAAATAATACTTCTGCATCCAGTCTGTGACGCTGTGAGTGTTGCACGGCCAGATGAGGCTGGAGAAGCTGACTCAGATCAGGAGATATATGATATATTATGATATTATATGATCGATGATCTGATTGATGATGTAATACGAATGATAAGTGCGACACGTCGGCGTCTTCTCTGCATACGGCAGTTTAAACTGTATTTCCTTTATCCTGTAATATGACTTGAGAGATTTAAACTCCGCACACTGAGTTGATCTCTTTTCTATAGATGCCGGAGGCGGGCAGCGTCAGGTAAAAGAAGTTATTTAGCCTTCCCAAACCTGAGCCTCACGCGCCGCCTATGCTGTCTGCCTATATACCTACCTATACCTGCCTGCCCTAGCTACTAGTTGTTTTGTTTGGAAAGGTTTTGTCATTGTATTGCTCTTTACCGGTGTTGTCACATTATGCCTCCCCGTCATGAAATGCCCCCCTTGTCATGGGAACGCGCATTTCTAAATGATACGTTTACACCATAGGTTTACACCTTAAAAATATGTTTAAAACGAAAAGTAAACATTCAGGGGTTTTATTAATGGTAATATTCAGACTGAGTTGTTTAGTGGAAGCTCATAGTCTTGATTCTTCTGGTTTAACTTTCGCTCCGTATTTGAGATGTCGAAATTCATTCGTCACTTCTTTTTCAGTTTGTTTTTTTTAATCTTTTTTATCATTATTGTTACGTCCTGTCTGTATAAACGTGCTTTAAAATGTATTGTTTAATTTTACATAGTTGTCATCTAATAATCAAAATACGTTTACAAATGTTACATAGTCTCTGTCAGCATATTATTATATACGCTATGCGTAAACTTGCTCCATTTATTGGTACCAGTCCCAGAACCATACCCTGGAAAATGCTTGAGGGTGGGATTCATAGAAACCTCTTTTTTTGGGGGGGGGGCATTTTATGACAGGCCTGGTTTATCATCCGAGTCAGAAATAAAACCAATATGGAGTGAGTGCTAGTCCTGCAATTGTCCATACATTTACATACACAGTAATTAATAACACATGTTGAATGAAATAAAGTGACATTATCCATACTAAAATTGTGTACATTATCCAATTGGGGTTGTTTGCGTGGTGCAGACACGTGAATGTAACAAAGTTAGTGACTCCACCACGCAATGCGGGGTTAAGGAGTCGTGCTGGAGTCACGCATTCTGGTGAGATCAGGTTGACATTATCACCCATAAAATTAACATTTATTTTGAAGATTTATTAGATTTTTATAGGCAAAGTTTAATATAAGAAACCTTACAGTCTCCCTGTAGCAGCCAAAATCATATAGAAATAAAACGGATAATTAACTTAAAATAATACAGCCGCTGAGGCACAAGTTAGCGGATCTTACGTAGGGCAATGATCATCCAAATCCAGACAAGAACCTCCATTTGTGCATTTTATTCCATTAACAAAGTACAATGAACAGGTTTCCTATATCTCTTCCTTAAGCCGTTCCTATGGCTTTCCTTTGTGTGGATTGCAACACCCTGATAAAAAACCGTTTGCCTACTGGGGCTCTGGCTCCCACCACCCACCTGTATCTTTCGACAGAAACCTGACTGTGCCGTGGTGAATGTCTCCTCAAGGAACACACTTGCATGCAAAAATGTGAACGTTCTAACTGCATATATGAAATGCATCTTTATCTGTGTATGCTTAAAATGAACAGAGAGGTGTAAGCATGTTTGGAAATGAAAGGCATTTCTCCTCATCTACTTTGCTCTCAGGTATGTGTCTTCAAGTCCATGCTCTGCTTGTGCAACAAAGATAGCGGAAGTGCTGAAGGCCAGGACCAACGTGAAGCTGAGCATCTTTTCTGCTCGGCTCTTTGAGTGGGAGGAGCCAGAGATCCAGGACGGGCTGAAGGCGCTGCATGCTGCTGGCTGTAAGCTGCGGGTGATGAAGCCTCTGGACTTCTCCTACGCCTGGGAGACATTTGTGGAGAACGAGGATCAGCCCCTGAACCTGTGGGAGGACTGCAAAGAAAACTATGAGTACTACCATGACAAGCTGGCTGACATTATACAGTGACCACAGTAAATGTTCAAAGGAAAATCTCATTAACAAGGTGGGTCTTATTGGTAAATCTGGTTTTTATTTCACAAACTCTGATAAAAGTCATTGTAGTAACCACGCTTAAGACATGCAATTAAACTCTGTTGCAAATAGTGAAGAAAAGGATGGACCAGGTCCATAATGTGCAACAAACGTGTTGTATTCCTCTTAGAGGTGTTCTGATTATTTGGAACACTCGCTCATATGTTCGCCCTCTAAACTTTTTCCACCAAGACAAAACGTATCACTGGTGAAGCATCCTGGGACTTTGGTCTCCTCCCCTGGTTTTAGTGCCATGATAAAAGAGCTCTTTAGCAGTGTTCAGCTAAATATGTGATTGGTTTAAAGGTTATTTTGTATTATGGCAATAGAATAAAAAGATGGTTCGAATCAGGACAGGCGGTTGGTCACCTCCAAAGGAAGCTGTAGTTCAGCCCACTAGATGGCAATCTCGGTTCAAAGAAACATGGAAAGGGCTTGCCATTCAGTGAGCTCAAACCCTTTACTGAGCAGAGCACCATCCAGTGGGCTCAGAAGGTACAGAAAGTTGTTTATGATTCATCATCAGCAAACACTTCTGGCCATGCCTGAGCAGAAACAAAGATTTGAACGAGGCCAGGGAAATTATTATTTAAAAGGAGAAGTGAAGCATGTACAGTCACATTTCTTTATTTCTTAATGATAATGATGGATTTAGTTTTTCATAAAATGACATAATTGTAAAATGTCGACCTTTCTCTCTCTTTGTCTCTCTCTCTGACACAGGAATCCGGTCGTGAATTTGTGCACCCCCGATCATTTTCATACTTTACATCTGATTCATGTTGATGTCATTATTGTTGTTATTTATAGTATGAGAGAGTAGAATAGCTATGTTTCTATTAATGTGACGACTTTGCTTTGTATGTTATATAAGCATAAGTATAATACTAAACCCCCCCACCCCACATATGACAGCAATCCATACACCTGGCCTCCACTCTGACTATCCTGAATGCAGCAAGTCCAACATCCTGAGGACAAGAAAGACAGCTGTCAGTGTGTGACTGTTTGTCCTCTATCAGGACATTGATCTGACAATAATAATATCTGTGTATTCAATTAATTTCAAGTGTTCATTCTTCTTGTTATATCGGTTGACGCAGTACTCCGATAATTTGCTTGGATAAAAAACAGCTGTACCCCACGTAGAAAAACGTAATTACAGGTCAAATTCCTGCATTTTAATTGTACTTATATGTCTTTTTTACAACAGTATTAGAATCAAAATGTACTTTAATATTATTTTTTAATTGGATTATGAATATTGATGCATTAAAGATAGGGTGGGTAATCTGATCCCAAAACATTTTTGCTATATTGAAAGCAATAAATAAATCAAGGGCACTGCCAAATAATTAAAATCCAATATCTGTCTGTGGCAGGACTGTGATTGGTCCTTTCTTTTTTTTATTTTGCCTGAAAGAATATG
Organism: Champsocephalus esox; assembly: GCA_036324585.1. Taxonomy (NCBI): domain Eukaryota; kingdom Metazoa; phylum Chordata; class Actinopteri; order Perciformes; family Channichthyidae; genus Champsocephalus; species Champsocephalus esox. Next base: position 2,722,839 of record CM070495.1, on the reverse strand, counting down.
ATTGGATGGCCATCCGGTCTACCTAAAGCAAGGTAATGCATACAGTCTGCGGAACTCTAAACATAACTCTTGAATGTCACACTAGCTACAGAGAGCTCCGGAAACGGACACAGATCAGATGACATGCTCACAGTGCTAAGACCTGCCTTCACTGATCAGCAGAGAGCTTTTATACGTGTGGATCTGTTATCTTGAACATGTTAGGGGTGCAGTGGAGATAAATCAATGAATCACTGTTGCAACCATGAAAGTCACACTGGAAAAAAATGCTGCTCCATAATCAAGTAAAGAAATAATGAAAACAAGGGTTATATCTTACACAGGCTGCACCCTCTACTGGACTCTATGGCTACTACCCCTTGACCATACTATGCGAGCATTCACCTACTGAGATATCGATAAACGTAGCCGGCCCTCGGGGCGGGCCTACCTGAATGCGTGCACAAGCCCACCGTATATAACGTGGCCACGCCTCCTGCTCCTGTTATCCTTTTCTCTTCAGCGAGCAACAACTGAAGCAGAGAAAGTCAAACGTTTGAAAGAAGAAGAAAGATTTATCATAGCTTCATGGAGTCACCACCTCAAGAGACCCGGGCCCGTCCTTCATGCCCTAGCTTAAATAGCGGGTGCCGATCCCCACCACCTCTCCTTCGAGTGTTTGGGGGACCAGGATATGGCCGAGGCGGTGCTATTCACGTTCGCCATTCCAGCGGGGCGAATGGCTCCGTTTGCCGTTGTCGGGCACTTCCAGGTCCGACGTCCATGTACTTCCCTACTTCCCCCTAGGTGATGACCATGGCGGCGGAGCGCCCATCTGCTCCCAGCAGGCAGCAGGCTGGGCAGAGAGCCTCTGCCCCGCTGCCGCGAGACAGGGCGTGAACGGGTGTTTTTGGCTTCTCGCTCATTGCTAAGAGCCGCAAGATGCCCCCACCTCACCAGGGGCCTCATGTATAACGCCGTGCGTAGGATTCACGTGGGAAGGTTGCTTACGTAGTAGAAATCCAAAAAATAGGTCCATACATTTTCCGCCACTTCCCGATTCACCAACATTGCGTACCGGCGAGGAAAGTGCGTACAGCACTTCCTACACCGGTTTCCTTTTATAAATCCCAATCAACTCGAAATGTGGTGCAGTTTTTGCGGGATTCCCGTCACACCCATATGTGCCTTGATATGCCCATAATGAATATTCATAAAACCGATTTCAGGCAAAACGAACATGGCAAAGACAAAAAAAGATGCAAGAAAATAAACTTCAACAACTGTGAAGTTGAAATCCTTGTCGGAGAAGTAGAGACAAGGAAAAACATTTTGTTTGGTGGCCATCATATTGGCGTAACAAATGCCAAAAAGGCAACAGAGTGGCAGCATGTGGCATATTGATAGATGTCATGTAACGCACTGTTGAGGAACCTGTGACCCAAGTTTTTCATTCATTGCATAACTACACCGTAGTTGTGTATGATATGTCAATAAACCTTTAAAATCTTGAAAGGGATGTGCAAAATAGCCATAATATACAGTCTTTAATTAACTATTAGTAGAGAATAACAAGTAATGAATATACTTTATTACTTGTTTCCATTCATGTCAATTGCAGATACATGTTTAGTCTTCCCAAGCACCAACTATCAAATATCTCTCCTGATTGTTGGCACTTGACAATCACCTTACCTGCATTTTACTCAGGTGTAACTAAAGTCTGATTTAAGGGTTGTTTATATTTCACATCATTAATCAGAATCTGCAAAGTAACTCAAATAAATGCAGTGGAGTAAAAATACCAGGTTAACCTCTGAATTGTAGTGGAGTAGAATTACAAAGTAGCAATGAGCTGTCATGTGGGTATATATTAATGCTGCGCATTATGGACACAAGTGATTTTCACCCATTTATTAATTATATGTTTTACATTTGATAACACCAATGTGTTTAATAACGGCAACTTCTAATTGTGGGAAAAACGAAAACGTTCAGTAGAGACGTCCCATAGAACATTTTGTGAAACACAATAGCCAACATGTGTAGTTCTGGGGGGGGCGTTCGATTCCAGTTTTGGATAGTCTGGCGTGGTTTCGTTCCATTTCACACAGCTGTTTGACGCTCAGCGTAACCTTACGGGAGCTGTAGTCCTAAACGATAGCTGGGGATTATGGGTAGTGTAGTGTCTTCGGCCACCCTAAACTCAGAAATGTTGACAATCGCAATGATGCTCGAAATGTCCCTTACAGACCTACGTCTGTTTCCGGTTATTTTTATTTTGAAATTCAGTTAAACCAATAAATAAAAGCAAGGATAATTGTGTGTTATTGGTGAGTAAATAACAGTGTGTTATTTTGAAAAGAATAACAAATTAGAAGGAAAAAAATATTGAAAAATACAGATTTCAGTATCCTGAGGCTCTGAGCCCCGTTTATTTTCCTCACAGACGGCAACGAAAGTCCGAAATTATACGATTTAAAATAAAAGCAATAACTGTGGCTTGATATTGAGTAAGAACATGTTTTTATGAACCACACAGCTTCCGGTGTTCCACGACCCGACAGGAGAAAAAGACGTGCTGCAGGCAGTAGAAATACATTGCTTTTAAAATCGTGCTGTGCAACACGAAAAAAAGGGGCAAATCGTGATGGTGAAGACGAATCAATAGATTAAAAATCGTGTTGGTGAACACGAAATGCCGTGAGACTGGGTTGTTACTCTACAGTATATGGTATGTAAGGCACCTACAGCTGAATCTGTGTTAACCCTTGTTGTAGCCTACCACTGTTAGAAGTTGTTATTGATAATTGATTTTAGACCATGCAAGCTTTTTTAATCACTGAAACGTATATAGTTGCACACTGAGGTGTGCCCGTCACCAGACGCACAGGATAGCCTACCTCAGATGTAACGTAATGTTCTTCCCTTTTTAGAAATGATAGTAAACCGAGTGCAATTAAACCGGGTTTGCACATGTAAGTACAAACAGTTGGGTCTTTGTTTACAAACGTGGTTTGTGTTCCAGCTGCCGATCAGCTGTGCACAGCGGTCCACTGCTCCCCGGGCGCCGTTCAAAATGACAGCACACTGCTCCTAACACTAGGATGGGTCAAATGCAGAGATAATTATAAAGTATATCAAAATCACAAAAAAAAATGTGTGTGTCAACGCCACTGCAACAACTCTACCCACCACATAAATGAAATAAAACAAATGTGTTGTGTTAAATCAGCTGTACAATTATCCAAATACTGCATATGGTGTTCTTAGCTTCCATACTCCTGTGTTTTACGAGCGACTTATCAAGTCTTGGCAAACGGCTTAAAACACGATTAAACATGATAGTATATAAAACCATGTTCGTATCTACAACCTATAGAAATGCAACACGGCGTCAGTTTAGACGTAATCTGTCCTCCTGCTTACCGCATCTTTTAAGAGAAAACATTTCATAACATTAACACAACATATTCGAGGTGGTTTTAAATAACAAATCTGTATTTATTTATTTCTCCAAGTTATGTGTGTGTGTGCACTGAGGAGTCGCAAACAGGCGTTTGATTAATCATTTTAAGATTGGCTTTAATCAATGTTTGAAAATGAATTCTTCATATATGATAAATGAGAGGTAACATTTTATTTTTGGTATTATTTCCACATATTTCTCTCCATTCTTCCTTCTGCCAACGGTGTCGCAGTTTCTCGTCTCTCCCGTTGTTGTGCTTAGTGCGTACGCATGGGTTAGAGTTTGCGTGGAGGACCGCACGTTTTCCTGTCAAGTTAGTATTTTATAAATCGCAAACATAGCGTAGAAACTGGCGTACGCCATTTTTTGAGCGTATATCGCTTTATAAATGAGGCCCCAGATCAGAGCGATTATTTGGCCGCAGCATCGGCCGAATTAGTAGCTTGAGGTGCGTTTCACTTCGGGTTAAACCGATTCCTAGCTTCCTTCACTTGCGTCGTTTCCATGCGTCTAGTCCCTCCCACCAGGGAAGCATGGAGAGACGCAAGGAAACCACGAGAAGCAGGGAAATGAGTTTTAAGAGCAATGGGACGTCCTTTCCTCCGGAGCGTCACGTGAAGCGATATCGTTCGTGATGACGCCGCACAGCTGTTCTCTGACAGCAGCTCTGTCCCCGTTATTTTCACAAACACCCCCGCCACACATTTACCGACACAAACATTTGTATCACCTGTTGTAGACCCCAATAAATAAAATAAAAACTCATTCTCAAAAAAGATAAGCGCCATTCTTAAAATGTATAAACGAACATTATTTGGATTAATATTGATTAATAGAAATAAAATAATTGAGAAGAAAAATAGATATGTTGAAATATATGTATCAAAACCCAGTTAGATTTACATTCTCTCTATTGCTCTTGCTCTCACTACTCTTTTTAACCTCTCCCTCAGCACAAATACAATTCCAAAAGTATGGAAGTCAGCTAGTGTCTTGCCTTTACTAAAAGGAGGGGAGGCAACTATTTTAAATAACTATAGGCCAATCTCTAAATTGTCAGTTCTGGCGAAGGTTCTCGAACGCCTAGTGAGTGAACAGGTAAAGCAGTTTTTATGTAACAATGACATCCTGTCTAAACATCAGTCAGGATTCAGAAAGCAACACAGCACCATCACTGCGACAATGAAAGTGGTAAATGATATTACGAGTATTTTAGATAATAAGCAGAGTTGTGCAGCTCTGTTTATTGACCTGTCCAAAGCGTTTGACACCGTCGATCATCATATATGGGCTTAGATATGTCTCATAATTATTTGTGTGAACATACAAATAATTTGTGTGTAAATATGTGATTTGTAAATGTAAAACACCACAAATGCATTTAAAGATTTGCAAACTCACAAATAAATGTGCAAGTGTAAAACGGATCTGCAAATACGCTAAATATTTTCACAAATAAAAAAAGATCTGTGAATATCTCTTTAACATTGACAACTTTCGATCAGGCATTTGTGAATCCATTTTGTATTTGTCGACCAAAAATGCGCTTGCGGATCTCAAATCTCTGCTCGTGGATCTCACATTTCTGCTTGTGGATCGTCTTTTTACACACACGGAATTTTGAGACATATTTTCCGCCGGTCTCTTGTAAAATCTACTCGTGTCACTCGGTTATTTTCGTAAACCACGTGATGGCCTGCTGATGACGACATTTCCGCATGATTTCAAAGTAAGAGCATGATGGTTTGTTTAATGCTCTGTTTTTATATTATAATGAACAGCGGAACGTTAGATGCATTCTTTATCATCATCATCATCATCATCATCATCATCATCATCATCATCATCATCATCATCATCATGTTATAGTGATACAGTTAGTTTGTGTTAGTTTATTGGTTCAATACAGCATATATCGAGCACTTTTGTTGATGTTGAAGTGCAGGCTATACGCCACTTCCGGGTCCCGGGGAGCAGCTGGCAGCGAAGCAGCCCAGATAAAACTCTTTCTTCATTGTTTGTTCAGTGGCGAGCCGTGACTTTTATACCTAGGCCCTCTGACTTTAGGATTTATTTCTTTGGAAATGTTATTTTAAATACAATTAATTAATTTGTTAAAACTAATGAAAAATATAACTAAAAAAATATTATTTTTTTTAATGTTTTTAAATATTATTTTGTAGAATATCTTCACAGAGGGCCTAGAGGGCCCTGACGGCTCGCCACTGTTTTGTTGTGTATTCAGTCAAGCGGGTCAAAGTTACAAAGCACTTCACATCTTATTAATCGGCCTAATTTTACTTTACCAGTGCAGTAATAAAGTCATCTGTAGAAAAGCACCGTATTTAGGTCAGCCTTCATAGTAAGGCTACATTAAATGTTATAATATTCATCGTGTCCTTTATACTGTAGGCTATATGCATATATTCCTGTCTATTGCTTTCATTTGTATTAAATGTTATTGTGTTTATACTTGTTTCCACACATTTCACAATTTGGGATGAATGAAGTATCTATCTATCTATCTATCTATCTATCTTAATTTCATTTCATTTCAAACCTTTATTTAACCAGATTGGTCCCATTGAGATCATAGATCTCTTTTTCAAGGGAGACCTGCAGCATATAGGTTCCACATGAAACATAAAACAATAAAGGACATTATACATTATATTTACAGGATACATAGTTATAGACATTTACATTTGCCCATTGTATCAGCAAGCATTTCATTTACCCTAGCTTTAAAAACATGCAGAGGAATCTATCTATCTATCTATCCATCTACCTGTCCGTCTGCCTGCCTGCCTGTCTGTCCGTCCGTCCGTCCGTCCGTCCGCCTGCCTGCCTGCCTGTTCGTCCGTCTGTCCGTCTGCCTGTCTGCCAGGGGCGGTGGGTGATGTAGGCTAGGGAAGGCTAAGGCCCAATCCCAAACCACTCCCTCGACCCTACCCCTCCGTGACGGAGTGAACTCCGTCTGTAGCCACACTCGCAGCTCAACGAGGCTCCTCCTGTCAGATGGAGGGAGTAAATACAGCAGCAAGCTTTGGGACGGCCTCCCCTCTCTCCGGCAGAAACAGGAAGTGCCGTAACTGTATGTAACAACGGTTTCAAATCAGCATCTCCTAGCCAAAAAGTTTAAATGAATAACTCAAATAAAACTCCAAACATCTTTCATTGTGTTTCAAAGCTCTGTTAGTTTTAAACCTGATGTTTATAAGCTTCTTAGTTTTTGCAACAGTCTGTAAATATACACAACTTTATAATAAAATGCACACATTTACGTTTTTCTAGACTAAACACAGGTTTGATCCTAAGTTAAAAACATATGAGGTCATCATGAGGTTGTTAACATCTCAGTTTATCAGTGGATGTTTGCTGGAACTACTTGTAAACAGCGTGTTTCCTGACGGACACACACAGCGTGACTCCGGTCAGGTAGAGACCGGTCTCAAGTCAGCACCGATGCAGACTCGCTGTTTGAGGGCTTGATAGCCCACTCCCCTCCACACCGCTCCACACTCGTTGGTTTGGAACAGCCCTCAATATGGCGGACCCTCCACGTGAACGCGGATGTAGGGGGCGGTTTGGGAATGGGCCTTCCCAAATATTTGTGTCACTGCATCCTGGTAAAATACAAATATAATGTCTGTGTCTTTGACATTAGCGCTGCTAGCCACCTGTGCTCTGTACTACGAAGCCAGTTCAACAGACCCTGGATATGTTTGAGTAACAAACAAACTAACAACAACAAACTAACGAACTAAATCTCGCTAAGCGGTCCTACGACGCCGGTTATCAACTCGGTAAATCAAGCCAGGGTTACTCACCAGCTGAGAGCGCGTTCACGTGAAAGGGGCGGGTTTAGCTACATTTGACCAATCACAAACAGGGACAAGTGTACCGACAGCGCAGCGTAATACTTCATTAATGAAAAGTAAACTAATATTAGACAAATATGAGCTTTAAACATCCATGACTTAAACATATCATCCAGGATACAAGCCACAGAGCTGCACCTGCAAGTTGAATACAGAACAACTGGTTAAAAAATAACTAGGCCTACAGAGTGTTTGAAAGCGTATAGTTTTATGATATCTGTTACGGCTGCTGTTTGTCTGCTCATTAATCTGCCTGTGAGTGTTTTCAGCTGTGTGGTTGCACCAACATCATTGGCTGCCCATCTCCTGGTCCGCCTCTGAAGATGGGGATTGGATTGACGGCATCCAATCGCAGCGCACAGCCGGCGCACACATGCTGGGGAGGAGTACAAACGCTGCGGACAATCATCACTCTGGAGGCTCTGTATTGTGTGACAGATGCCTCAACTATCTCATTGTGACAAAGCCTTCCTCCTGTGATTCTGTAGACTGACTAGCAGTGTGTATTCTGTAGGGTTCTGTGCGAGCACACTGGTTAGCAGTGTGTCGTGGTATTCTGTGTGTGTGTTGCGTAGATCCAGGTTGCTTAGCTCCTGTAGAACCGCACTTAGGATAGTTACATTGTGAAACAGCTTAGACCCAGCTGATTAGCACCTGTTGCACCAGCTGTGCGTGTTTCCACAGTCCCGTTTTGTTTATTGTTTGTTTCCACTTTAGAAGTGAGGTATTTTCTTTCCTTTGTATAGTACTGGGCTACTCTCTTTTGGAGACCCTTTTTGTGAACTAGTGACAGCTTGACCCGTTGTTGGGCCAAGCTGTTTGCCGTTACAAATAAAACCACCGGTAACCAATACCAATTACAAACTGGTCGTGTTGTTTCCCTTTCTTACCCCTAGCAAAGAGGGAACGTAACAATATCACTGCCCCATCTAAGACACGAGTGGATCTGACTTTAATTACATTTGACTCGAGTGTTTCGTCAACATAATGTGTTAAATAATACTTCTGCATCCAGTCTGTGACGCTGTGAGTGTTGCACGGCCAGATGAGGCTGGAGAAGCTGACTCAGATCAGGAGATATATGATATATTATGATATTATATGATCGATGATCTGATTGATGATGTAATACGAATGATAAGTGCGACACGTCGGCGTCTTCTCTGCATACGGCAGTTTAAACTGTATTTCCTTTATCCTGTAATATGACTTGAGAGATTTAAACTCCGCACACTGAGTTGATCTCTTTTCTATAGATGCCGGAGGCGGGCAGCGTCAGGTAAAAGAAGTTATTTAGCCTTCCCAAACCTGAGCCTCACGCGCCGCCTATGCTGTCTGCCTATATACCTACCTATACCTGCCTGCCCTAGCTACTAGTTGTTTTGTTTGGAAAGGTTTTGTCATTGTATTGCTCTTTACCGGTGTTGTCACATTATGCCTCCCCGTCATGAAATGCCCCCCTTGTCATGGGAACGCGCATTTCTAAATGATACGTTTACACCATAGGTTTACACCTTAAAAATATGTTTAAAACGAAAAGTAAACATTCAGGGGTTTTATTAATGGTAATATTCAGACTGAGTTGTTTAGTGGAAGCTCATAGTCTTGATTCTTCTGGTTTAACTTTCGCTCCGTATTTGAGATGTCGAAATTCATTCGTCACTTCTTTTTCAGTTTGTTTTTTTTAATCTTTTTTATCATTATTGTTACGTCCTGTCTGTATAAACGTGCTTTAAAATGTATTGTTTAATTTTACATAGTTGTCATCTAATAATCAAAATACGTTTACAAATGTTACATAGTCTCTGTCAGCATATTATTATATACGCTATGCGTAAACTTGCTCCATTTATTGGTACCAGTCCCAGAACCATACCCTGGAAAATGCTTGAGGGTGGGATTCATAGAAACCTCTTTTTTTGGGGGGGGGGCATTTTATGACAGGCCTGGTTTATCATCCGAGTCAGAAATAAAACCAATATGGAGTGAGTGCTAGTCCTGCAATTGTCCATACATTTACATACACAGTAATTAATAACACATGTTGAATGAAATAAAGTGACATTATCCATACTAAAATTGTGTACATTATCCAATTGGGGTTGTTTGCGTGGTGCAGACACGTGAATGTAACAAAGTTAGTGACTCCACCACGCAATGCGGGGTTAAGGAGTCGTGCTGGAGTCACGCATTCTGGTGAGATCAGGTTGACATTATCACCCATAAAATTAACATTTATTTTGAAGATTTATTAGATTTTTATAGGCAAAGTTTAATATAAGAAACCTTACAGTCTCCCTGTAGCAGCCAAAATCATATAGAAATAAAACGGATAATTAACTTAAAATAATACAGCCGCTGAGGCACAAGTTAGCGGATCTTACGTAGGGCAATGATCATCCAAATCCAGACAAGAACCTCCATTTGTGCATTTTATTCCATTAACAAAGTACAATGAACAGGTTTCCTATATCTCTTCCTTAAGCCGTTCCTATGGCTTTCCTTTGTGTGGATTGCAACACCCTGATAAAAAACCGTTTGCCTACTGGGGCTCTGGCTCCCACCACCCACCTGTCTCCAATATATACAATTACACCAGGTGCTCTAATCACCCAGTGCCCAAAACATGCCTTCAAAATAAAAGCATAGAAACTACTTTAACTTATGAGACTAACTAAGAATACATTTACAATAAACACTATAAACAGCAAGAAAATAAATGTTAAACTATTAAATAATATTGAGATATATATAGCTCCAACACTCCCCTTAGCCTAGATCAAGAAAGAATGTAATGCAGGTAATTGCTCCTGTGGAGATTGTCCTGAATGTACAACCCAGTCTCACGGCATTTCGTGTTCACCATCACGATTTTTAATCTATTGATTTGTGTTCACCATCACGATTTGCCCCTTTTTTTCGTGTTGCACAGCACGATTTTAAAAGCAATGTATTTCTACTGGTAACGTGTTTCGTGCCTGCAGGCTGCAGCACGTCTTTTTCTCCGGTCGGGTCGTGGAAGACCGGAAGCTGTGTGGTTCATAAAAACATGTTCTTACTCAATATCAAGCCACAGTTATTGCTTTTATTTTAAATCGTATAATTTCTGACTTTTGTTGCCGTCTGTGAGGAAAATATGTTAACATAGTTAACATTGCAGGAAAGCAATATATTAGACGTTAATTACTTTGTCAGGCTTAATATTTAATATTTAATGTTTAAATAAAGGTTAATCCGTTTTTCTGTTTTGCACCTCCTCCTATTAATATCTGTGTACATCCTGCACTAAACTGTTTTATTGTAGAGATAACTTATAGTATCTTCTTGATTTTTTATATTCTATATTTCTATATTTATACTTTCCCCCTATGAAAGTATGTACTCTTAATATGTTTTTAATCAAATGTAACACATAAAACAATAATTCAATAACGTGCTTTAACCACTAGGAGGTGCACACAAGGTGCACACAGCCATAATAACTTTGTATTATTAGTGTGTATGTACAACATCTGAAGATGTGTAGTTTTATTCATGCTTTCACATCATTTTACAGCATATTGCTATACTATTTCAGACTCAGTATTTACATTCTTACATTCAAAGAAAATCAGTAATATCTTTGAAAACTACAGTCCTTTTCTATCAGCTGTGCACCGTTATGGTGTAAATATAACCTATCTATGAATTAGATCAAATGTAAAAGTCAGCCGAATTAGTGTTGATACTGCAAGGAGACGTATTGTGTGAAGAGAAATTGAAGATGTTGTTTTATTGTTGATATATTTATGATCCACGTCAAGTATTCAGTTTCGGCGCCATTTCTTCCAGTTTTTCCAAAGCTCTTCTCATCAGGGCTCTCTAAATAAAGAAAGTTCTACGGCAGATCTGTAGTATGTAATGCAGCCAAACCGTGTATTACAATGCCGTTATGTGATGACTTTCAAAGAGAAAAGCAAGAGCACTCGGAATTAAGTATTTTATACTTTTAAAATGTTTTCCGGATTTCATATAATATAAACACCAAATCCCAGCATGCATTGCGGCTAACACATCCAATCAACGAGCTTAAAACCATAGCTGAGGATCTTGGGTAATCGCTCGAAATGCCTACGTCTGTTTCCGGTTATATTTATTTTGAAATTCAGTTCCTAACGGACGCCAAAAAAGCCAGAGATTATGGAATTAAACCAATAAATAAAAGCAAGGATAATTGAGTGTTATTGGTGAGTAAATAACAGTGTGTTATTTTGAAAAGAATAACAAATTAGAAGGAAAAAAAGATTTAAAAAATACAGATTTCAGTATCCTGAGGCTCTGAGCCCCATTTATTTTCCTCACAGACGACAACAAAAGTCCGAAATTATACGATTTAAAATAAAAGCAATAACTGTGGCTTGATATTGAGTAAGAACATGTTTTTATGAACCACACAGCTTCCGGTCTTCCACGACCCGACCGGAGAAAAAGACGTGCTGCAGCCTGCAGGCACGAAACACGTTACCAGTAGAAATACATTGCTTTTAAAATCGTCCTGTGCAACACGAAGAAAAGGGGCAAATCGTGATGGTGAAGACGAATCAATAGATTAAAAATCGTGTTGGTGAACACGAAATGCCGTGAGACTGGGTTGGAATGTTTGTAAGTCGCTTTGGATAAAAGCGTCTAACAAATGACATGTAATGAAATGTAATGTAATAATTATCTTATATGTGCACATGTCTGTCTACTGTATTAATTTTGCGCATTACCAACACAAGCAACTTGCACACGCGCACCTCACTCGTTCCCGCGTCCCACAGTCATTAGTGACGGCGCGAAAACCAATTTTCGGTACAGCCGACAGTTACACCGTGAAGCTTGCTCTGATAAAATGGAAAACAATGTGTACCAAACCATTGTTGATTACAAGTGTAAAGGCCAGTATCCGCTAGACAGCACAAAGACATGTAAAAAGGAAATAAGAAGAAAGGCTTCCACTTATGTCCTGGATGGTGAGTTTTTGATTGATTGTTTAAAGAGCCTGTGACACCATCCCAACAACTGTTGTGCAATGAAATATTGGGCTACTAGTAATCTCGAATCGTCAGTTTAAAAAAGAAAAAGCGATACCGTTCCGTTAAATATCAATAATTTCGAACATCGCGGGGAAATTCCTTCCACTCATTTTGACGTTTTGGGGTAAGCCGGAAGTGACGTCAATGCGGGAACGCTTCGAGAGCCAAACACGGACAAAGTGTGTTGTCATGTTGGCACGTTAATAACGTTTTAATGAAGTTGACTACAGTATATTCATATTTGTCAGTGCTTTCATGTTAATTCGGCGACATAAACAAATGATCGTGGTGAAGATGATGATTACATTAGGATTACAAATCGGGAGTGAGAGCTGCTGAATTTCCTCCCGTCGGATGTGATATAAAAACAAATCGATTATTTTTGTGGTTGTAAACTCAAGTGGATGAAACTACATTTATTAGTGCTTTCATGTCAATTCGGCGAACATATGATACATTAAATGATCGTTTGTTTGAGCCGGTCTGCATTTCCTGATGAGAAAACAAACCGATGCTTTTTGTAGTTGTAGTACACCAACAACATGGATTAAACGTGTGTTTTTTTTACCACAATGTTGGGGAAATTAATGGATAAAATGCACGGATTATTATTATTATTCCCACTCCGATCGGGACACTAGGTCCACCGTTTCCCCGCAGCGAGGCTCCCCCCGTTGACAGTTTACGTGGGCTGGGTGCAGTGGCGGACTGGCCATCGGGACGAATCCCGATGCGCCGGTACCGAAGTGGGCCGGTCGGATAAGTCACCAGCACATCCCCCATAGGCGGCGCGTGAGGCTCAGCTTTGAGAAGGCTAAATAACTTATTTTACCTGACGCTGCCCGCCTCCGGCGTCTTTAGAAAAGAGATCAACTCAGTGTGCGGAGTTTAAATCTCTCAAGTCATATTACAGGATAAAGGAAATACAGTTTAAACTGCCGTATGCAGAGAAGACGCCGACGTGTCGCACTTATCGTTCATATTACATTATCAATCAGATCATCGATCATATAATATCATAATATATCATATTTCCTTATCTGAGTCAGCTTCTCCAGCCTCATCTGGACGTGCAACATTCACAGTGTCACAGACTGGATGCAGAAGTATTATTTAACACATTATGTTGACGAAACACTCGAGACAAATGTAATTAAAGTCAGATCCACGCGTGTCTTAGACGTGAACGCGCTCTCAGCTGGAGAGAGAAACCCTGGCTTGATTTACCGAGTTGATAACCAGCGTCATCGGACCGCTTAGCGAGATCTCGTTTGTTAGTTTGTTGTTGTTAGTTTGTTTGTTACTCAAACATATCCAGGGTCTGTTGAACTGGCTTCGTAGTACAGGGCACAGGTGGCTAGCAGCGCTAATGTCAAAGACACAGACATTATACATTATATTTGTATTTTACCAGGATGCAGTGACACACATATTTACATATTTACATTTACTATGTACAGCACCTGCCGCCCCTGACATCCCCACTCCCCCCGTTGACAATTTACAAGCGGTACCCAAGTGGGCCGGTCGAGAGTCCCGGGATGATTTGTAGTCCCATTCCACCACTGGCTCCATGACCATATGATCGCCCATATTGACGCACCTCATTCCTAAACTTCTAACAACAGATACAACATAAACCGATCCTTCAGCCTCATATGAGCTCTCAGACACGTTCAACATTAACCTGTCATCGTTGTCTGAACTTGCTGCTGTGTGCGCCGTCGTGCGTTTACATCTGACTGTATATATATATATATAAAGGTTTACATGCAGATGCTGGGATCCTGGACGGTGCAGCTGGAGCGCTGTGCCCGCAATGACGTCACCCATCATTTGGCGGGACTTGAAGAATCCGCGAGAAGATCCAGAAAATTGTCAACATTGAAGGCAGATTAATGGTTATCAAAGTACAAATATCCAAAATCAGTTCAGTAACGGTTTTCAAGGGGACAATATGTACTCAAATGTATGGGTTTGGATGATGGGTGAAAACCGTGTCACAGGCTCTTTAAAGGTGGAGACCCTCTCCACTCTCTCTCCATTGAGGTGAAGGGGTGCATGTTCTGGACGGTGCTTTCTGAAGTCTATGATGATTTCTTTTGTTTTACTTGTGTTCAGATACAGATTATTTGATGAACACCACTCAGACAGCTTCAGGATCTCGTCTCTGTATGCCGACTCGTCGTCTCCCTTATGTATTTGGCCGACCACAGTGGTGTCATCTGCACATTTGATAATGGAGTTAGAGGGGTGAATGGGAGAGCAGTCGTGTGTGTAGAGAGTGTAGAGTAGAGGGCTCGGCACGCAGCCCTGCGGGGAGCCAGTGCTGAGGGTGCGGGTGGAGGAGCAAAAAGGGCCTATTTTCACTGTCTGAGGGCGGTCTGTAAGGAAATTATAAATCCAAGCGCATAAGATGGAAGGGAAACCTAGGCTTGACAGTTTTTCCACTAGTATGTCAGGTATGATGGTGTTAAAAGCTGAGCTAAAATCGACAAACAGCATCCTAATATAGTTGCCTGGGCCTTCTAGGTGGCTCACAGCTGTGTGAAGGACCGTGGCGATGGCATCATCCGTGGATCTGTTGGCTCTATAGGCGAACTGATGAGCGTCGAGGGAGGGTGGGAGGCTGGCTTTGATGTAGTCGGCTATTAGTCTTTCGAAACATTTCATCACCGCCGATGTTAGGGCTATGGGCCTGTAGTCGTTGAGCTCTCTGACTGGTGTCTTTTTGGGGACAGGAATGATGGTAGCCGTCTTCAGACAGGATGGAATGCAAGCTTGTGACAGGGACAGGTTGAATATCCTGGTCAGGACCCCTGAAAGCTGGTCAGCACAAGCTTTGAGTACTTTTCCGAGTACTCCATCGGGTCCTGCGGCTTTTCCAGGATTCACAGACTTCAGCGTCTGCTTCACCTGATGTTGTGCTTTTACCATTATCATCCTATTATATTTTCTTCTTCTTCTTCAAGGCCAAAGAGCTGCTATGGCTACTGGGAGACTCACACAGACACACACGAACTTCCCTGCTCTGAGAACCGTGATGCTATCTACCGCTCAAAGCCAGGTGTCTAATAACAATATGTGACTGTGTGAACACAGATTTCTCACGTTCCCACTCATTTCCTATATAACCTTTGCTTTTCCATTGTACTACGTGCTCTCGCGCAGACTCTTATACTCTGTTCGACTTGTGACATATTTTATCATGTATTTGAAGCTTCAAATAAATAACCCAAAAGACAGCTCTGCTCGATTCACCATTTATTTGTTTTGATCACTCTGACTTGTACTCTCTGGCTGTGTTGGGTCCTAGATTTCCATAACACTGGCTAGCGCTTGTACTGGCAGATTCGCATAAACAGGATTTCATTGGCTGACGCTTCTGCCGAGGAGCCAAAAAAATGGAACATTGCTCAACTTTTGAAGCGAGCAACGCCAGCAACGCTCCACGTCGCATCCCAAAATATAGTTCTGCTAAAAGTGACGTCACCCTATTCAAAGTGAATGGGCAGAACCGTTGGAAGTTTTAACGCACGCCACCGTGTGGACGGGCCGTCACAGTAGCTCTGCGCCAGGAACCTCATGGAGGAAGAAAAAAAAATAAAAAATAATAATTGGAATATCACCCCTCCACTCCCATTATCATCCCTCAGCTAGCAGCTGCGCTATCTACTCACCCAGATTCCGTGTTTGTTGACTATCTCCTGTCAGGGCTCTCCCAAGGCTTCAGGGTAGGGGTCCTCCCATCTCCCACAGTGACTTTCGTAGCAAGAAACTTACAGTCAGCCGCTAAAGAACCCAACATAGTTTCCCAGCTCATCGACAAAGAACTTCTCAAAGGATATATAATCGGCCCTTGTAGCTCCTCCCCCTTCTCAGTGTTCCGTTCAAATCCCATCGGAATAAGCCACACGTAAATAAAAGGCTGATTTTGTATCTGTCCGCTCCCCGCTCCGGCCATTCGGCAGCGTCAATAGCATCATCCCTCCAGATCAGTTCTCCCTTCACCATGCCTCAGTGGATAATGCAATAAAGATGATCAAGTTCACAGGGCACGGAGCTCGGCTCTCCAAAGCGGACATTACCGATGCCTTCAAAATCATCCGTCTCAGTGGAATTCGTTCGGTATTAAGTGGGAGTCCAAACTCTATTTTCGCCGTTCGCAGAAGCAGCCCCTGCATCTTCAATTCCTTCTCGGAAGCGCTCTGCTGGATCCTGCTGAACATCGTCAGAATCCCCTCCGTCCTTCACCTACTGGACGACTCCTCTCCATAGACCCGCCACAGGACAGCTCAGGGATCTCACTGGCCAAGCTTAAACACCGCTTCAGGAGTTAGGTGTCCCTCTCTCCAAAGAGAAAATGTTAGGTCCTGACACACGCTTAGAGTTCTTAGGCATCATCCTCGACTCCATAGACATGAAGGCGTCTCTCCCCTCCGACAAATTGCAGCGCATCCGGGACATCACCAAGTCATACTGCGAGCAACAAGTTATCACAAAACAACAGTTGCTCTCCCTTCTCGGACACCTCAACTTCTCCTGTTCATCTCCCGCCTCCTGGACGCAGCATCAGCGGTTGACAAACTCCATTACTGCGTTTTCTTAGACGAAGGCTGCCGCTCAGACCTACGTTTCTGGTCCCTCCTGCTCGCCCACTGGAACGGAGTTACTTTCTTTTACGATGACCTCATGCGTTCCACTGACTCAATGAGGTTCTTCACGGATGCCGCCCCATCCGTGGGTTTTGGGGGTTTCTTCCAGGGAGAGTGGTTCGCAGGGTCATGGCCCCTGTCCATTTCTACCTCAAGCATGTTCTCATTAAATCCGGCCGATCACCTATATCATACCCGGGACATTCCTTCAGGATAGGTGCAGCCACCTCTGCTGCTAATCAAGGTCTCTACCTGATCCCTACAACAACTAGGACGGTGGTCCTCCTCCGCCTTCACAACCTACATTCGCCCGGACATCAGCGCCGTACTGGCTTCCCAAAGATCTCTCAGACCCTAACTATGGTATCTATGCATATAACTGGTAGGGCTGTGCATCTTCACTGGTCTCACGATTCGATTCGATTACGATTATCCTGTCAACGATTCGATTCGGTTCGATATCACGGTGCATCACGATTCATACCAATGCGTTGCATCCTCAATTTTCTATATTACTGCACATGGCTTATTTTTCATCAATGCATACATGCAGTAAATACATATGAACTCTATTTTTATTATTTAGAAAGTGCTTCAGAAATCAATAACATAAATGTCTTGACATTAATTTATAAACCAAAATAAATGAATTGTATAGGTCTAGCCTCCGTGTGTGAAGTTGTTCCATCCTCAAACACAAAAAGCTAATGCTTCTGCAGTCTAGCCACGGTCTGCTGTTAAGAAAGGACACTGAATGTCCTGAATGTAGCATCACACACAGGACTTGAGTCTGAACACAGCAGACACCAGGAGTATTTACAACAGCATATACAAACAAAAATAGTGCATGTGGGTGCACACTTACATTCTCTGTCTTACTGTTACATACATCCCATGAATGTATGAGACTAAGTTAGCTTCGTTATATCTCAGTGATTAAGTGAATAACAAAGTTTCTATCGGGTCACTATCAGCCTGTCACTCATTATTTCCAGGGAGGGGGCGGGGCTTGGAGGAACGGAGAGGAGACGGTGATCGCGGAAGCTTTTTCCCTCCTGCCTTCACAAACTTTACACACGTATATATCGTCTGAAAATTGCTAGAGGACATTCATACTCTGCAATCCAAGACTTAATTAAATCCACCAAACACCTGACATGATTGTAACGCGATTATTTTTGAAAAACATAAATCCCTGTCTGTGTCTCTGAGCCGCAGCGACACGGAGTGATTCGGAGCGGTCCTTCTGCTGTGGGTTCTGGATTGGTGTTCTTGTGTTGGTGGATAAAGCAGACTGCTCGGTGTTCGGTGTCGCCGTGCCGCTGTCACGTATGTTCCCTGATCTCTGCGTCACCGACCGATTTGATATTAAAGTGACAGAAAAAACGTTATAGTAGAGCCGCGACTGGAAAATCAGGAAGCAACGTTATTACTCTATAACCGATTATCTTCCGTCACTGCATCGAGACCGAATCGTCCACGTCCGCATCGCATCGTAGAAACGATTATTTTCAACACCCCTAATAACTGGTGGTGGCTCATAAACACATTCACAAGTATACATGTCTCACTAAGGTACCTGATATTCAAACTGCATTCCTGTCCTAATTCCGCGGGCCCCGCCCACAGGGAATAATGTCTCGTCTCACGCTGCAACTACATGTAACGGGCTTCATCTCCGGCACACAGGTATTTCATTCCCAGGCCTTGCTCAAACGTATCAGTGTAAAATGTATTTCCTGCAGTCAGGCGTGGACTCGGGCCACCGTACACCCCTGTGGCAGTTACAAAACAAAGGAAAGAAAGAAAGAGAAAAGAGTAAAGAAAAAAAATATATATATATATATATAGCCTGCGAAGTCAGGCGTGGCGGAAGGCCACCGTACACTTCGGTGTCGTAGCTTCGGGCTACCGTACACTTCGGTGTCGTGGACGTTGGGCCACCGTTACAAAACGAAACCGCTCGCTCCTCGGCGTAGTCAAGCCCTGCTGGCCAGGCATGCAACCCGCAGGTCGTTTTCAGGTAAGACCGGCACTGATTTCGGCAGTCAGAGTCTCAGCATGACCCGTAAGCTCCGGCAGTGATTCCGGCACTATGTCGCTCATATATGTGTTGATCTATTATCTTTCCTTCCCAGATCACCAGTCACCCCACAAAGTAAGCAACTCAGTTCATCTCAGTATTTCATACTTCACTGGTTTTGGGGATTTCATCGGAGCGGTGCTTCCCCTCCTGAATGATCATCCTGCAAACCGGGGCCTAATCGCCAAACACCATTACATTCTCCTGTTGTATTATCATGGCAATCATTTCATTCATATGACGTGTAAACAATAAATATGTAATTCTTACATCACGTCTCTCCGGTTTGAACTTCAACATCAACGAAAGTGCTCGATATATGCAGTATTGAACCAATAAACACAAACTAACTGTATCACTATAACATGATGATGATGATGATGATGGTGATAAAGAATGCATCTAACGTTCCGCTGTTCATTATAATATAAAAACAGAGCATTAAACAAACCATCATGCTCTTACTTTGAAATCATGCGGAAATGTCGTCATCAGCAGGCCATCACGTGGTTTACGAAAATAACCGAGTGACACGAGTAGATTTTAGAAGAGACCGGCGGAAAATATGTCTCAAAATTCCGTGTGTGTAAAAAGACAATCCACAAGCAGAAATGTGAGATCCACGAGCAGAGATTTGAGATCCGCAAGCGCATTTTTGGTCGACAAATACAAAATGGATTCACAAATGCCTGATCGAAAGTTGTAAATGTTAAAGAGATATTCACAGATCTTTTTTTATTTGTGAAAATATTTCGCGTATTTGCAGATCCGTTTTACACTTGCACATTTATTTATGAGTTTGCAAATCTTTTAAATGCATTTGTGGTGTTTTACATTTACAAATCACATATTTACACACAAATTATTTGTATGTTCACACAAATAATTATGAGACATATCTAAGCCCGTAAGAAACGGTTTTGAAAACTTTTGTCACGTAGTGATCGTCTTCTCAATAGAACATCTTTGATAATGTCTTCTGGCCAATCAGAATCAAGATAACGGCGTGGTGTTGTTGCAGGAAGTCCCGACGGAGAATACTTTTGCTGTAGTACAGGGGTGCACATAACTGGTATGAAATACGTACCGTCACTTTTTGTGTCACCAAGCGCATTTGCGTACCGACGTACTTGTGAAGCTTTTCCAGAAGGCGGTTCGATCACCGGACGACCGGAGTCGGTCTCCGTGTGCACAGACAGGGCTGCTGTTAACGTCGGTCTGTCCAACGGAATTGTGCCAAAACTACGCCAACCAGCTGCGGAGGGAGACTTCCCCCCCTGTCACTGGAGAACTGCGCTAAAACAGCTGATCACAACGTTCACACTCTGTGGTCACGAAGTACTCCACTAGCCCCGACTTTCCTGAAGTACTCCCCCGTTGATAGAAATCAACACATAATGAATTAACCCTTGTGTGACCCGATTTCCATTTTCAATGAATGCAAAAAAATATAAGGATATTTTCGTTCAACCTGAAACTCAATGGCCGGGGCTTATTTATTGTGAAGGACAACACACTCTCACTCCCTAACCGTCCAATAAAGGGACGCAAATAGCTTTCAACTGATTGCAATGTATTCCCATCTGCGTCGGGATTTGACGCTCATGGAAGCACGGCATTCGTTTATGTCGGCTGCCCTTAAAGGCAATGTGAGCGTCCATTCCCATTGGATAACGGAGAATTGTACACCTGGAAGTAAGTACTCCTCTTACTGTCGATTGATTTTACAGTGATATCTGCACTACTCATCGACTAAAAAACACCAGATTATCCTTGTTGATTTCACAACATTGATTGGTTTAAATTGTGTGCAATGCTTTTGTATTTTTCCTCTTCGATTTGGGGAAACAAATATGTTTTCTGAGTAAAGGATGGCAGAAGACACTACACTACCCAGAATCCCCAGCTATCGTTTGGCCTACACCATGTGCTCTGTTTGACAAACCCCGTTTTTTCACCATTCATTCCGATGGCTGGCGTCTATGTCACGTGATCTTCAAATTTCTCCCTGTAGGAAAAGAAAACATGGCCGAAATTCGTTTTATTCTCGGTATAAAATGCCTATTTTAAAGTTAGTTTGGCCATTAAAATGCGTTTTGATGTAATTTGATGCGAGAAATATGAGTTGTTATTTAAGATTATGTGTGCAGTGGATGTAAATGATCTTTAGTTTGCTAGTTATTTCGAAGATTACTTCAGGAAATCGCGACGTTTTCATTGTTACCAAGGTGGTTGCTTGGGACGCTGCTATCGATATTATTTCTGTCATGTTGTGTAACTATTTAATGGTGTTATCTTTATTGCTACCCCATTCCCCGTCAATGTATAGTGTTGGTCCACAGCCTAAACATATTAGTTTAACAAAATCCGCATCTAAAGATAGCCTACGTTATTTCCCCCCTGTGCAATTCCAGTCTCACATCTCAGAGCACATCGTGATTAACAAATACCGGAAACAGACCAAAATAATAATAATACCTTATT
The DNA here is from genome assembly GCA_036324585.1 of Champsocephalus esox. Taxonomy (NCBI): domain Eukaryota; kingdom Metazoa; phylum Chordata; class Actinopteri; order Perciformes; family Channichthyidae; genus Champsocephalus; species Champsocephalus esox. Next base: position 2,701,231 of record CM070495.1, on the reverse strand, counting down.
CCGAGTGTGCTTGCTTTTCTCTTTGAAAGTCATCACATAACGGCATTGTAATACACGGTTCGGCAGCATTAAATATTACATATCTGCCGTAGTTCTGTATTTATAGAGCTCTGATGAGAAGACAAACATGAGGAACTGAAAACGTGACGTGGATCATAAATATATCAGCAATTAAACAACATCTTACATTTCTGTTCACACAATACGTCTCCTTGCAGTATCAACACTAATTCGGCTGACTTTTATATTTGATCCAATTGGTAGATAGGCTGTATTTACACCATAAAGGTGCACAGCTGATATAAAGGGACACCTGGTGGTTAAAGCATGTTATCGCATTTCAATATTTTTATTATTAGATATTAATACAATCCCTATAAAGTATATTCATTACTCGTTATTCTCTACTAATTGTTTATTAAAGACTGTATGTAATGACTATTTTGCACATCCCTTTGAAAAAACTTGGGTTGCAGGTTCCTCAATAGTGTATTACAAGACATCTATCCATATTTGTGCATACCTCCAGCATTGTTAACTATGTTGAAGCACTTATTTTAACTGATATTATACATAATGTATTATACTCTTATAAGATGTATGTAGATATTTAATCTCCGGCCTTGTCACAATCAATAAATAAAGAACACAGAATTGTTGAATATAAAACACAGAATTTATGTGATTATACAAAATGATTTTCAAATAAACTCAACTGCATATTTAACTGTTACACATGCTGATGTAACGTAAATGTTCCAACTTGGGAATAAAGTATATCTTATCTTAAGCTGATCGATGGCTACTGCCATATTTGCAAAATGTGCCTCTGAACCTTGACAAGTGCATGTTTCAGGCTTATCAATGAATGTAATGTAATGTTATCACAGGGGTCACACACATAAGACCAACTGTTAAATAAAGCTCTTCTGACCTTAGCTGGCATGTGGGTATATATATTAATACTGCCCATAATGGGCACAAGCAATTTTCACCCATTTTTTAATTATATGTTTTAAATGTGAGTGTTTCCTGTCCCCTAAACCTCCAGGGATGTACACAGTTTAATACTGGCAACTTCTTATTATGGGAAATATGAAAACGTCTTTTAAAACTACAACTCCCAGTAGAGACGTGCCATCGAGAACATGTTGCGAAACAGAATAGCCAGCATGTGTAGTTCTGGGGGTGGGGGAGGGGGGACTGCCGTGGTTCCATCCCATATCAAGTGCTGTTCGAGAATCGTCTTAACCCTCGGAGCACACTCTCCAATCACAGAGCTTGAGGACTATCACAGGGTTTGTCAAGAGCACATGGTGTAGTCCAAACGATAGCTGGGGATTCTGGGTAGTGTAGTGTCATCTGCCATCCTTTACTCCTGGGAATGGATGCTCACATTGCCTTTAAGGGCAGCCGACATAAACGAATGCCGTGCTTCCATGAGCGTCAAATCCCGACGCAGATGGGAATACATTGCAATCAGTTGAAAGCTATTTGCGTCCCTTTATGACGCTGAAGGAGCCTAGGAGCGTCACAATTGGACGCCACGGACACTGACCAAACGTCGCTATTGGATGCTTAGGGAGTGAGAGTGTGTTGTCTTGAAGACCCCCACAGCCAGCCGCAAGAAGACCCCCACAGTCAGCTTCTGGAAGACCCCTGAGGTCTGTGGACCCTCAAAGGACTCCAAGACACAGACTACATGCAGCAACTGCAACAAGTACATCTGTGCTGTACACGAAGAAGTTCTGCACATCATGTGTTTCCTAAACGGACCTGCCCATTGACTCACATGATGTTCTGCAGCGTCACTTCATCAATATAGTTTTCGGATATACTGTATTTTATGAATAGTGACTGTTAATTGGTTTTATTTCCTTTGTGTTTATATCTGTTCTATGTAATTTATATGGATGTTTCATTCCCTCTATATTTCACAGCCAAATACTTTTGGATGTGTGGTTCTTGTGTTCCAATTGACAGATTAAAAATAATAAACATTAATGAAAAAATGTTTCATTTACATGTGTCCTAGAAAAACATGAGCAAAATGTTAACCTAGTTTTTATTACAGTGTATTTTCTTCAACATAAATTACATTTTTATCACACTTCCATTGTTAAATTTGATCCAGCAAAGAGTATTTTCAAAAACTAATCATATATTTCATTTATATTGTTGGAGAATGAGTTAAAGACAATATATATAAGGAATTTAGCATGTTGAATTTAATTGTGTATTTTTTTTAAACCCTGAAATATGTTCCGGGTCAATTTGACCCGAGCATTACCAAAGGGTGCGAAATGTGAACATAACACAAGGGTTAAGACCCCACGGTTTGATGATTGATAGGTGTGTGGGCTGTCTTTCATTTTGATACGCAGACATTTTTTATAATAAACATAGATAGTATGTTAAATGGATATATCTGCCTTCTTTCATTTATCTTTCCATTCCCACAACAATATACATAAAGAAATGGCATATTTTGGACATAGTTCGAATGGTGATTAATCATGATTAATTAATTTTTAAGCTGTGATTAATCTGATTCAAGATTGTAATCGTTTGACAGCCCTAATATATATATATATATATGTGTGTGTATATATATATATATATATTAGGGCTGTCAGTCGATTAAAATATTTATTTTAATCGCGATTAATCGCATGATTGTCCATAGTTAATCGCACATTGTGTGTGTGTGTGTGTGTGTGTGTGTGTGTGTCGGTGCAGTTGTCGGCGAAATACCGCTCCTTTGTTTTCATAACTGTCAAAGCATGAGACTGAAGTTCCCACTGTGGGTCAGAATAATGCGCTGTGACCCCAAGGTGACTGTCCTTACTGAGTGAAGTCCAATAGTCTCCGCTGAGTCTTTCTTAAATCCTCCTCTACTTTCGCTTTTCGGACTTCATACAAGTTGTGTATTTTCGACACAGTGGTGGCTCTGGAAGGCAATTCATACGTGTAGTCGTGTAGTCGGATGCGACCCGATTTATATCACGCAGCCCCTCGTCCTCCACCATGTGAATTGGCCTGCAAGCTGTCGTCACCCATTTAGCGATCTTTGTTGAAAGTTTGCTGCTCATAGACGTGTCCAGGGGTCTCCCCGCACACTTTCAAGTGTGGTCTGCCGCAAGCGGGCGGCAGGAGCAACTTTACTCTAAGCCCCTCTCGTATACATCCTGCTGAATACACGGACACACAGCTGGGGGAGGGGATTCAGCTAGCGACTGTATATGACGGGAACGATAGGTAGGAACGACGTGGGCGGGACGGTTTTATTTTCTGACACTTTGTGAGTCTCCTTACACACCGGGGACACATGTTTGTGTATAAAGGACATCAAAAAGTGCATTTTGCATGAGAGGTGACCTTTAAGAAGACATGATAGAGCCTAGATGTATGCCTGTTAATAAAATATACTTTCCGACATGAAACCAAACATGCCAAGAGTCCACTCTCCAATGTCACACCTGGGTCTTGTTGGAGTCTACCGGACCAGGTCCGTCCTCCGCGCAGATCGTTTAGATATGGCCAGAGCGGGGTCGCCGTCCGGAACCGCCGATGACCGTTCTTAGTTCTGAGCGAAAAGGAATTGTGTCCTTCGACACTATTCTCTGTTAGCTGTACAAAAACTAGACTTTGCACTCCAATGGATTGTTTCTTCAAATAAGCACTTTATTACACAGTTCAACAACGATACATCAATCTGATACTATACCACAAAGCCCCTTGGACTGTGTTTCTGATTGTGGTGTTGAAACAGGTGTAATTCAACCTCGGAATTTTTGCAGAGAATAAGGCAAGGCAAGGCAAGGCAAGTTTATTTATAGAGCACTTTTCGACACAGGGTAATTCAAAGTGCTTTACAAAAAAGAAATGAAAGACATTAAGCATTAAAAAAAAGAAAAGCTAATAAAATAAACATGAAGGAAAAATACATAAAAGTTACAGTGCAGTCTAAAATATGAATAGTTCAATTAAACATTACAAGAAAAAGTACATGGATAAAAGTTACAGTGCTAATAAAATAAACATTAAGGAAAAATACATGGATAAAAGTTACAGTGCAGTCTAAAATATGAATATTTTCCATATATTTAATTTAGACAGACTTTCTTCACCATATTTTGCTCGCATGACATCCACAATCAGACCCTCAGGAGGCTGTACACACCCCCTCCCCTGCTTTGCTTCCATAACAAAGTCTTTAAAGTGTTACCAAAACACTATTTTTCATCCGTCGATGCCAGATATTCCAAATATCTCTTTCGAGCAGTCCCTCTCATAAATGTGATGGAGTTTAATTACGTTTAAACATTACAAGAAAAAGTACATGGATAAAAGTTACAGTGCAGTTTAAGATATGAAAAGTTCAATTAAAAGCAGCGACAAAAAAAAAGTCTTCAGCCTGGATTTAAAAGTAGTCAGAGTTGCAGCGGACCTGCAGGTTTCTGGGAGTTTGTTCCAGATATTTGGAGCATAATAACTGAACGCTGCTTTACCATGTTTAGTTCTGACTCTGGGGACAGAAAGCTGACCAATCCCTGAAGACCTGAGAGATCTGGATGGTTCATAGTTTAGCAGGAGGTCAGAAATGTATTTTGGGCCTAAACCATTCAGTGCTTTATAAACCAGCAGCAATATTTTGAAATCTATTCTTTGACACACAGGAAGCCAGTGTAAAGACTTCAGAACAGGAGTGATGTGATCCACTTTCTTAGTGTCAGTGAGGACTCGAGCAGCGGCGTTCTGAATCAGCTGCAGCTTTCTAATAGATTTTTTAGTGAGACCTGTGAAGACACCATTGCAGTAGTCGAGTCTACTGAAGATAAAGGCATGGACAAGTTTTTCCAAATCCTGCTGTGACATTAGTCTTTTAATCCTAGATATGTTCTTTAGGTGATAGTAGGCTGATTTAGTAACTGTTTTAATGTGACTGTTGATAAGGGCTTTTTTAATTCTGCGTTGGCTAAAGGGAAGTAAACGTCGTATTTAGAGCAATTGTGTCAAGGGTTGTCTCTCCCCATTAATTCATTGGCACACATTGGTTCTACCGGGGCAGGAATTATGTGGAGCAGGGGTCTGGCTCCCATACAAACGAGGCAGTCATCGCCTGTGTCTAGCGCGGCTTGTTGTGCCATCAGTAACCAGTTGTTTCTGTTTGATGAGTGTCCCGAGATTCCAGTTGCTGCTTGGAACTCTTGATCAGTTGTCCACTCCTTAGTGGAGTGGATCACCACCCCCTTTTGGACGGATACTATGTCAGATTGTGGTCTTTAAATGCGACCGGACATGCATACGTATATAGAGAATTGGGGGCTTGGCGATGTCTTGGGCCATAGATAAAAGGATGCGCAAGGGGGTTCATCTTTCTTGGGTTGGGGTACCCCCGTTAAGTCTAACTGTACTATGAGGCCAGATGAGGATTTTGCTAGGTGTACTCTTTTCCTTCAGTCTGTGAAAGATCCTTCTCGACCTACACTGTCATTGTCCTGATCTTCTCTCCATTTGGACAGTCTAGTGCAGGGGTGGGGAACCTCCGGCCATTTGATACGGCCCTCGAGGTTATTTCGAAACACAAGCAAACAATAATAATTCAAGAAATCTAGACTGCAATAGAATTAAACAAGTGACTGCCTGTTTTTACTGGCCAAGGACAGGTGAATTGAACACAACACGAGCGTAACGTGTCACCACGTGGTGTAGTGCTGCCGGAACGCCGCTCCAGCACTTCAACAATTGCAGTACACATAAGGAGACGTACACATGCCGCAGTTTTTGCATGGCTGTGTCTTTAGTTGTAAGCCCAGTAGTGATCTGTTCATCTGTCATATGATCATACAATAACGTGTGGCACGAGTGTATTTTGTGTGCGCGAGAGAGAGAGTGGTACAGAGGATTGTTGTTATTAGCATTGAGTTAGCTAGCTATGCTAACGGATATAACTTTCATTATAATATAATAATAATAATTATATTAATTATGATAATTTAATTTCAGAGCTTTTTCTTCAACCTGGTGGAAGAGAGCTCTCTCCTGACAGACTGAGAGGCTGATAACTTCAGCTCAGTGAGGTAAAGAAACACTTGCATATGATCATTATAGTTAAAACAGGTATAAAATACTATATGACAGTACAAAAAAAAGTTGTTATTAATAAACAAGAATACAGTTTCAAAGGGGAGTGATTTGTAAAATATCCATAAAGAAAAAGAAAATATGTTTACAGTTCTGGTTCATATGGGTGTTGAGAGATGTGTCCATAGATCTCTTCATGTTGCTCTCAAAGTGCACCAGATTGATGCTTTTAACTTCAATATTTAAAAAGGAGGATGTTGTAAAAATTGAATTGGCCCTTGAGAGGAAAAAGGTTCCCCACCCCTGGTCTAGTGGGAACTAAGAAATACGAGATTTCCAGAAAAAGCTGGACCAAAATGGAAACCTGCTGCCACTGAAAGCACAGCACATAAGTGTTAAACCACCAATTGTCTGATGCTTTCCACAAACAAAGGGCAGCCAAAGTTTCCAGTTCTGGGAATCGGTTAACAACACACGCAGGTATGAGGAAACCAAGTCGGTGGTAATAGTTTCTCTGTGTGTCGGCATTTCTGTGTGTGAAAGTCCTTGCTTAAGGGGTCAAATTCCTTTCACACTATTTGTAGTTTGTTTTACAATATGATTAGTATAGCATTTTGGTTTTGCTCGCAGGCAGTTAAATGTGCATATGAAGTTCATCCTTGATGTGTTATCTGGTGTCGTAAGTGTTGTACAGAGTTCTGTGAGTAGACCTTAAATTAGAGTGGAGTGTGTGAGGTGTCAGTCAGTGTGTCAGCTGAGGCTGAGCTGGGCGTGTCTCACTATTGTTCACATCCAGTAAACTGACACTTCCATCACTGTTTCGTCTTCTCATAATACCTTCCATTGTGTTCAGGGGACCGGCTCTGTCACTCAGGAAAATATTTAGAATTTCCGAAGTGACATGATGCAGCGAATGCACCTGCATAGTTCATTGCACTTATTCTACCTATCTTCAGATATAGGCACCAGCTAAATGAAAGGCAATGTAATGATCAGGAATGATTTCCTGTGTATGTCCTTGTGACAGCCGAGCTGAATGTCTGTCAGGTGCTGGTGTCGAGGGATCTCCTCTCCACCACTACCCTGTGAGTGTCCGGTTTGCAAGTAAGGCGCCCAGCGTTCTTAGTTGTCGTTATTCAATCTGCTGCTCTCACAACCAGTGGCGGCGCCAGAGATTTTCTCTAGGGGGTGCTGTGGGGTAGCTTGACGTTTTATAGAGGGTGCTCAAACATTAAGCGTTTTCCATGAATGCACCAGCGCTACAGTTCAATTTTCTACTTCAACACCCCACACACACACACACACACACACACACACACACACACACACACACACACACACACACACACACACAGTGTACCCGCGACTGTTACAATGAAGGCTCTGTAATCAGCTCACGGCATACAGGTGTAAGCAGGGGTAAAGTGCTATTTTTACAAGTGGGGAGTGGACCTCACCTCCTCTAGGAGGGTCCTCACCTCCTCTAGTGGGGTAGAATATTTTTTTTTAAATATTTAAGTTAAAGGCATCAATCTGATGCACTTTGAGAGCCAAAATGAAGAGATCTATGGATATACAGTATCTCTCAACATACATATGAAACAGAACTGTAAACCGATTTCTATTTCTTTAAAGATATTTTTCAAATTACTCCCCTTTTAAAACAAACCGTTTGAGACCCACTGAGATAACTAGACTAAAGTTAACTATCTACCCTGATGCGGCTTTCACACCAGCGCTTTTCCCTTTCTCGCTCCGAGCAGGAGCTTTTCTGGTTCAGCTCCGGTTTCCCTTTTCAGCTCCCGCTCTGTTCACACCGCCCACTGGCGCCCCAGAGCTGCCCCTGCTGCGCCATGACCTCACAGTTTACATCATCGCTGATTTTCTCCCCAATGGAAGCCATTACGGCGCTCACAACAACAACAACAACAACAACAACTGCGTTGGGTCGATGATCGTGTTGCTTTTAATCACACGAAGCCAGAATAAATGGAATAACGACTTCTCCAACCTTATACTTTGCTCCAGAGTGCCGTGGTTCATTGTTTATTCATGTGTTGCTGCAGCATGTACCGACCGCTGCAGTGCTGCTCTTCCACGGGAGTTTATTCTCCCGTTAGCTCCCGGTTAGCTCACAATGCAGCGGCCGCTCTAAAGTATTCACTGTCCGACTCACACAAGCAGCTGATGCATATCCCCAGTTCCCCTTAGCCTAAGTGAATGTGTGTCAGTCTGAACTGACACTGTTTGGTATCACAACGCTGTTATGAAAGTTTCTCTGGTATAAAACGGGTGATGTTGGCCTAGCAACCGAAGCTAAACTGACTACTTGCATCCGATAGCTGCAATAATACAAAACAACACGTCTGCCTCTCTCCACAATGATCGATAACAGTGAACGGATGGTCAAAGTAAGGTACACATAAACAGAATCACACGCAGCCTGGTTAGTGCTGCCTGACTTTATAAAGTGTGTTTATAAGCACACTGCTTGTAGGCAGGCATGACAGTCGACCCATGTTCAGGGGAGGTGGGTTTAGTTTCCTGCACGCCTCGACGTAAGAGAGACGTAAGCGACGTCGCCTCTTAGCTCCGAAGCTCTTGCCTCTGGACCGACAATTTTTTGGAGCTGGAAATGAAGCGGATTCCGGAGCTAAGAGCTGGCGCCACTGCGGTGTGAACAGGAAAACCCGGTGCTTTTCAGGCTCTAGCTCCGAGCCGGAGCTGAAAAGGCGCTGGTGTGAAAGGGGCATGAGAGTCCTTTACTTCACCTGAGCTGAGGTTATCTGAGACTCTCAGTCTGACGGGAGAGAGTTCTCCCTCAACCTGATCTCACCAGAATGCGTGACTCCACCACGACTCCTTAACACCACAATGCGTGGTGGAGTCACGAACTCTGCTACATTTACGTGTCTGCACCACGCAAACAACCCCAATGTAAAGTGAACGAGGCTCCTTTGTCGTGGTGCACACACGCATTTCTACAACGTCCCGCAGTGAGCTTTTATTCTATACAAGGTTTTTTTAAATCTACTTGTAGTAAATCACGGGAGGCTTCTTTTCTTTTATTTGTATTCATAATAATTTTTATTTTGTCAGAATGTAAAAAAATACATTAGCTACGAATTTGTGTTACACATAAACAGTGCATTGTGTGTAATGCAACTGTGATTTTTATTAAATTAGTTAGTTTTTAAGGAAGGCCAGAGCTTCAGCTGTGTCAAAAAGATTGTTCCCTTTAGTTAACGTTATTTAAAAGATAATGATCATGTCCCCTGTATTGTATTACGAGCGTCCATTCCCATTGGATAACGGAGAATTTTACACCCGGAAGTAAGTATTCTCCTTCCTGTCGATTGATTTTACAGTGATATCTGCACTACTCAACTCAAACACACCAAATTATCCTTGTTAATTACACAACATTGATTGGTTTGAATTGTGTGCAATGTTTTTGTATTTTCCCCCTTCGATTCGGAGAAACAAAGATTTTTTTCTGAGTTTTTGGATGACAGAAGACACTACACTACCCAGAATCCTTAGCTATCGTTTGGGACCACACCATGTGCTTAGCTTGACAAACCCCGTGATCAGTCCTCAAGCTCTTTTATTGGTTGACCTCCAACTGCATTCCATATAAAAAAGATTTCGGAAAAGATAAAATCATACTTTATTCAGCAGTGCTTGCTTTACTCTTTGAAAGTCATCACATGAATGCATTGTAATAAATGGTTTGGCTGCATTCAATATATTACACATATGTCTTAGTTCTTTATTTATCTACAGAGATCGGGCTCAGAATAGACCGGAAACTATTCTTTTACCGTTCCGTTTTAATTTCACAATATTCATATTTTGTTTTGATATTATTGTTTTTTTATTAACTACTTGTGTCACGGTCGAGTGAAGGAAGCAGGACCCAAATGCAGATAACTCTTGAGAAACCCTTTATTTCAAGGCTAAATGACAAATACAGAACAGAACACTCTCCGGTGAACTCCGTCACCAACAAACAATGACCCAACACTGAACACAGAAAGAGACAAGACTTAATACAAGAAGGGGTAATCATGACAACGAGAAACAGCCGGGCAGGGGAGGAGAAACACAAGGACAACAGGTGAACACAATCGGGTAATCAGGGAGGGAAACAGACAGAAAGCAGACAGGGAGGAAACGGGGGTGAACACTTAACACAATAAAACAGGAAACCCAAAGACAAGAAAAACACCAACACAGACAAAACTACAAACGTGACATAACATGTGAATTGTGACAGAACCCCCCCTCAAGGGACGGATTCTAGACGTCCCTACCCCAAGCAGGGTGGGCGGAGGGGGTCCGGAGGACGGGTCTTGGGCTGACAGCCCAGGAACACAGCGGAGGACCAGGAAGGGGTCTCGGGCGGACGGCCCGGGGGGCAAGGTACAGTCCAAAAAGGGGGATTCGGGGGGACTGCCCGGGGACTGCCCGGGGACAAGGCAGAGAACCAGGAAGGGGTCTCGGGCGGACAGCCCGGGGTCAAAACAGAGTCCAAGGTGGGGACCATGGAGGACCGAAGGCAGCGGCAGGAAGAGTCAGGGGGCTGGGCCCGAGGGCGAAGACCACAGCTCTCAGGGGGCCGGGCTCGAGAGTGAAGACCGCGGCTCTCAGGGGACCGGGCTCGAGCCGGTGTCGACCGGACTGACACCGGAGCCGGTCGGGCAGGCCTCGGCAGGATCCCCCACGGAAAAGGACCAGGAGTTGGCAGGAACCCCGGTGAGACCGGTGATGGACATGGGGCTGGGAGGGCCCCCGGTAGAACCTCCAACGGCACGGGATATAGGGTTGGCAGGACCCCCGGCAGTAGAGTATTCTGCGGGACCTCCAACGGCACAGGACACAGGGTTGGCAGGACCCCCGGCAGGAGAGTAGACGGCAAGACCTCCAACGGCACAGGACACAGGGTTGGAAAGACCCCCGGCAGGGGAGTAGACGGCGGGACCTCCAACGGCACAGGACACAGGGTTGGCAGGACCCCCGGCAGGGGAGTAGACGGCCGGACCTCCAACGGCACAGGACACAGGGTTGGCAGGACCCCCGGCAGGGGAGTAGACGGCGGGTCCTCCAACGGCACAGGACACAGGGTTGGCAGGACCCCCGGCAGGGGAGTAGACGGCGGGACCTCCAACGGCACAGGACACAGGGTTGGCAGGACCCCCGGCAGGGGAGTAGACGGCGGGACCTCCAACGGCACAGGACACAGGGTTGGAAGGACCCCCGGCAGGGGAGTAGACGGCGGGACCTCCAACGGCACAGGACACAGGGTTGGCAGGACCCCCGGCAGGGGAGTAGACGGCAGAACCTCCAACGACAAAGGACACAGGGTTGGCAGGACCCCCGGCAGGGGAGTAGACGGCGGGACATCCAACGGCACAGGACACAGGGTTGGCAGGACCCCCGGCAGGGGAGTAGACGGCGGGACCTCCAACGGCACAGGACACAGATCTGGCAGGACCCCCGGCAGGGGAGTAGACGGCGGGACCTCCAACGGCACCGGACACAGGGTTGGCAGGACCCCCGGCAGCGGAGTAGACGGCGGGACCTCCAACGGCACAGGACACAGGGTTGGCAGGACCCCCAGCGGAACCTCCAACAACACTTGCGTAGGGGCTTGAACTGGGACTGGAGAGGGAACTCGAGCGGAGACTTGAGAGGGGACTCGAGAGGAGAACACGAGAGGGGACTTGAGGAGGGAACTAGAGAGGGGAACACGAGGAGGGACCAGAGGAGGGACCAGAGGAGGGACCAGAGGAGGGAACTCGAGATGGAAACGAAGAGGGAACTCGAGAGGGGACTAGAGGAGAGACTAGAAGAGGGACTAGAGGAGTAACTAGAGGAGGGAACTCGAGAGGGAACTCGAAGAGGGACTAGAGGAGGGCCTAAAGGAGGGACCTTGAGAGGGGACTCGAGGGGGAACTGGAGAGGGAACTTGAGATGGAAACAGAGAGGGGACTCGAACAGAGACTAAAGAGGGGACTAGAGGAGAGACTAGAGGAGGGACTAGATGAGTAACTAGAGAAGGGAACTCGAGAGGGGACCTAGAGAGGGGACTCGAGGAGGGACTAGAGGAGGGACTAACGGAGGGAACTCGAGAGGGAACTGGAGATGGAAACAGAGAGGGGACTCGAGAAGGGACTACAGAGGGGACTAGAGGAGTAACTAGAGAAGGGAACTCGAGAGGGAACTCGAGAGGGAAACTAGAGGAGGAACCCGAGGAGGGAACCCGAGATGGGACCGCGGCAGCCGGGACCAGATCCGGGTCTGGAACCAAGGCAGCTGGGGTCGGGACCATGGCTGCTGGGACCAGAACTGGGGCTGAAACCCTGGCTGCAGGGACCGGAATTGCAGACAGAATCAGGGCTGCTGAAGCCAGAACCCTGTCTATAAGCTCCAGCTTCGACGCCGGAAACACGGCCGTATAGGGCGCTCCCGGAGCCGGAAACATGGCTGCGGGAGCCTGCACTGGGGCAGGAACCATGGCTGCTGGGGCCGGGACTGGAACCGTGGCTGCTGGGGCCGAAACCGTGGCTGCTGGGGGCCAGGACTGAGGCTGGAACCATGGCTGCCGGGGCCGGAACCATGACTCTTGGGGCTCAGGCTGCTAGTCTGGACTTGCGACTCCCTCTCTTAGGAGCCTTTTGGAGGCTCCGTGGACCTCCAAAAGCCATAGTTCCAGAGAACGGCTCCTGGACAGGAGCAGGAACTGGGGAAGAAGCAGAGGTTGACTCCAGACGGAACACGCCGAGACGTATGGTGTCCGGTTGGAAACTGGGAGGCATGGGGCTAGCATGCCTGGAGCTAGCAGGCTGGAAAAGAGGTTTGACCTCAAAGCTGCCCAAAAAGTCCTCCACCCACTCGGGGAGCAACTCCCTCAACCAGGGCCTTGAGGTTACCTCCTGGCGTGCCGCAGAAATAACTGACTGCCTCTCTTCAGTACTGGAGGCATATCTAAAGTCATTCCTCAAGCATGTTAAATGGTACTTCACCTCGTACAAACTGTCTGCTGGGTCCATTCTTGGTTGGATCATTCTGTCACGGACGAGTGAAGGAAGCAGGACCCAAATGCAGATAACTCTTGAGAAACCCTTTATTTCAAGGCTAAATGACAAATACAGAACAGAACACTCTCCGGTGAACTCCGTCACCAACAAACAATGACCCCACACTGAACACCGAAAGAGACAAGACTTAATACAAGAAGGGGTAATCATGACAACGAGAAACAGCCGGGCAGGGGAGGAGGAACACAAGGACAACAGGTGAACACAATCGGGTAATCAGGGAGGGAAACAGACAGAAAGCAGACAGGCAGGAAACGGGGGTGAACACTTAACACAATAAAACAGGAAACCCAAAGACAAGAAAAACACCAACACAGACAAAACTACAAACGTGACATAACATGTGAATTGTGACAACTAGACCACTGGGTCATGTTAAGACCATCTTTTCTGTGTTGCTGTGTGGTTTTTCCATCGCTTTTGTGTTACAAATATCAAAACAATAACAAAATAATATTCGTCGTAAACTAAACCAGAAACAGCAGTATATTTTATTTTGTTAACACTGTAAACGTTACAGCTTTTTTAACCCAAACCACCTCCTGGTTAAAGCACGTTATTGCACGTTTAGAGTAATTGCAATGCAGGAAGATTGTGTTGCTTTTTAACGACTGTTTAAAATGCCTTTTTCTTAATGTCTTTCATTTTTGTAAAGCACTTTTGAATGTGTTATATTTTATGAAAACATTTAAATATTAAGAGTACATACAAAATAGTGGAAAAGTAGAAGGTCAATGACACATAGAATAGAAAATATCAAGAAGATACTCAAATTATATCTAGAATAAAACAGTTTAGTGCCTGATAGGAGGATGTGCTAACTAATAAGGCTTTATTTAAACATTAAAGAATACTTTAGCTTAAGGTCTTCTTTTAAATAGGAAAAAAGCTTTGGGGGTATCTACCTACAGATAAATATTAAGCCTGACAAAGTCTAAATTGCATGGTTTGTTTTGGAACTCGACAATCAACTTTCCTGCAATGTTAACTATGTTGAGGCACTTATTTTAACTGATATTATACACATTAATTATAATCTTATGTATGTAGATAGTATAAGAAATGTGCAGAATACGTAATGGTGGAAGTACACACATATTGATAGATGTCTTGTAATGCACTGTTGAGGAACCTGTGACTCAAGTTTTTCATTCATTACACTACTACACTGTTGTGTGTATGATATGTCAATAAACCTTAGAAAATCTTGAAATCTTGAAAGGGATGTGCAAAATAGCAATTATATACAGTCTTTAATGAACTATTAGAGAATAACGAGTAATGAATATGCTTTAAACGGATCTGCAGATAAATATGTAGTCTTCTCAAGCACCAACTATCAAATATCTCTCCTGATTGTTGGCACTTGACAATCACCTTCACTGAATTTCACTCAGGTGTAACTAAAGTTTGATTTAAGGGTTGTTTATATTTCACATCATTAATCCAAATCTGTAAAGTAACTAAAATAAATGTAGTGGAGTAAAAATACCAGGTTAACCTTAAAGAAAGCCCTCAGGATTGTAAAATACCCTCATCACCCCAGCCACAAACTGTTCTGTCTGCTGAACACCTGAACTTAGAAACAACATCCATAACATTCATCTGGCTGCTACTTAGAAATTATTTATCTAATATATCATATTCGAATCACTTGTAGACTCTTATTGCACTATTTCACTATTTGTTCTGTGTAGGCCTATCTGTTTTATTGCGTAGCACTGTTGGAGGAGCCTGTGACCTAAGGGGGGGGGGAATAGTGTGCCGTCGATGGGTTTCATTCCATTTCAAAGTCCTTTTTGACGCTCTGTGTAAACTTCGCACACTGCCACACCAACATCCAATCACAGAGGTTGAGGACTGATCACGGTTTTGTCAAGCTAAGCACATGGTGTAGTCCCAAACGATAGCTGAGGATTCTGGGTAGTGTAGTGTCTTCGGCCATCCTAAAACTCCGAAAATACATTTGTTTCTCCGAATCGAAGGGGAAAAATACAAAAGCATTGCACACAATTCAAACCAATCAATGTTGTGTAATTAACAAGGATAATCTGATGTTTTTTAGTCGATGAGTAGTGCAGATATCACTGTAAAATCAATCGACAGTAAGGGGAATACTTACTTCCGGGTGTACAATTCTCCGTTATCCAATGGGAATGGACGCTCGTAATACAATACAGGGGACATGATCATTATCTTTTAAATAATGTTAACTAAAGGGAACAATCTATTTGACACAACTGAAGCTCTGGCCTTCCTTAAAAACTAACTAATTTTATAAAAATCACAGTTGTATTACACACAATGCACTGTTTTTTGAGAACACACATTCGTATCTAATGTAATTTTTACATTCTGACGAAAAATAAAAATGATTATGAATACAAATAAAATAAAAGAAGCCTTCTGTGAGTTACTACAAGCTATAAAGTAGATTTAAAAAAAAGTTTTATTGAATAAAAGCTCACTGCGGGACGTTGTAGAAATGCGTGTGTGCACCACGACAAATAATAATAATAATAATAATTTCAATTTATATAGGGCCTTTCACGAAACCCAAGGACGCTTTACAATGGGAAGTAACAAAACAAAAAGGTAATAATGATCATACAGAGCAATAGCAGGAAATAAGTGACTGTATATTAGTTGAGGCCAAAGGCCTGAGTGAACAGATGGTGTTTGAGGTGTTTTTTGAAGGTGTGCATTCCTGATTGCAGAGGGCAGAGAATTCCAGAGGGTGGGGGCTGCGACACGCAAAGGAGCCTCATTCACTTTACATTGGGGTTGTTTGCGTGGTGCCAACACGTAAATGTAACAAAGTTTGTGACTCCACCACGCATTGTGGTGTTAAGAAGTCGTGGTGGAGTCACGCATTCTGGTGAGATCAGGTTGTTCTCCCTCCACCTTGTTGTTGAAAAAGCTCCTTATATCCGTTAGCTTGGCTAGCTAGCACCAGATGCTAACCACAACGATCTCCGGGAGAGATACCCACCGGTGCGCGAGCTCTCTCTCGCTCGCTTGCGCACGCACACAAAATGGCTCGTGCCACACACACACAGAGCAGAGCTTGAATGAAACACAGAGACCCAGAAGTAAGCTACTTGTACTCACGAGGCCTATTATGTGCAGAATCCCTCTCGCTTTCAGGTGATTTTGATTGAGTGCTTCAGCTCCCCCCTGGCGCCGCCCCTGCTCACAACACGTTCTCACTCCCAACTCGTCCTATAGTGACGTTATGTCAGGATCACTTGGCGATACTTTATAACGCACTGGGGGGCCTTTTAGTGTCGACAAACAACTACCAGGGAGTCCCATAGATTTGCATAGATTTCCCTACTCGATGAAACAATACAGATGTCAGTATTCTGAGCCCCTACTCTCTCAAACTGATGGCAAACAAGTCAGACATTATACAATTAAAACAAAGAAGTAAAAACAATGTGTGGATTTATATTGAATAAGAAAAAGGTTGATAAACGCTGTGAGAATGGGTCGGCGGACAGTACAAACTCAGAACAGCGCCAAAGTTTCCCCGCAGCGGGGCTCCGGGGTTATGCCGTGTTATGCATGCCCGCCCAAAAATAAATTATACCGTTTCCAAACCTAACTTTGCCGAAAAAATCATTGCAATGTCTGTGAGCATTTGCTTTACGCTGTGCGCGAGGTGCAATGTGCATGCATAACACGGCGCTAACAGCCAGGAGGCGTCCACCCCCCCGTTGACAGTTCACAAGCCCTCTCCACCCCCGCCCCCCTCCGGCAGAGTTGTGTACAGGCCGACGGGTTATAATGGATTATGACGGAAATGTTACGATCCTGTCAAAATTACAGATAGTGGAAAAGTCTAGCGCAACCTCTGATCACAATATCAGACCATGCTCCTGTATACTTAAAATTGTTACATGGGGAGGCCCAAGAGCGCTCCAAAAGTTAGCGATTTAATACACACCCTTTAAATGACCAAACATTTCTTATTTCCAGGCTGAGTTTCAGCTGTTCTATGCTAGTAATGACCAGTGGCGTTTTTATATGTCAAAAGTGGTGGGGCACAAAAAACGTAGATGTTTATATAAGCAGGCAGGGGCAGACTGGGACACAAATTCAGCCCGGGACGTTCAGACGCACCGGCCCACACACCGGGCCGCCGCCCGCGCTTGCGGGCCACCCTTGTAGCCTACAGATACATTATACATCTACTATGCTCATATACTGTATACTGTTATGGCTAGATTCCCCAGAGTCAAGCCATAACATAAAAGAGATAGACACAGGAGTAAGGTGCAAAATGAAACCTTCCTTTAGTTAAGGTTTCTTAAAAATGTCCGTGTCATGTGTGAAGTGTGTCAAAGTGGATATGTAGGAGTCAGTAACGTGAATGTACAATTGGGATTAAGGACAAAGTACAGCTAATGGGTATAGTCAAAAATGGTTGCCTGTGGCTGTATGGCTGTAAACAAAAAGAAGTGCCAATGCACATGCAGCTCAGATATTCAATCAATGCCATGTGGTCCAACCAACAAATGATTCTAATAGTCATTATGAGAGCACTTGTCCAGTATTAAATAACCAACTTCAAGGAATACAACAGACCCATACCCTCTCACAAAGAGACTGTTCTACCTTACATCACCAGCAGGTGTCGCAGCAGCTCACTTGTCTCTGCGACCCTGTGCACATGAGCATGATTGCCTCCATATGCTCCTGGGTCAGGGTGGACCTCAGTCGATTCTTCACATATTTCAGTGTGGACATGATGCACACAAATAGCACAGCTTTTGCAGTAGTTTCAAGTTCTCTAGCTCCAGGTCTTCTTCTCTTCCATCCTCCTCTCCGGTTGTCCTGACATTGTATGCATCCAAATGGGGAATCTTTAGTCTTTCCCAACAGTTGGCCAGGCTTGACAGCTCAGCCTACAGTCTTCCAGCAGTGGTTCTTTCTTCATACTTTTGCAAGTATTCGCTCAGCTTTTGCAATGCTTCTGTTGGAAGGCCCATTTCCTTCATCAAGACATGCAAAGTCTGCGCAGAGTGGTCCATTTGCAGCATAGCGACTCTGAATGCTCTCTGTGACTGTGTCCAGAAGGACAGTGTGGACCTTGATCCTGTAGTCTGCCTCAGCGTCTGACACAGGCTCATCTTCAGCCAACTCACCTGGCATGGCCTTCTTTCTCCTGACCCGTTTCTCTGGGAGCACAGCTTGGACCACAACTTCCCAGTCCTCCTTCTCCTGCAGCTTGGCATTGGCCCAGTCCACACAAGCATCGGCTGCTCTTTTCACTTCATCAACACCCCTGACACACTTGTTGAGGCTCTCTTGGGTCCCTATTACTAACCGATGGGCAGTCAGTAAGTCCATGCCGCTGGTTTAGAGATACTTGGAGAGGGGTGACGTGATTTCAAATATTCTGAGAAAGATCTGAGCGGTCAGTATTGTCTCGAACTTTAGGAGAGACTCTGTGTACCCCCTGGCTTTTGCTCTGACATGTGGCTTCATGGAGTCCTCTTCTTCAATCCTTGTTAATGGTGACACCAAGTCAATAAACTAGGCACGGTCAGGATTGCCAAAACACCCGAGTATCTTGCTCAGAGCCTGATCCTTGGCCCACCTCCTTGTCTCCCCGATTGGAGACAGCCGTCTGTGTCGTGTGTCTTCACTCACTTCCTCCCACATGTTCATACGCTTGTATGACTCTCTGATGAATACAGCAACATCATTCAGAAGTGAGAAGAGCGATGCACTGGCTATGACAACGCCTGTGGTGTCTCCTAGCACAAGGTTCAGGATGTGTGCATAGCACCAGATGTGCATTTGGTTGGGAGACTCTGCGGAGAGCAAGGGGGAGAACTCCTTGTATTGGCCACATCTGTCACATACCTGAGGATAACAGCACACTGGTGTCCAATGTAACATCCTGTGTGGTGTCGATTGGTACAGAAAACATGCCTGCCTCCCTTACTTCCCTAGATATGGTTTCTTGGATTAAGTGGCTGATGACATTGATCACTTTGTTCACTGTAGTTTTTGAGAGCAGAGTGACAAAGGGCCCTCTGCCTTTAGACCCAGTCTCATGCAGCTTCTTGCTTTTTTCAACACATTGGGTGACATGTTCCTGCAGGCAGACATCGTATTTGCTGAGCAGGATGATTAATTCCAAGAAGTTGCCATGGTCAGCAATTTTCTCCCATGTGTATGCTGCGTCAGATTGTTTGCCTCTAAAGCTTAGACCACGCTTTCCAATGACTCTGACTACTTCTATGACACGTTCCATGACTTGCCGTTTCTTTCTGACATGGTCTCTGTGTAGAGACATTTGTTTGCCACTGAGTAGGCTTGCTACGTCTGCTTTACTAGCCTTCATGAAATATGCCTCTGCACTTTCTCTGTGGACTTGGTTTTTCTCGTGCTCTTCTATTCTTTGATGTACATGCTTCCACGATGTCATTCCTCCTTTAATGAATGAGCTGTCATTTGCAGATGGCTTTGCATACGCTAAACATACTGTACAGTAGAGTGAGTTGGATTTCTCACAATATGTAAGCCATTTTCTATTGATTCTATCTTTGTTGTTGTAGATATTTTTAACTGTTTGTTTTGGGGGTTGTTGATGGTGGTATGTGAAAACTGTATTTATATCCTTAGCCTGAGGCCGGGCAAAGTAATCAAAGCTCACTTCATCAGTCTGCATCTCCCTGTCTTTTGGTTCTCCTGTGCTGGACCCTGCAGCTGTCTCACTTTCCTCAGGATGAACTGTACTGGACCCTGCAGCTTTCTCACTTTCCTCAGGGTCAACTGCATAAGAAGAACATCAGCAATCAATTAAATTACCAATATTATATCAATATCATGCACAATAATGGCAATCACTAAAATGAATGCAATCGTGAATTGGCCACACATCTGTGTCCTTATAATTGAATATTAATGTTATTGAATATTAATATTATTTGATATAATCATTTAAAATTATAATATTAATATTATATAATTTAACTTGGAATATCATGAGCATATGACTCTATCCTCATGCATCTAACTGTATGCACAATATAATAGTCTGGCCAGCCCTGCAACCCGTTCCAGGTTCTGATTGGCTCTCTAGGTTGGCATTCTAGCTTCTGACTGGCTGTCCAGGTTGTCAATCACAGCCGTGGGCATATTATACTAGTCATAACATTGTTAAACGTTTTTCATGACGGTTTTCTCAGTCAACTAATGCTATGCTAACAGTAACATAAATTAACACAGCCCTGCACACGGCACCTGCTGTCATTATATGCCGGGTCTGTGGTTCATCATCTTCCCTTTCATTCTCCTCCTTATTACTGCGACTGGGAGCGGGAGCCCTTCTACTAAACAGCTCTGTGATTTTCGAAAATGTTCCAGCATCTTCCTGAAGCAATTATCGTTTTTTCATTCTGGCTTTTTCAGCCCCACCCTTTCTTTTTTTACTGTTCTCCATCTTGTCTTTCTCAATTTCGCTAGCTAACTTACTGATCAATCATCAAACGAAGCTAGGGAGCTTGTCTGATGAGTGGACTGATGGGAGGTCCACCGGAAGGGGAGGGACTTCGCCACTCTATTGGAAGAGACGACTCATCTCTCCCGGCCCAAACCCTTCAGTTCATCTATTAGCCTACTTTCAAAAAACATAAGATTGACAAGTTTGACAACCTATCAATAGCGCCGTTTACATGGAATGTTTTTCCGATCGTATCTGATCACTAAATAAAGCGATCCACATTCACTCGTATACATGGGCCAAGCATTAAGCTGATTACAATTTCATCTGTACGGAAGTAGGCCGATCGGAGTGGGGCAGTGGGCCGCGTTGAGTGGTCCGACTGGCCCACTTCGGTACAGGGCTACCGGCCCATCGGGATTCGTCCCGAACGTCCCGATGGCCAGTCTGCCCCTGTAAGCAGGGGTGCACACAATTTTGTTGCCCTGGTTCTGTTGGAGTCAGAGTGGTTTTAAAACCCACCTCGGCTCCGCGTGTTCGTTTTGTGAATGGGTCAGATTAACAGAGGAAGAATTCATAGCAACCATTGGTAAGGTTATAACAAATATGCTGATTTAATGGCAAAAGACACAATAACACAACATCACAGAGTAATCCGGATTACCCCGGCCCTGGTTCCTTCCGCTGGGAAAGCTTACCTACTTCGTCTTGGCAGCAGGAGAAAAGAGAACGAACCAAAGACAGAACAGGCTTACATGCCAAAAACAAAACAGGAGGAGCTGTGGTCAGATGCTCCTCCTTTTAGGTTATCTCATTGGGAGATGCAAAAAGATGGCGTGTCGTAGCGCATCAGCGCGAGCCAGCCGAGGAAGAGTCTTTTACCATTTAAGGTAAAGCTGACACATTGGGTGTCCCGCACGAACCTTCCATTATAACAAGCTCGTCATCTTGTGGAAACCTCCACACACCCACACATTTTGCAGAGACTTCCCTCTCTGTGGCCCCCCTCTCCTATTAGTTCAATACACATACATTTGGTATCTTAAAGATATGTCCAATATATAGTTTGTTTATATTTGACTAATACAAGCAATACATATCAGTTACCTTAATATCAATAATAACGAGGAAAACATTACCTCTGCTCTCAAACAGCGAAATAGTAGAATATCAGCATCTATAGAGAACGCACACTCATTTTTCCTTAGGATGTGTCACGCACACTCATTTCTCCTTGCCATATTCCAGAGATCTGATCTGTCTCCAAATAAGGACATTCCCTCGGTCACCACTTCTAACGCACACTCATTTTCACTTATCATATTTCCAGCTTCTCTTTAACAGACTGCTATTATTGATACAAAGTAATTAAACATACACATGTATTTTAGACATGTATCGTTCCAGCTACTTGACAAGCTGTATTTAGATATATGGTTTAGATAAGAATGTTTCCTCTCCCCACATCTTTAGTCTCCTGTCATTGTGGCAATGTAGTACTCACAACCTGAAAGAATGAAACAGAAAGAAATCAATAAAAACACAAGCACCAGTATAATTGCAGTTATACAGCATATGGCTCCTGTAATGCATACACACACATTCCACTCTCTGCTGTCTATAGCATATGTCTATATAAGGATATTTCCTCTCTGTCCCCTTCTCCTAACTGGGAAGTTTTTACTTCTCATCTCTCCAGTTTCTTTTTCATATAAACTGCTACTATTAAATACAAACTAATTAAGTACACACATGATTATATAAAAACACACTTCTTATATATCAGGGGACATTCAAATGAATATACCAAAACTATGCTGCATTAAACTTTTCGCGGTATCAAGTTACTTCAATTTTCTTCAGTAATGACACACCTGAGGTGTAACGGAGGTGATCTCTGGGCCCATAGATCTCGTCCTCCGTTACGGGTAGTATAGCACTAAAAACATTGCACAGGAAGCATGGGAATATATGTAATTTATGTAACTAGTTTGTCTGTCTCTGTTTCCTGGTTTCATGTTAAAAGTGTTCCCCTTCCCCCATGTCTGTGGCTGTTGATTGTGTGCACCTGGTGCCCTGTGTTGTCTCCTCCCCATTCTCGGTGGAAAATGCCTATTTTAAGGTTAGTTTGGCGATTAAAATGCCCTTTGATGTCATTTGATGCAAGAAATATGAGTTGTTATTTCAGATTATGTGTGCAGTGGATGTACATGATCTTTTAGTTTTACCAAGGTGGTTGCTAGGGACGCTGCTATCGATATTATTTCTGTTATGTTGGGTAAAATGGTGTTATCTTTATTGCTACCCCCTTCCCCGTCAATGTATAGTGTTGGTCCACAGTGCAAACGTATTAGTTTAACAAAATCCGCATCTAAAATTGTGGCAGAGTGTGGTGCCAAGAGATGGGAGTCGGAGGCGGGGTATCAAAGGTACAAGCTAGACCTTTATTTAGCATCTCAAAACACATGTAAACAGCTTCATGCCCGGGAAGCAAAGACCGGCGGAGACTGGAAGTCCGGCTCACTAAAATGTCGGTGCAGAACAATACCCTAACCCAGTGGTTCCCAAATGGTGTGCCGCGGCACACTGGTGTGCCGTGAGGCAAGTCCGGGTGTGCCGTGGGATTTTGTGACAACCATACGTTATTATTGCAATATACAACTACACAAAAAATATTATTTTTGAATTTGCTATATCAGTACTTTGTAGGTTTATATGTACGTAATCTGCACGACGTGCACGTCCACATCTCCACGTGCAGTGCTGCATAAACATGGCTGAGTCAGCGATAACTCTCGAGGGGTGGAGGTATGCCCATTATTTTGAGTTCATCCGAAGAATAGACAGGAATGTGACGGTGAGGTGCAAACTGTGTCCAGGCCAGAAGCTGTTATCCAATGCTGGAAACACCACGTCAAACCTCAACACACACCTGCAAAGAACACATGCTAAGGTGAAGCTACCGCACACGCTATTTGTTGTTTGTTTATATCAGTCTGTTCTTCTTCTCCGTCTTCCGGTTGTTGCCTGTTTTGAATGACGAATACACACTACCGCCGTCTGCTGGTAAGGAGAGTTATTGCCACTCACGCATGCGCAGTTCGTACATGCGCTCGGCGGTGTCTGGTTCCAGTGCAACACATGGCCAACACGCAGGAGAACACGCCGACGCAACAGAGTGAGCAGAGATAGACTGAGCAAAATATACAGATAGCAGGAGACAGAGGACAGCCACGGTCAGATAGCAGGAGACAGAGGACAGCCACGGTCAGATAGCAGGAGACAGAGGACAGCCACGGTCAGATATGAAAACATTCAGGATCTGGATCAGTCTTATGCGACAATGGAAACTGAACTAAAGAGAACATTTGAAACTTTAGCAGTCTGCGTGATCTGCCTGCAGGGAGGGGCGGTCGGCCCTGCGAGTAAAGTAATGAGTAAAGTTACTTTATGTAGAGAGTAACGAAGTAGTGTAATATATTACTTTTTTTAAAATAAGATGTAATATATTACTTTTTTTTTAGTAACAACCCCACCTCTGCTGAAATGTTACATTTACAATGTGTAGTTCAGGACCATGGACAATGCAGCTTCCTTGCATTGCCAGTTCTCTGTGCTGAATTTCTGCTGAGTTTCCTTTGTCTCATTTTTAATGTTGTGACCTGACTGGTTTAAATGAGTGTGTTGCTGCTTTGATGAAGCCTAATTTGATAACGTTTCAAATTAATTTCTGAAATACTTCATTAATAAATATTTCATGAGTAATAGTCGTCTTTGTCACATTTTATTTGGCATTAGTAAATAATTGTGCACATTTACAGATATTTTACATGATATGAGTGATAACACGTGTTATAAGGGCTATTTTGCACAATAGGTGTGCTTTGAGATGTTTACTTGTCCTTTGGTGTGCCTTGGGCACAAAAAGTTTGGGAACCACTGCCCTAACCCATAGATCCGTGGGTGAATAATGTAAATCACCACAATAGTTACGTTATTTTCCCCTGTGCAATTCTCCATTTTGTCACAGTTGCTTTCTCACTCACCTATTTTCTGCATTAACTTTCCTTAGTCACCTGGTAGTCACACCCTGTCTCTCTCTCACTCTGTTGCACCCATCAGCTCCATTAGTATTTAGGCCCACTTCACTTTCACCTCAGTGCCAGATCGTACTTTGCAGCATGCCAGTCTTTCCCGCATTACCCTCCAGATTGCTCTCCCGGTGATCTTCCTGCTTCCTTGGATGGGTTGATTGAGCTCACCTCTCGGATTGACAGACGAATCCAGAACCCGGAGAGGAGAGCAACAGACGCGAGCGGCGGGCCGCTGCTCGCGACAACAGCTTCCGGTTTCCTGGGAGATTTCGACTTCCGGTTTCGGCGGAGAATTCCCATAACTACTCTGACTCACGGTACGGGGAGGCCGAGCCCATGCAAGTGGGTCGTACCAGTCTTACCTCTGAGGAGAGGGAGTTACGTCGAAGAGGTAATCTTTGCCTTTACTGTGGTCAGGCTGGACATATGGTTTCCCGTTGTCCGGTAAAAGGCAGAGCTCATCAGTAATGGGGAGTATACTGGTGGGCCAAACCTCTGAGCTGATCCCCAATCTAAGACCCTTGTGCCGTGCTCAACTCCTCCTGACAGGCAAATCTCAGGCTCTGGCTGTTTTTATCGACTCCGGATCAGATGTTAGCATCATTGACGAGGAGCTCGCACTACAGCTGGGCATCCAACAGGTTTGGTTGCTCCAGCCGGTACCGGCTAATGCTTTGGATGGTCACCTACTGGGAACGGTGACACACCAGACGACGCCGGTACATATGCTCATGTCGGGGAACCACCATGAGACAATCCAGTTTCATGTGCTACGGTCCCCCCAAATCCCTCTGATTTTGGGCTATCCGTGGCTCCGCCGCCACAACCCAAACATTGACTGGGCAACTGGGTCTATCCTAGGTTGGAGTTCCTCCTGTCATCAGGTTTGCCTCAAGCAGGCTTCCGCACCTCAACTATCTGTGGATATGAACCTGGTTCCGGATGTCACAGGGGTTCCGGCAGAATATTTGGACTTTAAGGAGGTTTTTAGCAAGGCTAAGGCGACATCTCTCCCACCTCATCGGCCCTATGACTGCGCCATTGAGCTACATCCAGGAGCAGTTCCACCCAAGGCCCGGTTGTACTCGCTTTCGGCACCAGAGAGGAAGTCCATGGAGACTTACATCAATGACTCTCTGGCTGCAGGAATTATTCGTCCTTCCACATCACCCGCGGGAGCAGGGTTTTTTTTTGTGGCGAAGGGACAGACCCTGAGACCCTGCATTGACTATCGGGGCCTGAACGACGTCACGGTGAAGAATCGTTATCCCTTGCCACTCATCTCGTCAGCATTCGAGTTACTACAGGGGGCTACAATCTTCACTAAGCTGGATCTACGAAACGCTTATCACCTGGTACGAATCCGTGAGGGGGACGAATGGAAGACCGCCTTCAACACCTCTTCAGGACATTACGAGTACCTGGTGATGCCATTTGGACTTACCAATGCCCCTGCAGTTTTCCAAGCATTGGTGAACGACGTACTCCGGGACATGTTGGATCGTTATGTTTTTGTTTATCTGGATGACATTTTGATCTTTTCAAGGAACCTCAAGGAACACGTCCATCATGTCCAGACAGTCCTCCAGAGACTTCTGGAAAACTCGCTGTTCGTCAAGACGGAGAAGTGCGAGTTTCACACTTCTTCGGTCGCCTTTCTCGGTTACATCGTGGGTCAAGGAAGTGTGGAGATGGATCCTTCTAAGGTTTCAGCGGTTACTTCGTGGCGTGTCCCTGACTCCCGGAAGGAGCTGCAGCGTTTCCTGGGATTCGCCAACTTTTACAGACGGTTCATCCGTGGCTACAGCACCGTGGCCGCCCCGCTCACCGCCCTGACCTCGTCCAAGGTGACGTTCCGATGGTCCCCTGCAGCCGAGGAGGCTTTTCAGGACCTCAAGGGCCGGTTTACATCGGCTCCTATCCTGCAGGTACCAGATCCTGCTGGTCAGTTGGTGGTGGAGGTGGATGCTTCTGACGTTGGGGTGGGGGCCATCCTGTCGCAACGTTCTGGTGAGAACCAGAAGCTCCACCCCTGTGCTTTCTTTTCGAGGAGATTGAGTCCGGCGGAGAGGAACTATGACGTGGGGAATCGGGAGCTTCTAGCAGTCAAGTTGGCGTTGGAGGAGTGGCGACACTGGCTTGAGGGGACAGAACAACCATTTCAGGTTTGGACCGACCATAAGAACCTGGAATACATCAGGTCGGCCCAAAGACTGAATTCCCGGCAAGCCAGGTGGTCGTTATTTTTTACCCGGTTTAATTTTTTCCTCTCCTACCACCCGGGCTCCCGCAACGTTAAAGCCGACGCTTTGTCCCGGCAGTTCGAGAGGGGGGGAGACAACTGGGGTATTCCGGACACTATTCTTCCTGCTCCTCGGGTGATCGGCGTCCTCACTTGGGAGATTGAGGAGAGGGTTAAGACCGCTTTGGTGGACCAACCCGGTCCGAGTTCTTGTCCTCTCAACCGTTTGTTTGTGCCTCAGGTTTTGAGGGCTGAGGTGCTTCAGTGGGCTCACAGCTCCAGACTTTCCTGCCACACTGGAATTCAACGTACCAAGGGGAGGGTTCTAGAACGGTTCTGGTGGGCCACGCTGGAGGCTGACACCCGGGAGTTTGTGAACGCCTGTCCTGTGTGCAATCGGCACAAACCATCTCACCAAGCACCAGCGGGACTCCTTCATCCATTACCGGTCCCACGTCGCCCTTGGTCACATATTTCATTGGACTTTGTGACTGGTCTACCACCGTCCCACGGACATACTGCCATCTTGACGGTGGTAGATCGGTTTAGTAAGATGGCTCATTTCGTACCCCTGCCTAAGATCCCGTCAGCTAAGGAGACGGCAGAACTGATTCTTATCCACGTTTTTCGCATTCACGGACTGGCGACTGACGTGGTTTCCGACCGGGGGCCCCAGTTCACTTCTGTGTTTTGGAGGGAGTTTTGTGAACTGATCGGGGCGACGGTCAGTCTCACCTCCGGGTTCCACCCACAGGCCAATGGTCAGACCGAACGGAAGAATCAGGAGATGGAGACCACTCTCCGCTGCATGGCTTCCGATCATCCCACAACCTGGTCAAAACAACTTCTGTGGGTGGAGTATGCCCACAACACCCTCATCAGTTCCGCTACTGGTCTTTCCCCTTTTCAGTGTGCATACGGTTTTCAACCCCCATTGTTCTCTGCATTGGAGAAGGAGGTTACCTGCCCGTCTGTCCAGGCTTTCATCAGACGTTGTCGGAGGACTTGGAGGCAGGCTCGAACAACTCTGCTTCAGTCTGCTAACCGGTACGCCACAGCAGCGAACCGCCGACGCACCAAGGCACCTGTGTACAAGGTAGGCCAGAGGGTGTGGCTTTCCACTCAGAACATTCCCCTTCGGGTGGAGTCTAAGAAGCTAGCACCCAGGTTTATTGGACCCTTCGAGATTGTCAAGGTCATTAACCCTGCAGCAGTTCGACTGAGTTTGCCCCGGAACATGAAGATCCATCCCACCTTCCACGTTTCTAGGATTAAACCTGTCCGGGAGAGTCCTATGATTCCCGCCGCCCCTCCACCACCACCCCCTAGGGTGATCGATGGGGGCCCTACCTACACCCTTCGTCGTCTACTCCGTTCCCGTCGCAGAGGAAGAGGGGTGCAATATTTGGTGGACTGGGAGGGCTATGGTCCCGAGGAAAGGCAGTGGATTCCTGCTCGTCATATCCTCAACCCTCAACTCATCCGAGACTTCCACCTGCGTTACCCGGAGCAGCCTTCTAGGACCCACGCTCAACCAGGCGTTAAGCCAGGGGGCACTCGTCCGCTACAGACCAGAGGCTTCGTCGAGGAGGAGGGGGAAGCGTCATCAGTCGAGGAGGACGAGGATTTCCAGGAGGGAGAAACCGAGAGAGCATTCTCAGATGAGTATTAGCCTTTCCCCATACCTCCACCTTCCATCCTTTGTCTGTAGGGGTTTTGTCTATTCTTCTTATATATAGTATATATATATATTTTTTTTTCTCCTAGAATTTTCTTAGACGTCAGGAGCCGTCCATTAAGGGGGGGGTTCTGTCACAGTTGCTTTCTCACTCACCTATTTTCTGCATTAACTTTCCTTAGTCACCTGGTAGTCACACCCTGTCTCTCTCTCACTCTGTTGCACCCATCAGCTCCATTAGTATTTAGGCCCACTTCACTTTCACCTCAGTGCCAGATCGTACTTTGCAGCATGCCAGTCTTTCCCGCATTACCCTCCAGATTGCTCTCCCGGTTTCGACCCTGCCTGTCCCTGACCAGCCTGCCTCGCCTGCTCCCTGACCAGTTCTGTACCTGCGACTCCCGTCCTGCTTTCTCCTGGAACCCTCGCCTGTCCCCGACCAGCCCTTTGCCTACTATCTGCCGTGTTGTCTTCTACCAGCTTACTGCCATCAATAAAGCTGGTTACCGACTATCCCTGGTTTCCCGTGTTCTGCATTTTGGTCCTCAGCTCGTCCGTGACACATTTACTCAACAATAACACATAATTATCCTTGTGTTTATTTATTTGTTTGATTAATAAACACAAGTTGGAGTCCGTCAGGACCGAGGGTCGGAGCAGCTCATTTGCTTTACAGAATATTACACCCGGAAGTAAGTATTCTCTCCGCTTCGCTTGACAAACCCTGTGATAGTCCTCAAGCTCTGTGATTGGAGAGTGTGCTCCGAGGGTTGCACCGATTCTCGAATAGCACTTGAAATGGAATGGAACCACGGCAGACTGTCCAAAACTGGATTTTAACGGGTCCACCGCGTCCCCCCTCCCCCACCCCGTCCCCAGAACTACACATGCTGGCTATTGTGTTTCGCAACATGTTCTCTATCTATGGCACGTCTCTACTGGGAGTTGTAGTTTTAAAAGACGTGTTCGTATTTCCCATAATAAGAAGTTGCCAGTATTAAACTGTGTACATCCCTGGAGGTTTAGGGGACAGGAAACACTCACATTTAAAACATATAATTAATAAATGGGTGAAAATTGCTTGTGCCCATAATGGGCAGCATTAATATATATATACACATGCCAGCTAAGGTCAGAAGAGCTTTATTTAACAGCTGGTCTTATGTGTGTGACCCCTGTGATAACGTTACATTACATTAATTGATAAGCCTGAAACATGCACTTGTCAAGGTTCAGAGGCACATTTTGCAAATATGGCAGTAGCCATCGATCAGCTTAAGATAAGATATACTTTATTGATCCCAAGTTGGAAACATTTGCGTTACATCAGCATGTGTATAGTTGTAAATATGCAGTGGTGTTTATTTGTAAATCATTTAGTATAATCACACAAATTCTGTGTTTTATATTTAATAATTCTGTGTTCTTTATTTATTGATTGTTCAATACCTGACAAGGTCGGAGATGAAAAACTTGGGTCACAGGTTCCTCAACAGTGCATCACAAGACATCTTTCAATATTTGTGTACCTCCGCCATTAAATTGTCATATTCTGCACATTTCTTATACTATCGACATACATCTTATAAGAGTATAATACATATGTATAATATCAGTTAAAATAAGTGCTTCAACATAGTTAACATTGCTGGAGGTATACACAAAGTTTTACATTCATTGCATAACTACACCGTTTGTGAATATGATATGTCAATAAACCTTAGAAAATCTTGAAATCTTGAAAGGGATGTGCAAAATAGTCATTATATACAGTCTTTAATTAACTATTAGTAAAGAATAACGAGTAATGAACATACTTTATAGGGATTCTATTCATATCTAATAATAAAAATAATGAAATTCAAGAACATGCTTTAACCACTAGGTGTCCCTTGATATCATCTGTGCACCTTTATGGTATAAATACAGCCATCTACCAATTGGATCAAATATAAAAGTCTGCCGAATTAGTATTGATACTGCAAGGAGACGTATTGTGTGAAAAGCAATGTAAGGTGTTGTTTTATGGCTGATATATTTATGATCCACGTCACGTTTCCAGTGTTGGCGGCAGTTCCTCATGTTTGTCTAGAAGTCTTCTGATCAGGGCTCTATAAATACAGAACTACGGCAGATATGTAATATTTAATACAGCCGAACCGTGTATTACAATGCCGTTATGTGATGAATTTCAAAGAGAAAAGCAAGCACACTCGGAATAAGGTATTATTATTATGTTGGTCTGTTTCCGGTATTTGTTAATGACGATGTGCTCTGAGATGTGAGACTGGAATTGCACAGGGGGGAAATAACGTAGGCTATCTTTAGATGCGGATTTTGTTAAACTAATATGTTTAGGCTGTGGACCAACACTATACATTGACGGGGAAGGGGGTAGCAATAAAGATAACACCATTAAACAGTTACACAACATAACAGAAATAATATCGATAGCAGCGTCCCTAGCAACCACCTTGGTAACAATGAAAACGTTGTATAGACACCATTTCATAAGTAATCTTCGTAATAACTAGCAAACTAAAGATCATATACATCCACTGCACACATAATCTGAAATAACAACTCATATTTCTCGCATCAAATGACATCAAAACGCATTTTCCACCGAGAATAAAACGAAGTTCGGTCATGTTTTTTTTTCTGCTGGGGGAAATGTGAAGATCACGTGACATAGACGCCAGCCATTGGAATGAATGGTGAAAAAAAACGTAGGGATCTTACAATTTCAGAGGCGTTTTTGTAGAAATACTACGTCGTACGTTGTGGATCAACGTAGTTATTACACGTTTTTTTGTGACACTGGGTTGGTTCACCACCCCGATGTAACCTAAGACAAATATCAGTTGTTCAATGTGAGTTATGGAATAAAGACAAACGTTGATTCCAAAGCACTCCAAATATTAAATTATTATAACTTTAGGATTTAATAAAATGTGTGCGTGTGGGGGGGTTCTCACCTCTGTGGAGCAGCAGTAGTTTGTTTTCCAGGATGTCTCGTGCGTCTGTCCCTTCATCCATCAGGTCCAGCTTGGTGATCACACCGATGGTCCGTAGACCTAAAGACAAAAGCATAAATGCTAATACTGAATCTCTTGCTCTTATATATTCACACATGGGATTTTAGGATTCAAACAGATAATTGTGTGTGTGTGTGTGTGTGTGTGTGTGTGTGTGTGTGTGCGCGCGCGCGCGCGTGCTGCATGTAGCAGCCGCGTGTGTAAACTGCCCCGCCCCCTCGCACAGAGACGCTGGATTGGAAAGATCGAAAATATATTTGTTTATGAATTGTACTTTCTTTATTTGATTGGCAGTCAGTTGTTGATTGCATGCAGACGTTGATAAAGCTGCAGCTACTTCAATACATATCACACTAATTCATAAAGCAAGTTAGACATTTTGATGTTCCGGACCTTTGCATGGGGACATTTTATCTAACTGGACCTCGTTGAATTTGAGTTGAATACCCCTGCTCTATACCATAATTTTCCTGATAACGATGAGCCATAGCCCCGCCTCTCCTGCTCACTGTTGTAGCATGGTCAGTAGCTAGTGCTACTGCTGCTGACCATGCTACAAATCCAGAGCAGGAGATCACAATCAAGCTGGCAGGTGACACACCACGACAGGAAGTGATGACACCTGAAACGAGAGGACAGAGCCAACATCAAAATAAACTGCAAGGCCACAAGAAGAAACAGAAAACAATAAGCTAACAGAACTCTAACGCTGAAACCTTACAATCAGTTTGTTAAACTTGGATTTCAAGCTCCTAACAAAAACACTTGCCTTAAGGCTGGAGAAAATCCTTCCAAATATTATCACTAATTATCAAACTGGGTTCCTTGCTGGGAGAATTCCTGTAATAATGAGAAGGTTACTCAACATCATTCAGCTCTGTCAGCAAACCAATATTAAAGGCATTGTGGTTTCATTGGATGCTGAAACACAGTTTCCTGCATGGAATGGGATTATTTGTTTTTCGCACTAAATACATTTGGCTTGGGTGAATCTTGTATTGACTGAGTCAAATTGTTTTACAATAACCGCCTTGGGGCTGTTGTTGACAATAGTAAACGCTCTCCATATTTTGCGCTGTCACCTCTGTTATTTGCAATTGCAATTGAGCCCCGAGCTGAAGCCATTAGGAGCCACCCTGATATTCATGTAATAACAATTAATCAAAAGCAACATAGAATTTCCTTTTATGCGGATTACGTGTTGTTGTATATTACGCAACCCAAGATATCTATTCCCTCAGTCCTTGATGTTATTAATACATTTAGTGAGTTTTCGGGATATATAATACATTGGACTAAGTCAGAGGCAATGCCACTGGGTGCCTCTCTCCTGCTTGCAATGCTAGAAAGACTTTCTCTTCCTAGCATTGAAACCTACGACCTATTTGCTAAATTGCCTTAGATGGGGAGGGATGGCAGTCCCCAACATCAAACTGTTCCAGCTGGCCTCTCAATTTCGGTATCTGGCAGATTGAGTAAGAAATGATTCGGATTCTGTCTGGTTGGATGTTGAAGCTTTCAATTGGAAAACCATTCAAACTGGCTGGTCTTCCTTTTATTCTGAATTGAAAAGAGTCAGAAGTGGCGGACGGTAATGTAATTGTAAAATCCACAATAAGGGTTTGGGCTATGATTAAAAAATGGGAAAGACGAATTGATACGCTATTACCGATTACTCTAATATAAACAAACTCAGATTTTCTTCCAGGAATGACAGACGATGTTTTTTCCCTGTGGGAAAAGGCAAGCATAACCATTTTAAAGGACCTGTTTGAAGAGGGTAGAATGATGTCTCTTGATCAACTAAGATGGAAATATATACTGCCCAAACACACATGTTTAGGTTCCTATGCGTAGGAAGTTTTGTTCAGAATCAAACAGGGTATACATTTCATCTGGAATCATCACCCACTGAACGTTTCTTTAATAAAATACATATCAGTTTATAGTGAGTCTCTTCTACATAACCATGTGTCCCCTCTTCTTCATGTCTCTTCTACATCACCATGTGTCCCCTCTTCTTCATGTCTCTTCTACATCACCATGTGTCCCCTCTTCTTCATGTCTCTTCTACATCAACATGTGTCCCTTCTTCTTCATATCTCCTCCACATCAACATGTGTCCCCTCTTCTTCATGTCTCTTCTACATCACCATGTGTCCCCTCTTCTTCATGTCTCTTCATCACGGGCTCAACTTGGGGTAGAGATCGGTGAAGAAACAAAGACAAATATTTGGGAGGATGCTAAAAACATATCTATATGTAATAGAGCAAAGGAGCAACAATGTAGGGTGTTACATCGTTTGCAGATATCGCCTCAACTCAGGAATAAGATGTACCCAAAGAAATCTTTATGTATGAAGTGCATTACGGAAGTGGGTGGTTTCTTACATACTATATGGCCCTGTGTCCATATTCAGGATTTCTGGGTGAAAGTTGTTTCAAAGTTTCATTTCATTTTCAATGAATAATTGGATTTGGATCTGCTATTTCTTCTGTTAGGAAAACCACACTTCAGAATTAAGCAGCAGTTCACTAAAGGAGTGATGGGAGTGAGGCACCGATGATCCTCTGGGCCAGGGCTCTGCAACCTTTTTGACCAAAAGAGCCATTTTGCCCCCTTTTCCACCAATTTTTTTTGTCCGGAGCCGCAAAACCTATTTGATAGCTTGATAGCTTATAAAGTTATATTGTTACATCATAGACAAAAACTACAGTTTTTTTGCATCTATTATTTATTACATTATAGAAAACTGTTTACCTCTAGTAATAAACAAACAACTCTTATAAGGAGAATTTTAAAAAATACACAGGCCTACTTTAAAATAAATCAACACAGCACTTGGGGAGTCCTCTGCACATTTGAAGAAAATTAATATAATTCAAATGTGCCCACTTTGAAATAAATAAAACATATAGCTGCACCCTAAAAAGAGTTAAATAGGGTTGGTAAGAATGGAGAAACCAGCTCGAGTGCGCAGAATTTGAAAATACACAGTCGGAAAAAACCTGCCACTTCCTCACAGAGCCCCTCCTCCAACACACACGAACGAACGCACACATGACCAATGAGGGCACAAGATCAGTTTGTGCCCAGATGGAAGGCTGACAGGCAGGTAGGCCATCCAGTTACTTTAGCCGGCTCAGATGATTGGTCGTGCTTTTTACAGTATTACGGCTTCCACAGATGAAATGTTTGTATATTTGTATATATATATATAAATATATATATATAGACCTTGGTTGCTGATTGGCGAAAGGTTACACAAGACAAAACATCGTTATGACATCATAAAGTGGCCAAAATCTGATCAGCTCATTTTCAGACAGGTTTTTATCGAAATGGATCAAAAAGAGAGAAAATCTTTGTTCCTGAACCTTTCAGAGTCTCTTTCCACAGAGGGGACACATGGTGATGTAGAAGAGACATGAAGAAGAGGGGACACATGTTGATGTAGAGGAGATATGAAGAAGAAGGGACACATGTTGATGTAGAAGAGACATAAAGAAGAGGGGACACATGGTGATGTAGAAGAGACATGAAGAAGAGGGGACACATGTTGATGTAGAAGAGACATGAAGAAGAGGGGACACATGTTGATGTAGAGGAGATATGAAGAAGAAGGGACACATGTTGATGTAGAAGAGACATGAAGAAGAGGGGACACATGGTGATGTAGAAGAGACATGAAGAAGAGGGGACACATGGTGATGTAGAGACATGAAGAAGAGGGGACACATGTTGATGTGGAAGAGACATGGAGAAGAGGGGACACATGTTGATGTAGAGGAGACATGAAGAAGAGGGGACACATGTTGATGAAGTAGAGACATGAAGAAGAGGGGTCACATGTTGATGTAGAAGAGACGTGAAGAAGAGGGGACACATGTTGATATAGAAGAGACATGAAGAAGAGGGGACACATGTTGATGTAGAAGAGACATGAAGAAGAGGGGACACATGTTGATGTAGAAGAGACATGAAGAAGAGGGGACACATGTTGATGTCGAAGAGACATGAAGAAGAGGGGACACATGTTGATGTAGAAGAGACATGAAGAAGAGGGGACACATGTTGATGTAGAAGAGACATGAAGAAGAGGGGACACATGTTGATGTAGAAGAGACATGAAGAAGAGGGGACACATGTTGATGTAGAGGAGACATGAAGAAGAGGGGACACATGGTGATGTAGAGGAGACATGAAGAAGAGGGGACACATGTTGAGAAGACATATGAAGAAGAGGGGACACATGTTGATGTAGAAGAGACATGGAGAAGAGGGGACACATGTTGATGTAGAAGAGACGTGAAGAAGAGGGGACACATGTTGATGTGGAGGAGACATGAAGAAGAGGGGACACATGTTGATGTAGAAGAGACATGAAGAAGAGGGGACACATAGCGATGTCGAAGAGACATGAAGAAGAGGGGACACGTGTTGATGTAGAAGAGACATGAAGAAGAGAGGACACATGTTGATGTAGAAGAGACATGAAGAAGAGGGGACACATGTTGATGTAGAAGAGACATGAAGAAGAGGGGACACATGGTGATGTAGAGGAGACATGAAGAAGAGGGGACACATGGTGATGTAGAGGAGACATGAAGAAGAGGGGACACATGTTGATGTAGAAGAGACATGAAGAAGAGGGGACACATGGCGATGTAGAAGAGACATGAAGAAGAGGGGACACATGGCGATGTAGAAGAGACATGAAGAAGAGGGGACACATGTTGATGTAGAAGAGACATGAAGAAGAGGGGACACGTGTTGATGTAGAAGAGACATGGAGAAGAGGGGACACGTGTTGATGTAGAAGAGACATGAAGAAGAGGGGACACATGTTGATGTAGAAGAGACATGAAGAAGAGGGGACACATGCTGATGTAGAAGAGACATGGAGAAGAGGGGACACATGTTGATGTAGAAGAGACATGAAGAAGAGGGGACACATGTTGATGTAGAAGAGACATGGAGAAGAGGGGACACGTGTTGATGTAGAAGAGACATGAAGAAGAGGGGACACATGTTGATGTATGAAGAGACATGAAGAAGAGGGGACACATGTTGATGTAGAAGAGACATGAAGAAGAGGGGACACATGTTGATGTAGAAGAGACGTGAAGAAGAGGGGACACATGTTGATGTAGAGGAGACATGAAGAAGAGGGGACACATGTTGATGTAGAAGAGACATGAAGAAGAGGGGACACATGGCGATGTAGAAGAGACATGAAGAAGAGGGGACACGTGTTGATGTAGAAGAGACATGAAGAAGAGAGGACACATGTTGATGTAGAAGAGACATGAAGAAGAGGGGACACATGTTGATGTAGAAGAGACATGAAGAAGAGGGGACACATGGTGATGTAGAGGAGACATGAAGAAGAGGGGACACATGGTGATGTAGAGGAGACATGAAGAAGAGACATGAAGAAGAGGGGACACATGTTGATGTAGAAGAGACATGAAGAAGAGGGGACACATGGCGATGTAGAAGAGACATGAAGAAGAGGGGACACATGCTGATGTAGAAGAGACATGGAGAAGAGGGGACACATGTTGATGTAGAAGAGACATGAAGAAGAGGGGACACGTGTTGATGTAGAAGAGACATGGAGAAGAGGGGACACGTGTTGATGTAGAAGAGACATGAAGAAGAGGGGACACATGTTGATGTATGAAGAGACATGAAGAAGAGGGGACACATGTTGATGTAGAAGAGACATGAAGAAGAGGGGACACATGTTGATGTAGAAGAGACATGAAGAAGAGGGGACACATGTTGATGTCGAAGAGACATGAAGAAGAGGGGACACATGTTGATGTAGAAGAGACATGAAGAAGAGGGGACACATGTTGATGTAGAAGAGACATGAAGAAGAGGGGACACATGTTGATGCAGAAGAGACATGAAGAAGAGGGGACACATGTTGATGTCGAAGAGACATGAAGAAGAGGGGACACATGTTGATGTCGAAGAGACATGAAGAAGAGGGGACACATGTTGATGTAGAAGAGACATGAAGAAGAGGGGACACATGTTGATGTAGAAGAGACATGAAGAAGAGGGGACACATGGTGATGTAGAGGACACATGAAGAAGAGGGGACACATGTTGATGAAGAAGAGAAGTCCTGACAGACAAACTGAATGATGGAATACCAAAGTGCATGATGAAGTCAACGTTCTTGCCTCTCATGGCCTCTTGCTCCTCTGTCTCCTCAGCGTGTCCTTGCTGCTTGACAACAGCTCACCTCTATGTGCCGCAGCCTCCACTCCTTAGCCATGACCCTCACTATCTCCGGCTCCTGCCCGGAACTCTTTATTACCTTTACTGCCAACAGTAAACATTGCTGCTGACTTTATAAGTGCAATCTATGTTAACTGGAAACGGATAGAGATGGCCTTCACACAGTGCCTGTCTTCTAACGTCTGAATATCGGTCGGGGAATACACCCCTAAATGTCCTCACATGTTTTTTGGATTTCAAAAATAGGGTGTCATGTATAAAACATAGCAGCGTAGCATCCACAGTAAATGTACAGGTACAATGTTTGATATTGGGCCATATGAATAAACTTTGATTGTTTGAGGATTGAGGAAATATGTGCACAACAAAATATATTCTGATTCATAAAAACATGTGATATCTATTACCTGCAGTATTCTTTAAGAAACCCCAAATCAACTTGGCAATGTGACACATGGACCAGCCTCATATGGTGCCCTCCACATGACCACTTTAACCATAATCAATGCTGTATGTGCCTTTCCAGCGCACATAATCCGATCACATCAACTGGATCGCATACGGGAGAATGGCCACATCACGCTATCCTAGTGATTTAGCTCCTGTAGGGCCAACATAACGTTGTATATTCAATGCAACATTATAAAACGGACAAGTCAAATCAAGCAATCTGATTGGTCCTTAGCCGTGATATACTGAGCGTATACCACGGGTAGAATTGTAAGTTACTTTTCACAACAAGTCAGTATCCCTCCGCGTCTGAGAAAAACAGTATACCGTTGGGCTGAAAAGCAAACTGCCTGCAGTACTGGAACAAAAAGTAGCGGAGCAGTAACGGGGCAGAAACCCTCCTTTTTACGCAGCGGTCCAGACATAGACATCAAACGGCAAAACATATTCAGTGTGCAGTTCCTTTGGCATGAGGGCAGGGATATCTAGATACTTTCAAGGTCTGACATCATGAATTTAGCTACTTTTAAAGCAAGGAGCGATGTTTTCAAATCTGTAATCAAAGAGGTCCGCAAAAACACTATCGGCCAATCAGATTGCTTGATTTGACTTGTCAGTTTTATAAATATATTTACATTTCTTCCGTTACGGAACAAACTTACAAAGCATAAGATGGAAACATTTAAGATTAACTTCGACCTCCGGGGGGTCTTACTATGGAGGAGTGGATTGAGGAGTGCCTATCTCCAGAAAGCACCTAAACGACGACATGCAGAGCTACGTGAAGAGCAGGTAGAGCAACTGGAGAAGGACCACCATTCAAAAGCTTTCTGATGCAGGTCTTGAAACAAAGCAGAGAAATGTTGACCGTTAGTGGCCACAGGAATTGACTAACAGCTTCTCAAAGTGTGGTCCGCGGACCACTGGTGGTCCGTGAGTATATTGGTAAAATTTCACATTTGAAATAAATAAATACATTTAAGTTTTTCGCACTCTCGAGGGAATATCTCCGCAATGGAGCGAGCTTAAGTTTCACTTTTGATTGCATGATATAGCCCAGATAAACACCTTCGTCACACATGTTGCCACTTGTTTGTACCATTTTCAGGCGATTTGTAAAAAACGATGTGTTTTTGGATATTTGTGGAGTTAGGTGGTCCTCGAGTGTTTTTTTATTGGTTAAGTGGTCCTTGGTATGAACAAGTTTGAGAAACACTGGTCTCGAGCTGCTGGAAGCTGAATCTCGGGGACCGGAGAAAGTGGAGCAATATTCTCACCACGCCAAGCAACAGCCAAGAACAACCTCAACAAGTAACCACGTAAGCCATGCTACTGATGCTGCACAGGTTGTCAGTGAGTGCAACATACAAATGAATGTAAATAAATTGCCAAATAATGGATCAACGCTCTCTGTCTAATGTGTTCGCTAGCTGTTAGTGTTGTTGCATAGCAACCACCTCGCACTATGTTTCGCGCAGAAGGCAACGGAGGGACTATTTTATTTTGAACATCATTATTTACTAATAAAAACTATTTAAATTAAAGTGTGTCTTTTTTTTTCATATTGCCACACTTGGTAACCGTTTTATAAAAGCGGTTCGCATCGGGCCGAACCACGACCCTTAGCTGTGATATAATGAGCATATACCACGGCCTGAAGTGAGCTATTGCTTAAGTATACAACGGCCTAGTTTCTGTAGCCAAATGCGATTACCTTAGGAATAATTGTTTTAGCTTGTGGGATACTGGGTAACGCAGCGTCATGGCCACAACTCTGTCTTGCAACCTGATAGGTTGCTAGGGGTTGTTGATTCGGAAAATATATCGCGTCATACAATGTGTGACTCGAGTCTGACTCGAGTCCAGGTCACGGCGCTCGAGGCACACCTTTGGTAGGTAGATCGGCAGGTCCAGGAGAGTCCTACCTACACATGTAACATAATATTGTACTGTGTCTTTAGTAGGGATAATGGTCAGGCAGGAAGTAACTCAGTCCGTAGAGGCTTGGCTAGGGAACCACACAGTCACTGGTTCAAGTCCCTGAAAGCACCCAAATGTACATTGTGTGTACTGGTAGCAGTGTGAAATCCCCTCTCACGCAGTGCCGGGTGTCCTTGAGCATGGCACCAAAATAGCCCCAGCTGCTCAGGCGTGGAACAGCCCCTTCACTTTGACACCTCTCCATTAAAGCATGTGTTGTGCATGTGTGTGTTTGAACTGTTTGAGCGTGTGTGTGTGTGTGTGTGTGTGTGTGTGTGTGTGTGTGTGTGCGAGTGTCGTTGTGTTTCATTCCACATAGTGTGAGAGAGTGGTGCACATAATCAAAGTGGGAGAGGTTAATAATTCACTTTGGAGAAAGGCTTAATGACTCTCTGTTTATCCAGTGACAATGCACTGAGATCACAGCAGTAACCCCCCCCCCGAGGTTTCTGGCACAGAGCGCGGAGTTTCCAGTAAGCTCCGTGATAAACACAGATTCTGGCCCGGGGCCAAACCTACCTGCCAGACAAGTATGTTGACCTCGTAGGAGGAGAAGGTGTGTGTGTGTGTGTGTGTGTGTGTGTGTGTGTGTGTGTGTGTGTGTGTGCTCATGCGGGAGTATTTGTTTAGGGAGTGCTCTACTGAGAATGCTCATTGACAGGTCTAAGAATGTCAGTGGGAGGACACATCAGATGCTCGTTGTTGAGAGGCCTCTCAGTGAAGTTAGATCACCACGAGTCGTAATACATGTGTGATTGAATTGTGTGCACTTCATTAAAGGCAGCAAAGCCAGGAGAGTCCTGCTGAGGTCTCTCGGGCCTTAGTGTCTCGTCTCACATCTGCATCAGAAAGACTCCTTGCCCTCAGATCACAGACACACAGCCCAGCGGAAGGAAGCAGACGATTGGCTGGTTCACTCACTCGAGAGTTCTAGAGAAGTTTAAACAAACCAAATGTAATATACAAACAACACAAGAAGAAGGAAGATGACTAGCTGTACTCATCTTTGATGTGAGGTCACATGCTCCCTCTGTTAATCACACATGATACGCTCAATGCATAAACTATTCATTCATTCTTTGGAATTACAATAAATGTTGTAGCAACGAGCAGCAACAGGTGTTTTCACAACACACATCTCTTCACACTCGCATATCCACCATCATCATCATCATCATCATCATCATCATCATCATCATCATCATCATCATCATCATCATCATCATCATCATCATCATCATCTACAGGTCTCCCTTGAAAAAGAGATCTATGATCTCAATGGGACCAATCTGGATAAATAAAGGTTTGAAATGAAATGAAATGAAATCATCATCATCATCATCATCATCATCATCATCATCATCATCATCATCATCATCATCATCATCATCATCATCATCATCATCATCATCATCATCATCATCACACATCCTCTGTTTTCATTGATATGGTATTTGATTGGTTTATAAACGGCATTGTCTCGTTGATGTCTCTTATGCTGGTGTCATGTGTTGTGTATCTTGTTTGTATGTGTCTGTACGGCGACCTTGAGAGCCTTGAAAGGCGCCTATATAAAATAAATGAATTATTTATTATTGACAACAGTCCGTGCAAATTGCTGATGGAAGCGTCCACAGCAAACCTGTGTGTGTATTTGAGAGCTGCCAGCTCAGTGCTTCCATGCCCTCTGGTATTCTGGCACCACATCTCTTTTTTCACCACACTAGTTCCTGCATGGTTCCAGATCACTGGAGACAGGTCTTAATGACAGTCATTGGCACAAGGACATTTGTATCAACAGACAATCCATCCAGGGGTGATCATGCCCGGTGTCCCACAACAGGCCAGACCTGTTGAGCACCACGCTGAAACCAAACCAGAGCCTGCCAGTGCCAGTTGGATTACACAGACAGAGGTGCGGAAACCACAAAGCCCTGTTGTGCTGCTAAGTGTTGCACATATACAAATGTCACACTGATGAGTGTGTCCATAGTCAGAGGCTCCATACACCTTTCAAGGACCACTAGTAACTGCACTGTTTTGATGTTGTCACACCAGTGGGGCCTTCAAGGGATTCAGAGAGTACCTGAAACACTCAGATAAAACAAACTCCGTCCCGCGGGCCCACCACCTACGGGAAACAGCGATGGGGTCGGGTGCGCTGCCAGAAGGGGGGCAGTGGAAGCAGAGGGCTCCCCGGGCGCTGTACAGTAGCGCCAGCTAAAATATTGCCTAGGGCGGCAAATTGGTCAGGGCCGGCCCTGTGCAGAGGCCACATTCCACTGTGTGCTCTGCATGTGAGACCATTAGAGAGGGTTTCATCCCCTTCCATTCCACGGTTCGTTTGTAAACTGAAATGCAAGTGTTCGGTTGATATTTCGCAACACTGGCATTTTGTACCATGTAGTAAATAAGACTTACAGATTTGAATGGCATCACACTGGTGAGTCCACAAGACAGACCCGTATGAGGTTATCATGATGAACATAGTTGCATGTTGCCTCTTTCCTTTCTCTATTCGCAACTGGACCGCAGGTTCAAAAGCATATTCTGTCCGTCTATAACTCAAGACTGTCCTCCCCAGCTGAATCCCTTCAGTCCGTTCACTGAGACTCTATGGCCACCTAAGGATGATTCTGTTGAGCCCGTTGGAGCCCAGAGTCATGCCCGTTGGATTCACCACAGGAGAGGGTGCAAGTCAAAAGCATGTTCTGACCGGGTGGGAGAGAAAGTGTGATTGATTTGAAACAGCAGTGAATGGAGCAATGCTGTTGGTTTGACTGCCAGCTCCCCCTGTCCATGCCCAAAGGCCTTAAGCACATGTTTGCTGTGTTTGTGTGGCACAATTTAGAAAAAAAGTCAAGTCAGTTTTCCTTTATGAAGCACTACAGCAGAAGTGTCTCAGACCCTTTTATAAATGATTTTATACTTTTAATATACTGCGGCGGAAGAGCTCCGTCTGTAAGGACTTGGCTTAAGAGCCAGAGCCGGTTCTGTACAGAGCGGACCGGTAGCTGGAGCGCTGCCAAGTCGCCTCCTGGGCCCGGCAGAGGAGATGAATGTGTATATACTGTCTTTCGGGTTGCACATGTTTTCAGCTGTGATAACTGTCAACCATGTGATGAGTGCTTTTAGAGCCACATCTCATCATGTTAACATTTTACAAATTCAGAATCTGACATATCAATTCGTAAGCAAAAGAATCATCGAAAACCTCGATTTGTTCAATGTATGCAAGTTATCACACATTTGAAGAGATAATGAATGATTGGCATATTCAGACGTACTACATATAACACACACACAATAGCCCTGATGTAATTCATCAACTTGATACATGACCTCAAATGTTCTGTTTCTACTAAATGCAAAATTGCCATAAAA
Organism: Champsocephalus esox; assembly: GCA_036324585.1. Classification (NCBI taxonomy): domain Eukaryota; kingdom Metazoa; phylum Chordata; class Actinopteri; order Perciformes; family Channichthyidae; genus Champsocephalus; species Champsocephalus esox. The sequence goes on along the minus strand of CM070495.1, from coordinate 2,657,460 downwards.
AAGACTCTTAGTCAAAATAGATTTTTTATTTAAGACACCCTGTGATCCGGTTGGTGACTGCGTCGTGGAAGTTTGACATTCACAATTATCAATTTTCAAGTACAGCATTAAAAACATCACAAACAACAAATACAACGAAACAATATGACATGAATTCCTCAGTCACATGAACACAATGATACATCACACGCAGTGACAGCTCAGCCTCATTCATCCAACCGGATTCATGCGTTGTGTCAATACACTTCATAATAAGTGATACAATAGACATGGAGTGCATATCATTTCTGTATTAATGTCCCCACTGCTCTCTGTCCCTGATCTGTCCTTCACCACTGCTCTCTGTCCCTGATCTGTCCTTCACCACTGCTCTCTGTCCCTGATCTGTCCTTCACCAGTGCTCTCTGTCCCTGATCTGTCCTTCACCACTGCTCTCTGTCCCTGATCTGTCCTTCGCCACTGCTCTCTGTCCCTGATATGTCCTTCACCAGTGCTCTCTGTCCCTGATCTGTCCTTCACCAGTGCTCTCTGTCCCTGATCTGTCCTTCACCAGTGCTCTCTGTCCCTGATCTGTCCTTCGCCAGTATGACATTCAGAAATCTAAAACTGATTTTACATGTCGATGTAAAACCAATGTTTCACCCTTTTAAAATAAAAGTAAAATCAGAAAAAGGATATTATATGTTAGTGCCTCAAAATAGTCAACAACTCCCATGTGCTTACACACAATGCATAGTGACAGACCAGGGTGAGTCCTGCACCCCTGAAGAAGAGTGCATGTTGTTCTTTTGTCATCATTTAGTGACTTACAGAAACTCACAAGTGTCCAAACGATATTACTTTCCGTTACTATGTACAGTTTGTACACTGGAGATCAAAAAGACAAAATAGGTACAATATTAAAAATGGTTCATAAAACCTACTACAGCCAAAAACGATGGCTTACATTTTCTGCAACACCTTCCTTTTGAGAGGAAGTGAGTGTCTTAAACATCAAGGCAGCGACTCAGTGCATCTTCAGACAGGCCGCACAGATATTATATCTGAACAGCTGCTCTGACTGGAGCCACCGCCCAACGATTGGGCCTCACATGCCCGTTCGCATCTCCTCCGTCTTCCAGCCGTTGGAGTTTTTTCCAAATTTGTAAACAAGCCTCCGGCCGTCGACTCGCTCGAGGATCTCTCTCTTATAGTAATACCTGAAGGGGAAGACGATCAGTTAGTGCCAATCAAACACATTAAGCATCAGATCTAAATCTATTGTTCGGAAGTACTGATGTCAAAAGCAGCTCATTAACAAGATGGCTCTTCTCGTGAGCAGACCAGGGTTACAGGGGGCCATTTCAAAGTGCAGGGTCGATCAATAAGTCACAGATAATATTACTGAGCCTGCTTTGTTCATATCAAGTATAGCAGTGTAGCTTTAGGATGCAACCTCACTAGCTTCAACGGTCTTTTATGTTTCAACATCGTATTCATACAGCTCTAAATGCTGAGTGTGTTATGACTCTTCTTCTTCGCCACGTATGAATGGTAGACCCTTTGAGATTCAGGGACACACAATGCAGAACAGCTGCAGTTTCACACCAGCTGCTTCGTGACCTCACCTCATGGCCCGGCTGAGTTTCTCGTACGTCATGCTGCTGTTTTTCTTCTTCTGGCCCCACATCTGGGCAACAGCCTCGGACTTCAGGAACTTAAACACACCCTCCCGGCGGTCCTCCCACTTCATCAGGCCCTGGTTCCTCTCGGGGTGCATCAGAATGTCCCTGATGAACTCCCAGAGGTGAGTTCCACGGGGCGCTGCAGACAGTGAGCAAAAGGAGCTCAATGTGTGTGTGTGTGTGTGTGTGTGTGTGTGTGTGTGTGTGTGTGTGTGTGTGTGTGTGTGTGTGTGTGCATTGATGCAAAGCAGAAGCATGCTAGCTAAACAGATATGCCTACAGCCTGATGAAGATGCAAAGCAGAACCCATGACCCAGCTCAGCAGAGTTCCCATGCAGACGCCTTGTGAGCAGTGTTTACATGTAGCCTTACCGTGTTGTTTCTTTTTGTGATTCTCATAAATGCTGCAGCTGTGCTCCCTGCTGACTTTGGGAGGTCTCCCCCGGGGCCGCTTCAGTCGGGACTCTCCTTTCTCCGTTTTGATGTGGTTCTCTGTCAACACAACAGTATATTGTCAGACGTTAACTTTAGAGCGTGTTGAATCCAAAGGACCGCACGAGATGTTCTGCACACTCACTTGAGATCAGAGGGTAGGAGAACTCTGGGTCTGATTCTCCAGACTCCTGGGAGCTGAGACTCGAGAAGTCAAACATGCCACCTAAACAGAGCAGAGGCAAGGTCAGATACACTGCCTCTTAAGACACCGAGAGACAGCAGAGTGGACATGGAGAGGATGGAGTACTGACTGTTGGAGGAGGAGCTGAGCTCGCTGTCCGACTGGTTGTCCGACAGGTCCTCCAGGGGCCCCATGCTCAGACTGGTCAGCTCATAGTCCTCCCTGCAGTCCAAGTCCCTCTGGCTCATGGCTCCTTCAGCTGTTGGCGGTGAGTCGCAGCATTAGCCCTGTCATGTTCACACTCTATGGATCGTACGCTTCGATGCAACATCACTACACAAAATGTACCTTGGCCAATTCTAATGGTGCTGAGCAAAGGGTAGTTGAGGTTGTCCAGGAAGTGGTCCAGCAGCTGGCAGGTCTCGCTCAGCTCCGGTCCTGACAGGCTGTGCAGCTCTGCAGGAAGAAAGACATGAGAAGAAAGCTCTGATTGTATACGGACACGACTGTTGTACTTGTGAATCTTGGCACTGTAATTGAGGTCCAGCACCCAAATAAAATGAATTTTAATTACATATTAATATATTTAACCTCTGCCCTTTTTTTAAATCATTCCAACATGGCGGATGTAGTTTACCATATTTGGTCTTGTGTTCCTGCAGACTCTGGTGCAGCTGGAGGCCGAGCTGCGGGCCGAAGACCCCGACCAGCTGCTCCCTGCTCATCTGGCAGAGCGCAGGCCCGTCCATGCTGCAGAGCGCCAGGCTGAGGGTGCTCGCATCAACCTTGGTGCTCTCCACGTGGTCGCTGATCCATTCCAGAACATGTTCTGCTGCCCAGCAGTGAGGGCTGACCTGCCGGTACCACTGGCCTGCAGACACACAGCCAGTTACTTCATGTGCTAGTGTGGAGAGTGGGTTTACACAATGATTCCTCCACACAGTATTTACACAGGCCAGCTTTGAGCTTCAGGAGCTTTGAAAGACACTGAGACAGAGATACTGATCTTTGCTCATGCATCTAATGAACAGAGAATGTGTCAAAGCAGGAATCATCAGTCTGATGTGTGTCTGGGCAGACGAACAAAGCCCTGACTGTTTAACTTTGAGGTGGCAGCCTCTGCGTGTGACGGCTATGCTGGGTTAACCTTTGGCTGCCTGGTAAATGATTGAGCCACAGTGTTAATGAAGTCAAAGCTCAGCTCAGAGAAATAAAGCATCATGTTGACTGTGAGATTAGTCTTCATCTGAAACTCAGAGCGGACTGTGAAAGTGAACAAAGCGTTCACAGCCAACACATTCCAGTTGTGTTCTTTTGGTGCAGCCACACATCTCATCGACCGCCACGCGCACAGAGGAGGCTCTTACCGCTCATGCTGGAGCTGTAGGCAGAACTGCTGATCTGAAGGCTGTTGATGCTGGGGAGCTGCGGCGGCAGGACCTCCAGGGGGTCAGTCTGATACATGGCGAGGTTGGCACTAGTTAGGATGCTGCTCAGGCACTGTGATGACATGGAGACACTGGAAGCATCGAAGAAGGCACATGTTAACACTCCACTCTCACACTCATTTAAAGAGAATCTAATCATACATGAAAACAAGTGATTAGTTTGCTCAAGCTTTTTTAGAAATAATACAAATCAGCACTGTTTGAACACTTACATTTGAATCGATTAGTTAAGTGGTATATTTACCTGATGAGAGCCGAGCCACAATGCGATGCTCGAGAGAAAGGGTTTAATCTCCAGGTGAGAGCTCCTCGTCTGGGTCTCTGAGGCTCAGGTGCTCTTGCTGCTGCGTTTAACCACCTGTTGAGATTTATATTGCGTGAGGGGGCGGCTTCAGGTGAGTTCAGGGGAATTCCACCTGAAACGGCCACACCTCCTCCCCCCTCCCTCCTCCCTGCTTTCCTGAGAACTTGATCAACAAAACTAACCTGCTCTGCTACAAGTCAGGGTTCGATGTGTTTGTATTGCTAAACCTGGTCGACTTGTCTAGGTTAGCGGCGCGTGGTTAGATCCCTTACATTGGAAACTAAGTAGCAGTGCTGAAATCTTGACTCAGAACACATACATGAAAACATATGTATATCAAAACCACGCTGTAGTATTTATTGTCTGCTTCACTCAATGTCATGTCACTTATCACTTTGTGCGCTGCAACTGTTTTGACCTGACTTATCATAGTCACATTTCCATGCCACCTTCACTCCAACCAGGGAGAGGGAGGGGGAGCTGTTTAATTTTCAGACGGCCACAGTTTCTAAATTTAGCAGCAGTGACGACAGCAAACAGCCGGCTGTGAGGAAACATGGTTTTTTTCATCGAGACCTGCCTGTGAGTAATAAATCATCTCAATTAGACGCCTGCAGCTCGTGCAGAACGCAGCTGCACGTCTTCTCACTGGCCATAAAAAGCGTGACCATATCACCCCAACTCTGACCTCACTGCACTGGCTTCCAGTTCGGTTCAGAATACATTTTAAACTCCTTTTATTTGTTTTCAAAGCCCTAAATGGGCTGGCTCCGGCCTATGTAGCCGAACTCCTCCAGCGCTACACCCCAGGCAGAGCTGCTGCTAGTAGTGCCTAAGACCAGAGCCTTCACAGCAGTTGGCTCCAGGCTCTGGAACACTTTGCCCCCTCCACGTAAGGATCGTTGGAGCTAAGTGCAGCTCAAGGTATATGCTCGAACCGGAGCTGCCTGGACGCTGCAATCATGTTGCACTATCCGTGCTGAGTGTGCAGACTTTTCGTACAATGTCTCTTTGTCTGCTTCCTTCATAAAGTCAAGTGCTCGGCGAAATGTCGCTCCTCTGTTTTCATTTAAACAGCTCCTTATATCCGTTAGCGCAGCAAGCTAGCACCAGATGCTAACAACAACAATGCACGTAAGGTCTCTCCCTCGCTCGCTCGGGCCACACAGACACACACCCTCCCGGTCCTCCAGGTGGCCAGTCGGTGCCTGCCGGTGAGCGTGGAAGTGTGGTCTGCCACAAGGCAGGAGCGGGGCTGTCAGCATCAGCTTGTAGATGGTATTATAAACTCGATGCGCTCTGAAGCTACGGGGCGGCCGAGGAAAAAAATACACATGCGTTATTGGCGTTAAAATTATTATTATTATATATATTTTTTGACAGCCCTAATTTTTTTTTAATGTTTTCAATTTAAAACGTAATTAAACTCCATGACATTTATAAGAGGGACTGCTCGAAAGTAGAATATTTGGGATATCCGTCGTAGCCAGGGTTTACGATCAGTTTGTGGGTGAGTTGTACTGAGGAACAAGTATCACAGCACCGACGGGTGAAAAATCGTGTTTTGGTAACACGGGTGTTCAGGTAACACTTAAAGACTTTGTTATGGAACGCAAAGCAGAGCAGGGGGCTAGTGCACCCTCCTGAGGGTCCGATTGTGGATGTCATGCGAGCAAAACATGGTGAAAACAATCAGTCTAAATTAACAATCGGGACGGAAATGTTTGGATTTCCAAAGGGAGGTTCTGAGAATAAATTAAAATCAAGAACCGAAATAATTGAACTATTCATATTTTAGACTGCACTGTAACTTTTATCTTTTAATGTTTATTTTATTAGCTTTTCTTTTTAATGACTGACTTTAAATGCCATTTTCTTAATGTCTTTCATTTTTTGTTTTTGTTTTAATGTTTATTTTATTATCTTTTACTGTTTTTAAATGCCTTTGTCTGAATGTCTTTCATTTCTGTAAAGCACCTTGAATTGCCTGGTGCTGAAAGGTGCTATAGAAATAAACTTGCCTTGCCTTATATTTAAAACTGACGTTATTACTACTTCTCATTCTTCAAAATATGTTCTCTCTCTACTTCTCATACTCTCTACTCCTGTAATCTATTCTTTCTATCCTCTCTTTATCCCAAACCTTTCCCCTCTCTGACCTCTCGAGGTTTCATGAGAGGGAAACAGTTTGCAGAGTGGCTTATTCAGGCCGGGGAGTGTTATGCCGTAGTCAGTGTACCTCCTTACCTCTCACCAATTCCAACTAAGGCTCCAGTGGGGACCTTGCTCCCTGTCTGTGTCTGTGTCCTCTCTTGTTCCGATGAACCCAGCCTCCCCCAAAATTGTCTTTTTCTTTTGTGTCTATACATTTCCACCGGGATCCGGAGTCGAGGCTGATCCTCTTGCTGTAGTCCTGTGTCCTGGATCCTCTATCCTGAGTTCTGGATTAAGTGGTGGACGTTTCGGGTCGTGGCTGAACCTGTCTCTGCGGTCCTGCCTTGGGTCTCGTCATGCTGCCTCCCTGATGGTTTCCTCAGGATTGTAGCTGACATCCTCGTGGATTCATCTTCTCATTGCAGACACATGCATTTCCTAACATTCGGACTACCTATGTTGCAAATGTATTATCTCTTCCATTTACACCCGTCTGTCCGTCCTGGAGAGGGATCCCTCCTCTGCTGCTCTCCCTGAGGTTTCTCCCATGTTCCCTTTAAACTGTGGGTTTTCTATGGAAGTGTTTCCTTGTACGATGTGAGGGTCTAAGGACAGAGGGTCTAAGGACAGAGGGTGTCGTTTTCTCACACTGATATTCTGAACAAATTGTGCTGTTGTATTCGAGCCAAAGTGCTGTACATAATGTACAGCACTTTGGCTCGACCAAAAATCGTTTTTAAAATGTGCTATATAAATAAAACCTGATTTGATTTGATGTATCAAGATTGTTGTTGTAACCTGATGTGAAGCCAACCTGCTTAGTCTTTCACAATCAAAGAATACTGAGGAGAGACTTCATTATGAACACAGACCAGGCTAGAAATGGAAGTTATCATTGTTAGGATACTGGTTGAGTTCTGTCACAGGAACCTCTGGATCTTGATGCAGCTCACTGATGGTCCCTGGTGGTGAGTGAGTACACAGTACAATACAAATACATCTCATTTAGCTGACGCTTTCATCCAAAGCGACTTACAATGACCGATTACAGGGACATTCTCCCTGGAGTACCTAAGGGCTAAGTGCCTTACTCAAGGGCACACTAGTGCAAACTCACAACCTTCCGATCTTCACCCCACCTCACTATCCATTCGACCAGTGGTTCTCAAATGGGGGTACGTGGACGTTGGAGTACTGCAGGTGGTATGTGAGATTTATTTTATGTTAATGAAAGAAAAAAAAAGATAAATATACCAATTTTAGGAAAAGTAAGCAAGTTTGAACAGTGTGGGTTTTATATTAACAGTTACACGTATTTCAAAACGTGAAGTGTAATAACTGCAGTTGCCTCGCTGTCAGAATGACAAAGATCCTGAGTGAGGCTCAAGCCCATGTTTCACTACATTGTAAGAACAACTTATTAAAAAGATCAGTTCAATGTAACTAATGTCGTCTTAGTGTTATTGCATGATGTTAAAATTGGTTTGCCATGAATGTAGTGATGGATTGTAAACATTTGAAATGTAGCATTTAAGTGTTTCTCATGTGTTGTTGTTTTAATAAATCAGACACTGATGGTGCATTGCTGTGCTGTACTTCTTTATATAGGCATGTTGTCCCTAACCATTGTGTGTGCGCTGATCAGGGGATACTTAGCTGAATTATTTTTTCAAAGGGGGTGCATGATTGAAAAAAGTTTGAGAATCACTGCTCTAGTGCGGTGATTCTCAAACGTTGAGCTTCACTGAGGATCTTTGTCATTCTGACAGGTAGGCTAACTGCAGTTATTATTACACTTCGTGTTTTGAAATGTGTAACTCTAGTCTATTCATATAAAACCCACACTGCTCAAACTTCGTTACTTTTCCTAAAATTGGTATATTTATCTTTTTTTTTCTTAACATAAAATAAATCTCACGTACCCCTTGCAGTACTTGAGTCAGCAAATCAGTGTCAACTTTTATGTTTTTACTTTATGATTTATTGAGTTATTACATTAATCAAAAGGTTTTGCACATGTAAATGTGTACATGTTATATTGCCTAAACCAGAAGAAAAACAATTAACTAAACAAACATCAATCTTAAATTCATAATGCTGTCATGGTTACAAGTGTCCATTATGTCCAAAGCATTTATCGGTTTATTTCTTCCATTTAAAAGTCATTCCCTCAGTGTGTTGGAGGGCATGTGTTCCATTGTATAAACCTGCTCTTTAGCTTCTTCTTGTGATCAACAACATCCTGGTTGCATATCATTATCAACTGGAGTCAGACTATTCTGTATACTTCCTGTGCACCACATTGCATTCCTCAGTTATTCCATATCTCAGAATTCCCCCAAAATGAACATGCACATTCTTCCAAAATGAATGTAATTAATAACCTTCCTAAAAAGGTGGTATGCCTCTTTATTGTCCCTGAAACCGGCAACATGGTTGTTGTGGAATTGCATCAAGATTGCCTTGAATCTGAGTGTATGTCCGTGTCCTTACCTCGGTCACTCGAACATTTCATTTTTGAGAGATGTAAAAAGTCAAAATGTTGGAATCACTATATCTCGGTCAAATCCTGGAAACTCTATGTCCATTCTTAGTTATCGTACAAAACGATTTCTCGCCCATTGTTTGAAGGTTTAATAACTGAAACGGGTTAAAGACCTGTAATCACAACCCAGCACAAAATGCTCACTTCCAATTCTAATCGTTCCGTTTCATCCCAACAAACCATTCAGTGAACGGAGACCAACTGGATCAGATGAGTCTCAATTAGACACTGGACTGCATGTCTGCCAAACTCATCTTTTCACTTTGCACTATACTATTTTATAAGATTTATAATTAAATGTATTATCTTGGGCTCTGTCCCTGCGTCCTATGATAAGTTATGATTGCGTTATTTACTGTAAATACTGTTTTTAATTATTCCTTATTGGTCACTCTCTGGTCATTTTTTGTTATGATAAGCTTAAAAATCATTTTTTTCATGTTGTGTGTTTTGTGGGTTTTCATTTATGTAGATGTTACACACATACGTATGATCTTATGAATTATTATTTGTTATCTCATAGAGCAGTGTCCTTTGGAATAAGTTTCAACCAATAATGAAAAGCTAACTTCCAAATGTTTTCCCCAAAATGTCCCAATATCAAACACACCCTGTGTCCACAGTGCGTTGGAGGAAAAGCTTAGTGAGGAATGTAGCCGTTCAGGTTTCTGCTTTCTGAAGAGTACCTGCTTTCATCGCCTGTAGACTAACAGGCAAATGATTTCATCACTTTGCTGTCTTTTGTCACCACCCTTTATTACCCCATTATACCTGTTGCTACATGGCGGGGCTTTCCACGGCGTAGCAGAGATCAGCCATCATGTGTGCAACGCGTCTGATGTGTGTGTGTTATGTGGTGTGATTTATAATCGCAATAATTAATTCATGCCAACAATTATTGTATCGCGCATTAACAGCTTTTTTTTATTATTATTTAGAAAGTCCGCTGCTCACTGGCTCTGAATACACATATAATAGAACGTTTCCCATTTATCTAATTTCCCCTCCTCGACTCCTATCGATACTTAGTCCTGCCCACAGGAGATACGAGTGGAGGAGCCGAGGAGAGAGGAGGGGAAGCAGCAGGCGGTTAGAGAAATGAGAACTCCTCTCCTCTGAGCGGTCATTTTAAAGAGACGTCTGTTAATGATGAGAGGAGGCACAGCAGCCCTCTGTCTGATGGACACATGTGTTCATGATGACCTCTTATATATTCACTTTAAATGCATTGACAGTGCGGTATAATGAGACAATAACAGGCTACAGATGCGGACATACACAAACATATTTTGATATATATATTTATATAAATATATAGGCTACAATTTCAGAATCAAACAAGTGTGAGAGCACTCTCATAATAACGTAAAACAATAACGTAAAACTATCAGAGACTGGATATAAACAGCTGGATATTATTTCATTAACTGCTTTAATCGCAGCTCAATGTTTACAGTGAGAACAGCTGCTGAGGTCCGTGCAGAAAGCATAACAGTGTGTATAATATATCGCTCAATAATATATAACAGGCCTACATAACTCTCTGTATTTGTATGCTTTAGTTTAGTAGTAGATATCTACAAACAAAGAGTCGATATTTTTCTAAAACCATTTAGTGCTTCATATAATAAAATACACAACGGCTGTAGCCTTGTGCTTTAGATCAGGGGTGGGGAACCTCCGGCCCCCGGGCCGTAGGCTATACGGCCCGCGAGACCATTTGGTTTGGCTCTCGAGGTAATTTATAAACACACGCAAAAAAGTAAAACAAATTCAAGAAATCTAGACCGCAAAATAAGCAAGTGCCTGTTTTTCCTGGCAACGGTCATGGTCCTTGAACACAACACGAGCCTAACGTGTTATCACGTGGTATATGTCTCGTCTGACAGGGGTGCAGTGCTGACGGAGAGCACCAGAACGTCGCTCCGGGACGCGTCGACACAAACGCGTCGACACTCAGTTGACTTTTATGTCCAACTGCTAAATTCGTTGTTCAGGCACATTTTTTGTTTTGCTGTTCATATCTCATTACAATATCTAATGTTAGTAACTATTAAAGAAACTATGGGGACAATTCTGTTTTAATGTAATTTTACCATTGCTGTGCAGACATAGCCTACTGATAAAATAGGGTTTCTATAATTACCTTAAATAAACCCACTAATTAATTAAACCAGCTCAATACGCATTATTCTTATCATTTTTTATGAGCGCAGTAACGGTAAGGTATCTAATTACTTATTTTTTTAGAATTCCACAACTTAGTAACAGAGATGGACAAACTAATCTGCTCCGGAATCTGGTTCGTTTCAAGCACCAAAAAATTGTCCGGCCAGAGCAAAAGCACCACATACGTCACACTTACGTCGAGGCGGGGGCAACAACAAAAAGCCCGCGTTTTATCTAGTTTGTACACAACGATGGAGAAACTTAACAAGAGTTTCAGTGTTTCTGCCATATACTGTATATATAAAGGTTTATGCTCATGGTGAAGCAACGTGTCTGCGTGTTAAGGTGGAACCTGAGCATTCACGTTGATCACCTCTCATTATAACTCATTATACATCTATAAAACTATAAATATTAAACTTTACTTCAGTTCATTTGAGAACAGCTGTTACATACCTGGGTGAAGGTTACAGTTAATTTAGGGTGCATTCACACCTAGTAGTCCACTCTCTGGTGCGCACCACACGACAGTTTGTTACATTGTTTCATTTTTCAGAAGGTTCGGTTTGCGTTCACACGGGCAAAACTCAAACGGACTATAAACTTTAAACACAAGTCATGTGCTCGGAAATGCTGTTCAACCATTGGTCAGAGATTAAGGGGGTACAAACGCAAATCCCGGGAATTTCTAGCGGAGCCTCCGCCATGGAGCATCGGCACTTTCGGCATGTATTCTCATGCTGCTGTTAGTCTGATTGGTCAATTCAAAACACATGACACGTTTTTAATCCAGAACAGACAGACCACTGTCAAGGATAATGACCGCGCTGCTGCACATTATCCATGAGAGACGTTCTGCAGAGGAGGAGCGTTTCACCGACGACAGGTGTTCTTACTTTTATGTAGCTGACGGAGAATTTTTACTTTACACTACACTGTTCAACACTTAATTCTGCTTTACTCTTTAACTAAACAACCGCGGATGTCTTGAAAGACTCTTTCGCTAAAGCTTTTTGAAGATATCCGCGTTCTTGTGACACGTAAATACTGCGCCTCCTATGTTTTGGTGCGGACTGCGTTCACACCAGCAATGAACCGCTCCAGAGTTCGCAAGCAAGCGCTCCGAGACCACATATTTTAGCGGACCAGAGTCCGGTTGTTTAGTTCACTTAAGAGATCTCGGACTGCGTTCACACCGACCCAAATGAACCGCACCAAGCGGCTAAACGCACCAGGGTTCGATTCAACCGGACTATACAAGGCAGGTGTGAACGCACCCTTAAATGAAAGATACAACGTTACTCCACACTGATGGTTCAGTCCACCTTAAGAAATAAGACCGACCTCGGAAGCAGTTGTGTTTTAAAAAAACCTTTATTAACACGAGTACTTTTTTATAAGAATATAACTAAACCACAGAAATTACTCCGGAAAAGCTGCAGATAGAGCCATAAGAAATGAATGCAACTTATTTTATCCACACGGTTTGGCTTTATGAAGCAGGCACACAAACGGTTACGTCATGACGCAAACGATGACGCAACGACGCATTACCAGTCGGACTCTGGGCGGTGTGAAAAGAGCCAGAGCTAAACCGAAGAACTGGTTCTGAACCTGAAAAGCTCTAGCACGGAGCTTGAACCGGAGTTGCGTTGGTGTGAATGAGGTAATTGAGGGAGTTTACGGAGCAGAGTAAAAGACACAGAAAGACAGAAGCACAATTAGAAGTATATTTAGGTGTTTTTTTTGTAAATAACCGATGGTGTCAAGAGGAAGTAAAGTCAGACCCGGCGTCATGGGCGGGCCCCATGGGTAAATTGCACAGACAGCAGTTAGTAAGATTGATTTCAGCAGTCACTTGTCTGGAAATACCGAAGACTAGAAACGGTTTGAAAACTTTTGTCACGTAGTGATCATCTTCTCAATAGAACATCTTTGATAATGTCTTCTGGCCAATCAGAATCAAGATAACGACGTGGTGTTGTTGCAGGAAGTCCCGACGGAGAATATTTTTGCTGGAGTACATCTCTATATACATCGATACAACATTACGTGTTCTGGGGCAGCACAGACAGGTCTTCTCTGTGTTCGAGCTTTACTCCATACAGGGTGTACTTTGAGGGTTTGTGACTCTGCAGACCGTTTACATGCAGACAAACTACATAAGACACAAGGGGACGGGTAATAACCGCAAAAGCATGACATGGGACCTTGAAATCAGTTTATCCCCTGAATCGTTCTCAGTTGTCTTGATTACTGTGTGTGTGTGTGTGTGTGTGTGTGTGTGTGTGTGTGTGTCTAATTATGTGGCAAATTGTCAAAAAGCTGATGACACTCGAAGGGCATGACTTGTTTCATGGATTGAAGGTCCTGAAATGTCCTCTCCATGATTGACAGAGCGTCAACTTCAGCAATTGCAGCTGCTTGTTGATATTCTTGATGTACTTGGGAGATGGTTGTGCCTGGGTGAAGAAACTTCTTGTCTTTGTAGGTCGCTGTGCTTCTGCAGTAGTGTGAATCAACAGTGGGCAGATCCTTCAACCAGTCCTTAAGGAAATCTGTGACAGCAGTTTCCAGCTTTGCATTGTTGCCACTCTGAGGTGGAGATGTAGTTGGCGGGTTTGCCACTTGTTCGTCATGGTCGATGGTGTCTTTGTTCAGCCAGTGTAATGGTTCTTTCAGGGATACCAAGTGTAGAAGAAAAAAAGCTTTGCACACTTTAAGATTCGGTCCTTCCTGAAGTTTCAGTTGGTAGGAAAATGATGAACTGCGCCTGGATCCCTCACCAACTTTCTTTCGCTTCATGGTAACCTTTGTGACCAAAGTGGTGACGTATTACCTCTGTTCTTCCCAGTTGTCCATTGACCAAACGTTCTGAAATATCCACTGCCTCTGCTCTTCTGTAATGGATTGACAGTCTCGAGTTGTGACTCGTTGACAGAACTTCGAATAGCAGGGAAGGCCCATAGCCTTTGCAGCTATTTCTTTGCCACCTTTGGCCTTGTATGCCATTCCTTTGAGATGTTTCTTCCTGGATTTGCTTCCATGTTTCTGGGCTGAGGTATTTATGTTGTTTCCTTTTGACCGTATTGTTTTCATACACATCCTCCAGATGAGGACCATAATGTTCTGAAGCTGCTGCCAGACTGTCTTCATTTTCAGGGAGAGAGGACTCATCAGAGGATGGATTGTAGTTTGGGTCAATGATAACATCATCATCATCATCATCATCATCATCATCATCATCATCATCATCATCATCATCATCATCATCATCATCATCATCATCATCCTCATCAAAGTCATCTAAGTCATCATCATCATCATCATCATCATCATCAAAGTCTTCTTCATGGTGTGGACGGGTCTGCTTGGCATCTTCAGCAACACTCTCTTCTTCAATGAGAGTGTTTAAGTTATTGTCTGCTCCATCTGACACAGGGTGTTGGCCTGGTACATGCTGCTCCATCTGACACAGGGTGTTGGCCTGGTACATGCTGCTCCATCTGACACAGGGTGTTGGCCTGGTACATGCTGCTCCATCTCTCTAACAACGGTCTCATTTTCATTGGATGATTCCTGATCGGTGTCTGAAAAGTCAAGTGCATCTCCTACCAAAGAGGAGTAGGCGTACGGTCACAACTGTGATCATGTTTTGTAATTGCACTGTGGTCCTATGTATTAATACATAAAAGATATGTTGATGAATATCATTTGGCCTAATTCAATGAAAAAAACATGTAATCTTTCCTAATAAGATGGAAATGTAATGTGGAAAAAGGAGACAATAATACAATATTAAGAATTGAAACAGACAAACGCAAAATGTACTTTTCCTCATTCATAATTATGCAGTAATTGTAACTGTTACTTTTGAAAGGTTAGATTAGTCTGTATTGTCCCAGAAGGGAATGTGTGCATGCTTCATGGAGCTACAGTAGCTACAGTAACTACAGTAACTATAGTACCTACAGTAGCTTCGGTAGCTACAGTAACTATACATTGTGAAAGTAAAAGACTAAATAACTACACAACATTTATAGCCTAGCCTATAGTATAGTAAACATCACTTGCCAATAGGGGACAAGCCCTGAACCATGAAAATAACTTAATGTATCTGTTAGTTTTTTCTTTTTCTTGAAGCAGCCATTTTGTAAAGCTTGTAAAATTGCCTAAGTCACAAGACAATGTGACTTAAGCCATTATCTTGTATAACTATATGGCCTAAGTCACACTCTTGACATAGGCCATTATACTATCAGGGTAGGAACAGCACTATCCTTTCAATAAGGATGTAGGCAATTTTACCAAAGGTGGCCAGCATCAAGAAGAGATGATTTAGGCAAAAAAAACATTTTCTCCAAATTATGACTTAGGCCATTAGTTTAAGAAGGTGACGACATGGCTCTAAACAGCTCAATAGGCACACACTGTAGACACTAATTAGAAGAACACAGACTAAAACAGCAATGTAAAGCCGAATCAGATGAATAAACATGATCTTAAAATATATTTTATATATTTTTTAATGCATTTTTTGCATTTTTTTGTAATCATTATTTGTAATACTTTCTACTGACACGAGGTGGGGCTGTGCCCACCTGCCCCTAATGACCAGTCGCCACTGCCTCGATGGTTGTAGCCTAGCAGAGTGGACAAGTTGCTGTTAGCTGACAGTATACAGCGTGTCCATCAACGTGACCACGCCCTAATTTATGCAAACACTTTAAGACCTAATATAAATAAAAGGGTCGTGTTAGAAAACAATTCACTCACAGATCCATAATAATGAAGGTGGAATCTAACTATATCGATAATAATATGTATTGCATCCATGGGTAGAAACATGTTTTTGTCTGCTGTAAAGTTGGGCATTTTAATATGGGGTCTATGGACATTGCTCCTTTCTGCAGCCAGTCCCTAGCGGCCCATGTATGAACTGCAGTGTGTGGCACTTCCATATTGGCTTCCCGGCTGTTCCCCAGAGTTTGCCGCTTGGTTTGTCCCCTATACTCTAACGCCAGGCAGGCATTTGGTATGATCACCATAGCCATATGAGGCCGGACTCAGAGGACTTTCCTTTGCTTCCAGCTGTCAGATTGTAAACAAAGTCACATGGGTGTGTTTTATCGCAGCGAGATACTAGTTGTGGGCTTATCATGTTGATTCGGCCACAAAAATAAAATAAAAAAACGGGCCGTTGCCCGGGCAAAATTAGCCTGTACCTGTGCGTGTCCCTGAATATGGGAGTTATTCCCTATCTTTACATTAGAGAGCATACTTTATTGATTTCACGTTCAGATGATGTATTTATTTCCCTCAAACCCTGTCCTCACACTCAAATAGTGCCTGCTTGCACTTAGATCTGCTCTGCTTCTGCTCCAACTGTACGCTTGCACTCAGATATATTGCTGCTTTCAGATTTCCTGTGTTCCAGTTTAAAACCTTCTCCTCGCACTCAGGCTGTTTCTGTGCGCTCGTGAAATGTCTGCTCTCAGATTTCTGCTGTGCGCGCTCGAATCTTTTGTACAACAAACAACCCTGTCAAAATCCCTCAACCAATAGGAGGCCTGGTTTCCTTGCGGGTGCGTTCGCTTTACTTATTAGAGCGTCCCGTAAAGGCGGTTACCCTTTGGTTTATAAACTACCGCCCTCCACGGCTTTATAACATAACATGTACTTCACTTGTTTAATTTACAACTTTGAGCACAGTTAGTATATATTTATAAAACGGACAAGTCAAATTAAGCAATCTAATGTTTCTTAGCCATGATATAATGAGCGTATATCACGGGTAGAATTGTAGTTACTTTGAATGGGGTGACGTCACTTTTCGGTCAAATGTAAAGACCACGCTCTTGAATAAAGATAGGGAATAACCCCCATAGTGGCACAGTGTGTAGGTATGTGTTGTACAGTGTGTAGGTATGTGTTGTACAGTGTGTAGGTATGTGTTGTACAGTGTGTGATACAGTGTGGTGTGTTGTACAGTGTGTCCCCATAAGGGGAATCATTAATTTTAGGGTGAAGACTTGGTTAGGTTTAGGATTAGGGTAAGGGTTAGGGTAAGGGTTAGGGTTAGGCATGTGTTGGTTATGGTTAAGTTTAGGGTAAGTCTCCAGGAAATGCATGTAAGTCACTGTAATGTCCCCTGAAGTGATCAGGGGTAGACATTAAGGGTAAAATGCCACTGGCCCTCCTTATGAGTATTATTATGAGTATTATTATTAGTATAATGCGCGTTCTGCCTTCCTGTCATTAGGAGTTAGTATAGTTAGTAATGGCTATGTAGTAGATTAGAACCTTCATTATCCTAAACTGCTGGGACATTTCCCTCTAGCCAATACCTTTATATGGTCTACTCTTCACTTACTTGTCAGCACAGGTCGGCATTGATGTACAGAGCCAACAGAAGACCTTGTTTATATTGCCATCATATTGAGAGGTGCAGCCAGTGACGCGTCCTAAAACCAGGAAGTAAGCTGCTGGTTCCCTCCACACAAAGCAATGGGATTGTTCAGGTTTTGGAAAATAGCGGGAAATAAGGTCTGTGGAAAACAAACCTGTTTGATAAATGCACGTTTTGTTCAGCCGTATAATATCCACATGTCTACCCTACTTTTAAAATGTTCGAATCATAAATCTAAAGGGTTTTAGGACGCGTCACTGCACCACTAGAAGCCAACTCCATTGATCAAGCTGAAACGTTCTCTCCCTCTTCTTCTCATGCTCCCTGTCACTCTCCTTTAACTCCTCCGGTGACTTTCTTTTATTTGAAGATTGTTTTTTGCCCGGCGCTTGGCCGGTTACCGCTGGTATTAAAAACATTTTGGCGAATGGTTAGGTGGCGCGATAGTCTGTAGTGAAGGAGCGCGCTCCCGTTCACGGGAGCCTGCTCGCACTGCGCTCCGCAGCAAACAGCTGTTTTCTTTTCACCCAACAACGACAACCGACTCATGAAATGCTGTGTTGTAGCATTAATAAACGAATAATTTAACAAAATTGCTAGTCAAAATACCAACACCACAGGACAATTTTTATTTTTTAAAGCAATATTTTTAGTGGCCCGAGCGGGCAAGTGCAAAGTAAGTTATGCGTTATACGGTGTCTAAATAGTGCTTCTGGGCCAGCGGGCCATTTATAATGTCGAGCCCTGGTGATGACATGGGCTCGACAGGTCGGTTAAATTAAATCCTTGCTTCCCTCACTTGCGTCGTTTCCCTGCGACTCGTCCCTCCCACCAGGGAAGCATGGAGAGACGCAAGAGAGGCTTCTCAATACTCAAATGTGTCCTCCTCGACTCCTCGACTCCTCGGTCCTCCGGTAGTGACCCGGAAATGAATTTCAGCGCCATTTTGAAGGACATCTCATTTCTCTAAATGCACACCGAGGACCCGAGGATCGAGTGTCGAGGAGGCTCTCTGGAGGAGCTATAACCGAGGAGACACTGATGGTTCCTCCACGGCTCCTCTGCGGATGCATTTCCTGGAACAGTGGAGGCGTGACGCACGGCCGGACTTATCTCAGCCAATGACAGCTCTGCATGCATCCCCTGGATATTATTTTAGAAACGGCTCTCATCGCGTCGCGATGTTTCCAGAGAGAACAGCGGTGAGGTCCGTGCAGAAAGCAGAGCAGTGTGTATACTATATATCACTCAGTATAACAGGCCTACTCTCTTTATTTGCTTTAGTTTAGTAGATATCTACAAACAAAGAGTCGATCTTTTTCTAAGACCATTTAGTGCTTCACATAATAAAATACACAACGGCTGTAGCCTGATATGCTTTAGGAGCTGTGGGTGTGTGTGTGTACAGTGTGTAGGTGTGGGTGTGTGTGTACAGTGCGTAGATGCGGCGGACAGACGGGTCTCGAGTTGGTTTGGTGTCCTCTGCTTACTTTTATTACTTGTAAATACAACTTTTGGCCTGTAATTTCAATTCCCCATTTCAGGGTTACACACATTTACTGACACAAACATTTGTATCATCTGTTGTAGACCCCAATAAATAAAATCAAATAAGAACTCATTCTCAAAAAAGATAAACGCCATTCTTAAAATGTATTAACGAACATTAGTTGGATTAATATTGATTAGAGTGCACAAAATAAATAAAATAATTGAGAGAAGAAAAAGAGATATGTTATCCATCAAAACCCAGTTAGATTAACATTCATTGCACACTTTGTGTGTTTGTGTGCATATGTAGCACATTAACATTTTAAAAGCACTTAATGACTGAGTGGAAATGACAATAAATGAAAATGTAAAACGAAAAAAGCGATCATGAAAATGTTTCCAATAAATGAATAAAATGATTTGTGACCCCTTTGTTGCAGATGTATCACATGTTTGTAACAAAATGAAACATGAATTGAAACAAAACACAGTATAAACTGAGGAGTGAGTCCCGTGAGGTTCATGTGTTTTCTTCACTCCGCTGGGAAACTGCTCTCATGTCAAGAAGCATCAGATCAGTGCATGCGCTGCATCGTCCAATCAGTGAGCGATACACAGTAAGGGGGCGGGGCGAGTAGATTTCATCGGAGGATGGTCTGGTGGTTCCTCGGTTATGGCTCCTCCATTATCGCTCCTCGCTCCTTGGGCAGAAATAAGAGCCATGGGACGGTACTCAAGATGGCGCAGACAAATCAACTTCCGGTGAGACCGAGACCGAGGAGCGAGGAAATTAAAATAGTCGACCTGAGACAGGGCCATGGTATGCATGTGTGTGTGTGTGCGTAGATGCGGCAGACAGTTTCCTCTGCCTACTTTTAATAATTGTAAATACAATTCTTGGCCCGTAATTTAATTTCCCCATTGTAGCTACCAGAGTATATCCAGTCTCTGATAGTGTTATGTTATTATAAGAGTGCTCTCATACTTGTTTGATTCTGAAATTGTATATATATATTTATATAAATAATATATGTGTGTGTGTTTGTATATGTATATGCCGTGTTGGCCATAATTCATTCTGGCCCTCTCACACACATACATTCTCCTTTTACATACATATATTTTCACTTCCACACACATAAATATATTTTCACTCCTACACACACACATTCTCCTTTCACATGCATACGTGTAATCACATACACTGAACAAAAATATAAACGCAACACTTTTGTTTTTGCTCCTATTTTTCATGAGATGAACTCAAAGATCTAAAACATTTTCTATCAACACAAAATAACCATTTCTCTCAAATATTGTTCACAAATCTGAAACAATGTGTGATAGTGAGCACTTCTCCTTTGCCGAGATAATCCATCCCACCTCACAGGTGTGGCATATCAAGATGCTGATTAGACAGCATGATTATTGCACAGGTGTGCCTTAGGCTGGCCACAATAAAAGGCCACTCTGAAACGTTCAGTTTTATCTCACAGCACAATGCCACAGATGTCACAAGTTTTGAGGGAGCGTGCAATTGGCATGCTGTCAGCAGGAATGTCCACCAGAGCTGTTGCCCGTGAATTGAATGTTCATTTCTCTACCATAAGCCGTCTCCAAAGGCGTTTCAGAGAATTTGGCAGTACATCCAACCGGCCTCACAACCGCAGACCACGTGTAACGACACCAGCCCAGGACCTCCACATCCAGCATGTTCACCTCCAAGATGGTCTGAGACCAGCCACTCGGACAGCTGCTGCAACAATGGGTTTGCATAACCAAAGAATGTCTGCACAAACTGTCAGAAACCGTCTCAGGGAAGCTCATCTGCATGCTCATCGTCCTCATCGGGGTCTCGACCTGACTCCAGTTCGTCGCCGTAACCGACTTGAGTGGGCAAATGCTCCCATTCGATGGCGTCTGGCACGTTGGAGAGGTGTTCTCTCCACGGATGAATCCCGGTTTTCACTGTTCAGGGCAGATGGCAGACAGCGTGTGTGGCGTCGTGTGGGTGAGCGGTTTTCTGATGTCAACGTTGTGAATCGAGTGGCCCATGGTGGTGGTGGGGTTATGGTATGGGCAGGCATATGTTATGGACGACGAACACAGGTGCATTTTATTGATGGCATTGTGAATGCACAGAGATACCGTGACGAGATCCTGAGGCCCATTGTTGTGCCATTCATCCACGACCATCACCTCATGTTGCAGCACGATAATGCACGGCCCCTTGTTGCAAGGATCTGTACACAATTCCTGGAGGCTGAAAACATCCCAGTTCTTGCATGGCCAGCATACTCACCGGACATGTGAGCATGTTTGGGATGCTCTGGATCGGCGTATACGACAGCGTGTTCTGAGAGAATGGATGCAAACATGGAGAGGAATGCAAGGAATGCTGCTAATTACTGGAGACAGGTACTTGAGCATATTGTCAACGATACAATCACTCTGGCGACTTGTAACTTGGCTTTTAGAGGACATACATAAAGAGCTGCTGATTTGAAAAAACAAACGTGAGAGACAGCTGATGTGACCGCAGTGCAGAATCGCTGTATAGTTGAAATCTCCTAACAATGTTGTCCATTTTAGACATAGGCTTATTATATTTACAGACCTTAATAACGTTCATTTTCTACACCCTATAGGTGTAAGGTTTCTGGGCTCCATGAGTTTCGCCCCGCACCTCGCTCCAATGACTATTGACAGCAACTATTATTTAGTAAGGTAAAAAACAAAAAGCAGAACGCCTCTCAGACGCTCTTCCGTTTACTTTTTTAATAAAGAAAAACAAATGGTCCAAAGATACACGGATTCATCTCCCTCCATCGTGTTGATTTGAATTCGAAATTCTGAACATGAGCCCGCCCCGCTCGACCTTCTGAGCCAATCACAGCGTGATAATGACCTACCTTCCATTTCAACTATACTCCTTCCGTTTCCACTATACTTTATCTCCCACACATACATCAATTATTCTCTTGCATAGATACAGTATATTGTCTTCAGACATGCATATATTAAATGTAAACATTGAATGAAGTAAGTTAACTTACACTTAAAAAACGACATCACGTTTTTCAGGGGAAACACAAACTGCAGAAAACGTTCGCTACTAACTGTTGCTAGCCTCCTAGCAAACATAAGGTTAAGTTAACATTAACGTAACGTTGTAAGAAAGCAAACCGAACCTTCGAGAAATCTTTTACTACGAGATAACGTCAGCTCAGTCAGGTAAAGGACTCTGAGTGATTAGATTGTAAACTGTAGTCTAAGTCATCTCAGTGGGTCTCCGACGGTTTGGTCATCTATGTAAACAAATATTTCTATCTAGGCCTATGTAAGATTAGTTGTACAAAATAAGTTAAGAAATCCTTCCAATATAGGTCAGTAACAAATAAAAAACACAGTTTAAAAGGGGAGTGATTTGTCAAATATGCATAAATAAAATGAAAGACTGCAGACTAGGTAAGATACAGATAGGAGAGAGGAGTTTATAAAATATGTGTTATGAGTTGTGAGCATATTCCAATGGTTTTTAGATTATTTACATACAATTCTGTTTCATATGAGTGTTGAGAGCTGTATCCATACATCTCTTCATTTTGCCCTCAAAGTGCACCAGATTGATGCATTCAACTTCAATTTAAAGAAAGAAATCTTCCCGGGGGTGTGAGGTCCACCAAAAAATAAAACAGGTTCACATGGATAGGATACTAGATCGGTTAAAAGCAGAGAACAAATGTCACTCTGTGTGCTGTGTGCTCTGCATGTGTGACCATTAAAGAGGGTTCCATTCCTTCCTTAATTATATTGTATACATCTGCACACTCATCTTCTTAACACTATAGTCCATAATATATTTGTAGAAAGGCAGGAAATTGATATAAATCGAGAAAATGTGTCATTGTGGAGGACCCCCTGTTTTGTGTCCCCCCCCCCACTTCTCAAACCAAAGTTATACCCTTGCACATACATGTCCTTCTGTGAAAAGACAAGAAAGACAAACTCTGAAGACCGAAATCAGGAAGCTTGGGGTGGAACAACCAACACTAAAATAGATATACTTTATATTATCTAAGAGGATTTAACATTTTCTTTTCTTTCTTTTATCTATTTCTTTTTTTGGGTAGATAATTCTGGTCCACACGCCAAAACAGTAGGTGGCGGTAATGCCTATACATGCTGGTAGCCACCCGCAATAAAGCCGTCAGAAGAAGAAGAACAACAACAAGATGAAGAAGAAGAGCAGCAGCTAGCATGGACGCCGTGTCGCAGCGAGTGTTGGAGCACCTGACGGAGGTGGAGGAGGCCGCGGAGGAGGTGCTCAGCACCAAGCAGCAGGTAACTGAGAGCAGACACGCAGGACCCGGATGTTAGCCCTGTCTGTGGTCGCTTTTCTTCAGCCTCATGTACGGTGTGATCCTGCCTGGGTCCGGTCACAGATCCCAGGTTAGATGGAGAACATGGAACAGGTGGAGAAATTACTTTACTTGGAAGCTTCAATTCGGCTTGACACTTGATTTGACTGCATGTTATAGGAACTGTCTCTTATAAATAGTCCACCCCAGTTCATAAATCCAGAGGTGGAAAAAGTACTCAGATCTTGTACTTGAGTAAAAGTAGAAGTACCAGAGTGTAGGAAGACTCGGTACAGTAAAAGTCCTGCATTCAAAATGATACTCAAGTAAAAGTAGAACTGTATTATCATCAAAGCTGGTTTCGGGAGCACTTGATTTGATACTCAGCAGGCAGGGAGCACGGACCATACAGCAATATTGGCATCGCTAGACCCATGGCAATATGACAGCAGTTTCACTGTTTCACTGTTAAAGGTTTATTTTACACTAAATGTGTGTGTAACTATTAAGCTCCACATGACCAGAGGAAGTTTCTAACTTGATGTTACAGGTGGTGGAGCTGGACAGCAGGAGGAACAGGAACAGAGAGGCTCTGAGCGCGCTGAGGACAGAGGACACGGGTGAGACATCTGGGCTCAAACATTCATGATATTCGGGAGGTCGTATACAAAAACTCACTGTGGATATGAGTATCGATGTTGAATCAAAACTGATGTCATTTGCAGAGAAAGTGAAGGTTTGCTTCGGAAACATGTTCATCAAACTTCCCAAACTGAAGACTAGAGAGATGATTCAGAAAGGTAAGAAAAAGGGAGTTTGGAAATCAAAATTGACCAGATACTGAATATCATGTATTTGAATATAAATATATCTGCGGTGCACATATTGTGGATACATAACGTCATCCTGAACAGTTTGTTTGTCACCTGTAGACCAAGAGCAGCTGGACAAGGAGATAAATGAGCTCCGTAAAGGACTGAAGGCTAAAGTCAACCGTCTGAATGAGCTGCAAGGTACCTGCCCCCCCGCTGGCCCTGGGACTCTTACAGAATACACTTTCTCACTTAATGCTCAGAGGATACTTAAGAGCATATCTAGGATTAAAAGACTAATGTCACAGCAGGATTTGGAAAAACTTGTCCATGCTTTTATCTTCAGTAGACTGGACTACTGTAATGGTGTCTTCACAGGTCTCCATTAGAAAGCTTCAGCGGGTTCAGAGCGCCGCTGCTCGAGTCCTCACTTATGGCGCATTTCCACTACAGCGCGGAGCTCGCTTTAAGCGTGCCGTGCCCGGCCCGTTTTTGGTTGCGTTTCCACTTGCCGTAGTTCCGGCTAGCGGGTACTATTTCACAGTTTTTCTGGCCCCATAAAATCGAAGTTCTTTCCGGGCCAACAACCAGGCTGAGCCGGGCTGAGTATGCTAAACTAGAGAGAGAATCGCTGGCTTACTACAACAAAAAGAACATATTTGACCGTGATTTAATGGTAATGCACGTTTCTAAATGATGCCAAAGTAAAAACATACTGATACCGGTTAGTAAAAACCATGAATTAACGCTTTGACAAGTCTGCAGACAGACAGCAGGCGAACACCCTTTTTAAAATGCGTGTTTTCTAAATGGAGATCGGCTAAGCTAACGTTATATATACTCCGACCGTCCACACTCACAACGGCCTACAGACATAAATAAACCAGCGACTGTATTCTCCATGACACAGGCAGTCTGTGGTTTGTACTTGTTTAACTTCTGTCTAGTTTCTGAACAGATATGAGGAGCTGTGAGCTCTGAGGGCTAACAGCTAACGGCTGATGTTGGATGACTTCAAGGCTCCGCCTACACTGCGTTACTATAGTTACTGCCCCAGTTGCTAAACTGTAATGGCCCGTCTACACTACAGGCATCAACAAATCTTGAAGCTGGGCGTGTCTGAAGCTTGGCGATTTTTCGCGACCAACAACCAATCACATGAATCTCCCGCCCCCGACACACAAAGCAATAGCAATGTTAAAACGAAGTAAACTGGATATAAACTCCCCAAACAGGCGAAACCCTACCAGTTTCCCCCACTGTCTCTGCCCCCTCCCTCCATGCCTGGTTCCTCCGGTAATAGTTCTGGTCGGAAAGAACCGGGTGATTTGCTACCGTAATTTCTCGTCTGGAATATGAGGGAATGAACTGGCTCTCCCAGCTTGCACGCGGTTTGATTGGCTAGCGCTTGTAGTTAAGTTAAAGCCTTTTATTGTCATTATAGAGTATAACAAGATTCAGAGTGCAAATCTGTCCCGGTGTGCAAAAAATACAAACAAATACATTTGTACACTAAACTGTACTAGCGGGATTTGCATAAACGGGATTTGATTGGCTGATGCCAGCTTCGAAAGCATCGGGAGCATCAAAAGTTGAACATTGTTCAACTTTTGATGCTCACGATGCTTGCAAAGCCATGCTCCGCTCCCCACAATGCAGTTCGGCGAAGATTCAAAATCTTCTACGTCACCCCATTCAAGTGAATGGGCGAAGCGTTGAAAGCATTTTTCGATGCCTGTAGTGTAGACAGGCCGTAATGGAAACGCAGCATGCCATAACCATGCCCAGCTCCAAATGGACCAATCCGTGGAGCTCCACACACACACACACACACACACACACACACACACACACACACACACACACACACACACACACACACACACACACACACACACACACACACACTCAGCCTTATCTTTTCTCAGCTGCGGCTCCGCGTATTGCTCAGGCTGAGAAATACGATGTGTTGGATGATGTATGATTCATGATGTGTGTCTTTGTTTGTGTGCAGGGAAACCTGAGCTGCGGGGCTACAGTCTGTCTCCGCTGTCCACGGAGGAAATCAAAGCTATTAACAGCCTCTTCAAGAGATGACTTTAAATCTCCTTACGACTGGACATGTGTTGGAACAGAAGCCTCCTGGATGATTGACAACCCATAGCTGCCTGACATTTTCATTTTCAAATATGGTGTTGCGGTCTAAACCCTACAAAAGCAGTATGTTTAGGTATTTCCCCTTTCCTCTCACTTGTGGGAAATCAGCCTTACGCTCAGCTGAGTGCTGGAAGAACATTGTGTGTGTGAACACAAAGTGGTGTTGTGTTGTCTGCTGTGATTAAATTGACAGAGCTTTTATATTGGGTGTGACTGTGCAGTAGTACCTGGTGCTGTAGAGCAGATAGTGTTGTTTCACATTGTCACTTAAAGGTGGGGTAGGTACTTTTGAGAAACCAGCTCGAGATCGCTAGAATTAGAAAATACACAGCCGCAACAAATCTGCCACTTCCTCACAGAGCCCCTCCTCCAACACACACGAACGCGCACATGACCAATGAGGGCACGAGATCAGTGTGTGCCCAGATGGAAGGCTGACAGGCAGGAAGGCCATCCAGTTATTTTAGCCGGGCCGGCTCAGATGGTTGGTCGTGCTTTTTACAGCGCCACAGCTTCCACTGACGTTTTTTTGTCAAAGCACTTCAGATATTCATTGCTGTCGGGATGTTAAGAGCATTCCATGCAATATAACAAGTGTATCTCGAGCCGGTTTCTCAAACTTACCTACCCCACCTTTAACATATAATTTCGAGCCATATGTTTAAGGAAAACATTGGAACCTCGTGTTCTCGTTCCATCACTATGATAACATTGTATTCTTCACGAACATGCACAAATCCAAAGATGATGCCACACATGATGTAAAGGAAATAAACCACACACACACACTGTTAACTAGAGTTCACACACTGTTTCCATATGATCTACAACTTTAAAAGTACATTCAATAAAATCTGAATTATTGTTTTACATTTGGAATTCTGTCAACATTTCAGCAGTTTCTCCTACTACACATTTCACATGTTAAAATAGACATAGTACCCTTAGAGGCAACCTGTAAAATATGCTTTGTGTCTCTTTCAACTCAGTTTGTTGAAGCTGTTTGCCTGTTTGACAACCTGTCTTACTGACTGCTCATGTTTCTGTGCAATTTGACCTATTTCAAGTTATTCCAACACCATAACCTGAAACCGAAGCTGTGAAGATGAAAGTGCAGGCATAGTAAACTTTAGGTTCCTGCCAACATGCATGTTGCTCTGTGGCGGACAGGAGACTGTCCTCCATTGGTTTGAGTGACAGCATTGTGTGGTTCTGTGGCCACAAGATGGCAGCACAGTACTGGATTCAGAGGACCCCACAGCCTTGTAGTGTTCAGTGGGTGTTTCTCATTGTCGAGGAAGGCTCCTCCAGAGCCACTATTTCAAGGATGCTACGTTATCGAGTCCCGCCGAAGTACTGTTCCAATGTCCAGCATACTTGGAATTCTACCGAGGCCGGCGTACTTCGTAGCGAGACATTTCGAGGCTGCACATGTGTATCCTCCGGTCTTAAAATCCCCACAATGCTTTGCGCACGGACCAATTTCCAAAATCTGAGAGAAGAGTCAAGTTGCGGCCGCGGACAGTACACGATGGTACACGACACGCCCACCTGACACGACACTACGGTGGCTGAGCGACCGTATGGCAGATTAAAAACGAATTGCAAATGTTATTATAGCATTTTAAGCAACTAGTTGGCAAATTAATGAATAACCTTTCAGTTTGAGAACCCCTTATCCCATTTTGATGGTTGACATCTCATTTGAACAGTGAAAGCCAGAATGACAGCAGGGGTGAATTTTATTTTATAGTTTTGCAATAAATCAAAGATATGTTTGCTGTATATTATAAAAATGCTTGTCATGTAGGCATACTGGAGATTGAAAGCTTTAGTCAGTGTTGTAGCTGAGACTCTTACCGTTCCAATGATGTATTAATAATTGGATACTTGGATTTATATAGCCCCTTTCGTGAGACCCAAGGTCGCTTTAAAAAGAAGAACAGGAGTAGAAACAACATAACAAAAGGCAGTCTGACAAAACAAATAGATTTGCGGCCAAAGGCCTTGGCAGACAGATGGGACTCGAGGGCCCTTTTGAAGGCGTCAAGCGTGGGGATGTTGCAGATCTCCGCAGAGAGAGCGTTCCAGAGAGTGGGGGCTGCCATACTGAAGGATCGCAGGTTGGTGCGGGGGGCCAGAGTCTGACGACCGCAGGTTCCGGGGTAGGGCATGTGGGAATTGTATTGATTTGATACAAGCAAGCCGGTGTTTCATTGTGTACTTTCAACTACACTATATGGTCCGGCAAGTTCAGCATTCACTGTGATGTATATAAAATAAGACACTGATACCGTTTTCCTCAATGAACATTTATTGAACAGAACATCATGTGGAAAATCAGAGCTGGTCAACTTAAAAAAATATTGACCTGCAGGAGTTTAAAGCCTATTTAAAAACTCCTCAGAATCTTTCACTGAAGTCCTTCAGCCTTTGGTGCGCTTCCTCACTCATGTTCTTGGTGAGGTCATGAGAACAAAGTTCCATCTCACTAATAAGACAAGACGGTATAAAGAAGTCAGATGTAATATTATAAAATCACATGCATCAGGGGTTGTACACTTTAATGTGTCTATTCACGAACCGACTCTTTAGGAGTGGTCCTCGTCAGTGGCCAGGGGCATCTGACAGTCAACCATTATGTTGACATGCACGGTTTAACTCCTCCAAAAATGATCCAGACTCGATTCAGAATGACACAGTACCACACAAAACAAATGTTGCATGTACCATAAGTTCTATGTAGTATGTGTTTTAGGAGTAGTAACCCACTACCATGTCTGTGAGAATCTCTTCATCGTGAACAATAGGTGAATTGGTGGCCAGAGGGCTGTACGTCAAGGACGCAGTCAAACCCGACTAGCCCACTTCTCCGTGCATAGTCATATGCCCTGTTGCACGTTTCCAACTGACAGGTGATACCCAAGTTAGATTGTTGGACATGAATACACGGCACAGGACCCTTAAAGGTCCTGGAAACTGCAAAAAAGTCCCCTTTTTTATCTATGCACTGTGATTTTAGGTGGCGATTTGCTGTGATGTCCGATGTTTTGGATGAGTGGTGCCTTTGTATGTGCATTTGTAGGTTTTTCCTTTTTAGTTGTAGTCTACAAAAACAACATGTTGTGGTTTAGCGCTTTGACATACATTTTGGGGGCTGTGGCAATATTGTGCCATGTTGCTGCAGCAGCCGGAGCTATCACTGGAGCGGCCGTCTGAGCTACCACTGTCGCGGCCATCAGGGCCATCACTGGAGCGGCCGTCGGGGCCATCACTGGAGCGGCCGTTGGGGCCATCACTGGAGCGGCCGTTGGGGCCATCACTGGAGGAGTCGTTGGGGCCATCACTAGAGCGGCCGTTGGGGCCATCACTGGAGGAGTCGTTGTGGTTGCTGGTAGTTGGATGTTCGGTGCAGCAGTTTTTAAAGTGACTAAAGAACATCTCCTTTCTCCCAATGATTGTTGGGCAAAAGCCACAGTGCTGCTGGCCACACATTTTAGATGGCATTTATAAACATTACAACCTAAAAGAGAGATAGAAAGTGGTTTAGAGGATTCTAGAAACAAACCAAAATGAATTTCAGGGGACGGATTGGGTAGTGACAGTGACAAAGGTAAAACGCATGTAGTACTGAACACGTCACATCACATGAACGTGCCGGGCGGCGCGGTCCCGTGGGTTAGATGCGCGTTCATAATGCAGAGGGAAATAACGTTATTAGCACATTTTTACAACTTGAGGAACGAATGTTTTTAATAAGGGCTATACAAGTGTTCATACTGGGTAGTTTATTTAGTTTAAAAAAAATTATCCAACGAGTTACAGACCACTCTTTCCCAATGTAAGTCAATGGGAAAAAGTGTTTCCGGGCCCAGCAACCTAAAGGAAGTGTAGTACCGCCGTTTGGCCACAACGAATATTCTCATCAGACTCCGGCGCACTTCCTGGGGGCTTGCGATCAGTACTGCACATGTGCGAGATGGTCTGCCATATTGGACAACTCCGGACGGCAACCCAAGATGGACGTCACACTTGACAGTCATATGCCATACATTTTTGCATACATTCACAGTAAATATGTATTCAGTATGATAGCTGTCTAACAGAAGATAAATTCATTTCTCACTTATTCTGACAATGTACTTAACCCCAAATAAAAGAACCCAATAAAAAGAGTTGTTAAATAATAGTGAAGTCACGTTGTATTAACAATAACTCATCTCTCTCGAGTTTTCCTCTGAGCTTTGCCAAAAGCCACTGTGTCAAGTGTCCTACTTGGGTTGCCGTCCGGAGTTGTCCAATATGGCGGACCATCTCGCACATGCGCACTGCAGATCGGGCAGAGCTGCAGATCGGGTAGTGACAACCTTTACCCATGGATGCCCAGAACGGACCCATATCGCCTTACTGCCACGGAGCTGTAATAATGGATATATTGCACATGTTTGCTGTAATTCATCATTTGTAAAATATTATACTACATGGGCTGTATGATGTAAATCTTGTATGAAATATAGTTAATATTACCGACGTAGATTAATGTCCCTGTAGCTTCTTATTGCACTTGCAATATACCATTAAAGGAGTTGAACGTTACTATAATACCACGCAGGGATAAACCAGAGTTTACAACCTTTGCATGTGGGCACAACACGTTTTGACCCAGATTAATTAGCTATACCATATGATATCGCCCGAGGAAGTCTTCATACTTATACATATATAAATAAAGATATATGTGTCAAAGCTCTAATCAAATTAACAGTTGTATTAATTATACTTGTATATGTGTACAGCCTGTGTTGTATATTTATAAACACAAATGAACAACCTTGTTTGTGTCAAATAACAAGTTGTATTGTAGTGTTTATCTTAGTGTTGTTTTATGCTTATCCACATCTTGATTTCAGAGCACAGGAGAATGCTGGGCACAACATAAAGCTCAACGGTGAAGCTGGCAATGCTGAACAAAACCATCACTAGATCCTGTTACATCAGCGTAATATAAAAGTACATAACAATTGATGCGTACATTAGCATAATTACTAATGGCTCGGATGTTACACTAGCTATCTGCTAGCTGCTAGCTGCCGCGGCCGCCTCGTTATTCGTTAATATCAAATCCATCATAACAATCCAGAACGCGCGGTGCTGTTACGTGTACGCAAATTCACGTGCTTGATGTGAACGAGCCTTTTGGGCGGCGTGGTTAAAGATGTGCATGCTCTATGGGCCCTTCTCACTTCGGTTAAATGGATTCCTTGCGTCCCTCACTTGCGTCGTTACCCTGCGACTAGTCCCTCCCACCAGGGAAGCATGGAGAGACGCAAGGACCACGGTTGCGTTCCGATAATCCAAAAATCAGCTCCTAAATTCTTACCCTATCCTAAGTTCTTACCCTATCTCCTATTCCTTGACCTCTGAGTGAAACGTCACAGGGTTAACGCCCCGTCGACACTACAGGCATCGAAAAATGCATGGGGTGACGTAGAAGATTTTGAATCTTTGCCGAACTGCATTGTGGGGAGCATGGCATGGCTTTGCAAGCATCGTGAGCATCAAAAGTTGAACAATGTTCAACTTTTGATGCTCCCGATGCTTTCGAAAGCTGGCATCAGCCAATCAAATCCCGTTTATGCAAATCCCGCCAGTACAATCGCTAGCCAATCAAACCGCGTGCAAGCTGGGAGAGCCAGACCGCAGTTTATTTCCTCATATTCTAAACGAGAAATTACAGTAGCAAATCACCCGGTTCTTTACGACCAGAACCATTTACGGGATACAAACCGGAGGAACCAGGCATGGAGGGAGGTGGCAAAGACAGTGGGTGAAACTGGTAGGTTTTTGCCTCTTTGGGGAGTTTATATCCAGTTTACTTCGTTTGAACATTGCTATTGCTTTGTATGCCGGGGGCGGGCGGGAGATTCCTGATTGGTTGTTGGTCGCCTTGGGCGCGAGAAATCGCCAAGCCTCAGACACGCCCAGCTTCAAGATTTTTTGATGCCTGTAGTGTAGACGGGTCGTAAGGGATAGTGGATAGGAGAATTCAAAAGGACTTAGGATATGAGACTGCGGTACTTTACAGAATCCGAATGCACTTTCTCTATCCCACGTGTTTATGATGCGCCAGCGGACGTCATGAATGTGCGTCTGCTGCTGTGGGGGAACCATGGAAACCACAGTTTTCTATACAGCGGACTACAACATGGATGTTCAATAAGAACGAGGGACTAATGTAAACTCATCTAGAGACTCTGCACCGTGCTCTGATGCTGCTGCTTTGCTTTATGAACGTGGACAACAGAGAAACATATTCTTCAGGACCAAAGCTGGAATTGAAATAAAAAAGGAAAGTGAAACTTATGCTCGTCACCCTCTCCCTCCGGTCCACATTAATACCAATGATCCCAAAACGTATGATTGTATGAAAATATCTTAAAATCAATACAAATGTATTTATTATAAACGTTAGTCCTGAACATCTATCACTGTGTATATCACCATTCAAACATCTTTTAAAAGTTGAACAAACTCCACACAGCTCAGTAAAGACTGAGATGTTGACTTTATTTGATCATTTCAGTAAAAACTAACGTTCATATTTCTCTCTTTGATTATAATACTGATGAACGTTCAGAACAAAGCACTTTGGCAACTTACCACCTATGTTTTAAAATGCTTAATAAGCACCGTAACTTTCATGATATAATTTCTCGGTCATATTCGGTTGTTTCCGTGAACGGCCGACTGTTGAGTGACGGCAAATTCTGCGGCTGCAAGGCATTGTGGGGCAGCATTTTCGCTTCTCCTTTCGGTTAGGGAGGTCCAGTGGTTCCTAAGCTAAAGGAGGCTATAAAGGAAGTTTGAAACCTCCTTTCCTTTCATCTAGAGAATTGGAACGGCACTTATCATGGCTGCCACTGAGGGACTTCCGGGTCATTTCACTCCGTTAGGAAGGTTCCTAAGCTAAATGGACTATTGGAACGCAACCAACGAGAAGCAGGGAAATGAGTTTTAAGAGCAATGGGCATGGATGTATAATAAGAACTGGATACAGCGTGGGAGGCGGGGCCTCATTCATTCCTATGAGAGTTGCTCATTAGCGCATGATGATAAAATGGCCCAATTTTTGAGAGAGTGAAACATCACAGATTACCCAGCATGCCTGAGAAGTACCCGTATGTTCGCTCATAGCGCATGCGCAACTTTAACCAAAATGCTCGTTCACATCAAGCACGTCAATTTGCGTACACGTAACAGCACCGTGCGTTCATGACAGCATGGTAATGGATGTTGTTATGATGGATTTGATATTAATGAGGCGGCAGTTAGCAGCTAGTAATTATGCTAATGTGCACATCAATCGTTATGTACTTCTATTACGCTGTAACAGGATCTAGTGATATCCAACAGAGCTTCATTTCTCATGAAAGAATGATTGCACTATATATATATATATATGCACAGTGCAATGAGCTTCTTAGTGCAATAATAAGCTACAGGGACGTTAATCTAACGTCAGTAATGTTAACTTTATTGAATACAACATTTACGGTAAAAGATTTAATCATACAGCCCATGTAGTATAATATTTTACAAATGATGAATTACAGCAAACATGTGCAATATATCCATTATTACAGCTCCGTGGGATGGCAGTAAGACGATATGGGTCCGTTCTTATTGTGCATCCATGGGTAAAGATAAACGCAACTCACATTGGTTTCTCATACAGCATCTCTGTAAACTACGTGTATTCACTGAATTTCACTTTCTGCCTTTAACGGCTCGTTGTAGCTCCAGCCCCCACCCTCCCTGTGAGCACATTGTGCTCTGATTGGTCGGGACCATGCTGAACACGTAACATGAACGTGCCGGGCGGCGCGGTCCCGTGGGTTAGATGCATGTTCATAATGCAGAGGGAAATAACTCTCAGAATAACGTTATTAGCACCTTTTTACAACTTGAGGAACGAATGTTTTTAATAAGGGCTATACAAGTGTTCATACTGGGTAGTTTATTTAGTTTAAATTATCCAACGATTGACAGACCACTCTTTCCCAATGTACTGTAAGTCAATGGGAAAAAGTGTTTCCGGGCCTGGCAACCAAACGGAAGTGTAGTACCGCCGTTTGGCCACCACGAATATTTTCATCAGAGTCCGGCGCACTTCCTGGGGGCTTGGCAATGGGAAGTCCTTGAAGCGAACGTGAAGCGAAGTCCGTTTGTGATGACGCTGCACAGTTGATCGTCTGACAGCAGACAAATCAACTTCCGGTGAGACCGAGACCGAGGAGCGAGGGAATGAAAAATAAGAGAAGTGAGAAGGGCCCTATGAGCGCACATACGGGTACTTCTCAGGCATGCTGGGTAATCTGTGACGTTTCACTCTCTCAAAAGTTGGGCCATTTTATCATCCCTGCGCCAAAACCGCCCTGCTGCGTCATGACGTCACCGTTTACATCGCTGATTTGCTCCCCAACGGCACCCATTACGGCGCTCACAACAACAACAACAACTGCGTCGGGTCGATGATCGTGTTGCTATTAATCACACGAAGCCAGAATAAATGGAATAACGACTTCTCCAACCTTATGCTTTGCTCCAGAGTGCCATGGTTCATTGTTTATTCATGTGTTGCTGCAGCATGTACCGACCGCTGCAGTGCTGCTCTTCCACGGGAGTTTATTCTCCCGTTAGCTCCCGTTAGCTCACACTACAGCGGCCGCTCTAAAGTATTCACTGTCTGACTCACACAAGCAGCTGATGCATATCCCCAGTTCCCCTTAGCCTAAGTGAATGTGTGTCAGTCAGAATTGACACTGTTTGGTGTCACAACGCTGTTATGAAAGTTTCTCTGTTATAAAACGGGTGATGTTGGCATAGCAACCGAAGCTAAACTGACTACTTGCATCCGATAGCTGCAATAATACAAAACAACACGTCTGCCTCTCTCCACAATGATCGATAACAGTGACCGGATGGTCAAAGTAAGGTACAGATAAACAGAACCACACGAAGCCTGGTTAGTGCTGCCTGACTTTATAAAGTGTGTTTATAGGCACTACTGCTTGTAGGCAGGCATGACAGTCGACCCATGTTCAGGGGAGGTGGGTTTAGTTTCCTGCACGCCTCGACGTAATAGAGACGTAAGCGACGTCGCCTCTTAGCTCCGAAGCTCTTGCCTCTGGACCGACAATTTTTTGGATTCCGGAGCTATAAGAGCCGGCGCCGCTGCGGTGTGAACAGGAAAACCCGGCGCTTTTCAGGCTCTAGCTCCGAGCCGGAGCTGAAAAGGCGCTGGTGTGAAAGGGGCATATGAGCAGCTCTCATAGGAATGAGTGAGGCCCCACCTTCCACACTGTATCCAGTTCCTATTATACATCCATGCTGTTAGCCTGTTCCACCATTCTTCTTTCTGAGGCTAGGAAGGATTCTTGGCTCGCTTCTGAACGACCTGACTCGGAAGACATGTCGTACCAAGGAAGCGTCCTCGACATTGGGAAACATCCAGTTTATGTGAAATTATGTTTTCATAATGTTAGGTTTTTGTTGCAGCATGTCGTCATTTTATCATTGTCATATCTTGTCTATAATATAAGTATTTGATATATTTATGATTATGGGTGAACTGTATTTTGTTAGAGTTCACCTTGCCTTCACTGTGACCTTTAGTTTTCTGTGGAGCTTTTTTCTCTGACTGAGACATGCTTAGTCACAAAGTGAAAACAAGCAGGCTGCTGTCCCCAGAGAGAAATGTTGATGTGCATGAGTAGACATGGATGTCCTCGGGCAGCGAGGGACAGGAAGTGCAATCACACCGCAGGCAGATTGTGTGTGTGTCTGCTTCTCTCTCAGACTGGTTGCGTGCCGTCGCTCTCAGACCTGGGACCAGCTGAATGATGAGTGAATGAGTCAAAGGATGGGAACCTGCTGATCATCCCAAAGGCCCGACAATTATACCCAACAAGACACGCAACACAGCTATGTTATAAGGGTGACTCACCGACAGCATTCCTCTTCCACCTGTGAAACAACACCGTGATGATTGATTCCACAATGTTGTCCTCCAAATCCCTACAAGAGCTAATCATTCCCACGGGAGCAATACAAATCCATCTATAAACTGTCTATTCAGCGGTTTGGCAGTGTCGAGTGGAGATGTATCACAGAGCTGTCTCAGCTGGGAAACTAACATTATTTACAGTTTGAAGGCCAAGGTGTGGGCCAGACGGCAGTGATCCTGCTGCTTGAGATGAAAGATGAACACATCTGTCACTCTGGGAGACAACTTGAATGATCTGTTTCTAAACATCTTGCAGGAAAGCTTTGGAGTTTTCCTTGGCATGTGAGGAGTGTGTGTGGTTTTGGTTCCCTCCTGCTGAGGGACTGAATTATGTATTGGCTTTGAAGACAATATCTTATTTAGCTGTCATTCACATGCCATCCCAAACTGCAGGACAGAGTGGTGATTTACTGCAGGGGATCAGTGTGTGCTGTCACCGAGCTGCACATCAACATGCGATGACACGCTTTGAAGAACAAATAGAGCGATCAGTTCTCAGTGAGAGAGAAAATTAGTTCAATCATTTTTACCAAAATAACCCAAAACACCCAAAAGACTCTTGGCTTTTATAAGGCCAATCGTGATCCTCAGTACTTTTTGGGTACAGAGAGAAGTGTGAGTGA
Source organism: Champsocephalus esox (assembly GCA_036324585.1). Lineage (NCBI taxonomy): Eukaryota > Metazoa > Chordata > Actinopteri > Perciformes > Channichthyidae > Champsocephalus > Champsocephalus esox. The sequence goes on along the minus strand of CM070495.1, from coordinate 2,620,641 downwards.
GCATCATTCTATCCTCTTGATGTAGACCTTTGATCACATGAGGAGATCTTTCACATGTTATGTAACACTGTTGTTACAAGATCCGCTATGGCCGCTTTAATCAAAAAGTGATTTCTTTATTTTTATATGAACAATGAATCATGGGAACGTGTAATGTTAAGGTGCCACTCGTAGAACTCTGCAGCCAGCAACTGTTGGTTCACACTCACTGCTCTGAACATTGGATTCACCAGGTCAAATTCTAGTTTTTCAACAAGGACAAAGTAATTGGCCCATATTCAATGAAAACTTGATTTTTTATTTTTTATTCTACTAATTCATCCAAAAATGTATAATTCATACACACAAAGATAAACAAAATTAGCAGAAGCGAGAGGGCTGAAGCATAGCTTATGGGAAGTAGCCCTCCCGTGAATCATCCTTATACAACATTGGCATTATTGCGTCAAAAAACGTATAGAAATTAAAGAGTGCAAAGAAATAAAGAAAATTGGTGAAAAAATAAATAAAAGTTCGGGCAAGAAAAAAAAATGCATAAGAAAACTAGATATCGATTAATTTTCTGTACATGTCAATAGCAGTTGACTATCTTTTTTGAAAAGGAAAATACTATATATATATATACATATATATATATATATATATATATGTACTTGGCAAATAAATAATAATAATAATATATATGCATATAAACATTGTGAACACTTATTTTCAAGTGACTTTAAGCACCATAATGTTCAGTATATAAGTACAGAAATGCACTCATATACACCAATATAAATATTGCAAGGCAATTTCCAGGGCTGAAATAAAAATTCAACCCTATAACGATGGAAAGGAATAAGAAGGAAAAAATAAATACATTTGTCTTTAAATATTCCTACTTCCTACAAATCACAAACCTTGGAGAAACTCATACGAGCTATTACATTCCAGGGCTTGACTTGATTAAAATGACTAAATGCCAGGACAAAGACCCACAAGAGGTGGGATGAGTAAATAATGACTCAGCACACAAGATTTAATGAGAACAATTATTCTGCAGAAGAATACATGAAAGCAATAATGCCTGAGGCCTAGTGAATTATATTCCATATGAATATGATTTTTGTTTTCCTCAACATAAATATAGACATTTCCATCATTAATCGGTGCATAACAATACACCACATTTAAAAAGTCAGATAGTCAGATAATATGACTGTTGACGTTTAGGATGGCAGCTTCCTCATACGTTGCACTCGGAGAGAAATAGTTGGGACGGAGACGATTAACTGTTTAGCCCTTGGACATGGTATTTTCCTCAGCACCACTGGTACATCCTTTCGCTCAGCCGAGCTAACTTAGAAGACACACACAGTCTGGACATCTGCATCAGGTGAACACTCCCTCATTAACAGATGACGCAAGCCTGCGTCCTTACTTAGGCCCCGGCCACACGAGGACGAAAATGGCTAAACGCATAGGATTAACGCAAACGCAATCGCAAAAAAGCTTCCGTCCACACGCAATATTCACCGGATAGTGTCTTTCCACACGAGACAGCTCCGTTTAGCTCCAACCGCTGGAGAAGCTGCAGTACATTGATGCAGGAGCCTGTACGTTGTTAGAAATTAAAAGCAATGTTGATATGGCGTAATTTGAATTAAATACACTATATATTTTAAATCAGTTTTATTCTGAAAAACCTGAAGTTCACTAACTATTAACTTAATACTTTTATTCTGAAAATGCTTCACTTCCGGTTTGCATTAGCATGTGGCGAAAATGCTGCATTTTCAAACCATGAATCAACGGTGAAATGACATGTGATGTTGTACACTGAGCACACTGGGTTTAGCACTCATGTATTGCCGCTGAATAACGTTTATTAGGGAATGTTTAAATAACCACAGACACCAGAATGATATAATTTAACAACAGAAAAAGGCAGGAATTGCATTGGACCCGCCCCCCGACGGCGCCGGCCAATAGGAGAAGACCTCAGATGACAACAGGAAGAGCAAGCCAAGAATTGATCTCTTCTACCTGCTGACCTGGACTGACCGGTCGGATGAGGAGAGCGCCTCCACTCGCACATTTCATTGTGTACACCACCGCATCTTTTGTGTAATTAAATGCTGTTAACTTTTATAAGCTTCCATTGACTCTTTTCAGTCTCTCCTGCCTTCAGGGTTCTAGAATACACTAACAACGTGGCGCTGTAACTTCCTCCACAAAAGCAGCGACGAAGCATGGTTGTCATGGTTGCCCTTCTGTTTATTCTCCACGGTGGAGGCAGAGGGAACCGGGCAGAGTTTTTTGCCAGTCAACGCGTATTAAAGTTTAAATCTTCGGTCGTTAATTCAGAAAAAAAACCTAGTGCGCTCTGGCTGGCTACGTTAGCTAGCTGTTTATATTTGCACCTCAGGGATATTTGCACCTCCATGAAAATGGCGTATTTATATATATATATATATGGCGTGCGTTGCATTGTGCGTAGCTCGTGACGTCACTGTGTGTGAAAGAATCGAGCTTTAAAACAAATGAAGAACGAATCTATTTTATATAATAATAAAATACACGGAGCCTCTCTTTTTCCTCCTTCTCTTCGGACAGCGTCAGTGTCTGTCTCATGGAGCAGCTGATCCAGTAATGAGTGACACGGCCGACAGTAAAAATAAACATGTTTATAACTAGTTTAGGTAGTTTGACAGGTGTCTCCGTCCTGCCAGATTAGACTTAACTCGCGTTTATGTCCATATCGAGAGAAAGATAAATAATCTGAATTCAGTGTGCAGTTTACTTTGACGCGGGGGTGAGCAGCAGAGGTGGGGAGAGGCGGGGCTATTGCCTCATCATTATCAGAAAATGATCGTATAGGGTGTACACACAGAGCCGTTGGACCCCCTAGAGCGTTGCCTATGCCGTTCTATTCACCTTGGGACCCGTTATCGTTTCCGCAGTCGTTTAGTGCCGTATTCGGTCGTCCTCGTGTGGCCGAACGGTCTATATGACACTAAACAGTAATGCAAACGACCGTTTTCGTCCTCGTGTGGCCGGGGCCTTAGCGAGTAACGCTTCAGTGCCTCACAGTGGTACAATAATAATACTGCATCCCTTTGGGAACTTGGGTACAGAATAGACATAATCCATATATAACAACTGAAGACATATGTAAACATTTCACTTAACACCCCCACTTGTACTCAGGTTGCTGTACTCCAAAAATGTAAACAAATAACAAAAAGAAAATGTGGACCTCACATGCTTAAAACTCCAAAAACGATTCCTGCAAACTTCTTCAGTTTCAGCTTAAAGCTGTTACACACCAAGCCGATTATCAGCATCGATAGATGTCGATAGATGTCGGGCCGTCGATGAGCGTTGTGTCGCCCTACTCAGATTGGTGTGTACTGCACCGTTGTGTCTTTTCCGCCGTGCCGACACCTTCCGCCGCCAATTCGACTTGAATCGGGAGGCCGTCGGCCAGAGAAATCACTCTGAAATCACGCTGTTCAGCATTCGAATCAGTGCATGAGAAGTGAAACGGAAGTGAGGGACCCAAACAAACTATTAACAAGGCAAATATGAGATTTCATTTAACTCCAGCTCTCGACACAGGTTCGGGAAAGCCCCATGAACTTCTCACTGTAGAGTGAAAATGGAACGCACACGCTATTTGTTGTTTGTTTATATCACGCAGTCTGTTCTTCTTCTCTCGGTTATCTCTCGGTTATCACGCAGTCTCTCTTCCGGTTGTTGCCTCTTTTGAATGACGAATACACACTAATGTTCAAAAAGAGGTAACCACAAAGCGATATTTAACTGAAAATACTAGGGTAATATTTCTTCCACACTTGCCCTGCTAACATCTCAGTAAATGAGCTAGTAGATCATTTTAATTAAAAAATTAAAAATGTTATAGATGCCATTGCTCCAACTAAGGTAAAGGAAGTGACTGGGAAGAAAATATCTCCATGGAGAAAGGCCATGACCGTGAAAACAGAAAAAAGAGAGTGTCGAAAAGCTGAACGCAGGTGGCGAAAAACAAATCTCCAGGTTCACTTTGAAATCTATAAAGAGAGACTTGGCCTTTATAATTTGGAATTGAAAAACGCACGACAGTCTTTATTCTCTGACATTATTACCAAAAACAAAAACAACGCACGTACCTTGTTTGCTACCGTCAACAGACTATCTAACCCCCCAGTGTCAGGAGCCTCTGAATTTCTATCCGTGCAATGATTTTGCCTCCTTCTTCACTGACAACATTCAGAAAATGAGACAAGCAGTCAGTGCCTCTGCATCAGGTACAGCAAATGTGTTGCCCCTGTGTCCACCTAATATCAATTCAAACACCATCACACAATTCCATCAGATTAATGATTAAAACCTAGAGGACATTATTCAACTTCTGAAATCCTCCTTGATATTATTCCAACAGGATTTTTTCAAAGATGTTTTTCGATGCATGGCCTCAGATCTACTTCATAGAGTAAACAAATCTCTTCACTCAGGTATTTTTCCACAGGCCCTGAAAACTGCAGTTATTAAACCGCTCTTAAAAAAGAATAATCTAGATGCTTCAGTAATGAACAATTACAGGCCCATATCAAACGTGCCATTTCTAGGTAAGATCATTGAAAAAAGTAATTTCTTGCATTTAAATAACTGTTTCGATGTATTCCAGTCAGGATTTCGTCCAAACCACAGCACTGAGACTGCTCTTGTTAAGGTCTTCAATGACATCCACTTAAACACAGACAGTGGCATAACTTCAGTGTTAGTATTATTAGATCTCAGTGCTGCGTTTGACACTGTTGACCACAACATATTACCCGATCGACTCGAAAACTGGGTGGGACTTTCGGAAACAGTTCTAAACTGGTTTGAATCCTACTTATAGGACAGAAAAAACGTTGTTTCGATTGGTAAATACACATCTGAGTTGACAAATATGACATGTGGGGTACCTTAAGGCTCCATCTTGGGGCCTCTTCTCTTTAACATCTACATACCACTGGCTCAGATAATGAAAAACAACTAAATAAGTTACCATAGCTTTGCGGATGACACACAAATGTATGTAACAATTTCACCGGGAGACTATGCTCCAATTTAAACACTGAGTAAGTGCATTGAACAAATCAATGACTGGATGTGTCAGAACTTTCTCCAATTAAACAAAGATACAACTGAGGTAATGGTTTTTGGAGCCAAGGCAGAACATATACAAGTTAGCGCTGAGCTTCAGTCTGCAATGTTCAAAACAACAGATAAAGCCAGAAATCTAGGTGTAGTCATGGACTCTGACCTGAGTTTCAACAGTCACATTAAAACAGTTACTAAATCAGCTTACTATCACCTAAAGAACATATCTAGCATTAAAAGACTAATGTCACAGCAGGATTTGGAAAAACTTGTCCATGCCTGTATCTTCAGTAGACTCGACTACTGCAATGGTGTCTTTGCAGGTCTCACTAAAAAATCTATTAGAAAGCTGCAGCTGATTCAGAACGCTGCTGCTCGAGTCCTCACTAACACTAAGAAAGTGGATCACATCACTCCTGTTCTGAAGTCTTCACACTGGCTTCCTGTGTGTCAAAGAATATATTTAAAAATACTGCTGCTGGTTTATAAAGCTTTGAATGGTTTAGGCCCAAAATACATTTCTGACCTCCTGCTAAATTACGAACCATCCAGATCTCTCAGGTCTTCAGGGACTGGTCAGCTTTCTGTCCCCAGAGTCAGAACTAAACATGGAGAAGCAGCGTTCAGTTATTATGCTCCAAATATCTGGAACAAACTCCCAGAAACCTGCAGGTCCGCTGCAACTCTGACCACTTTTAAATCCAGGCTGAAGACTTTTCTTTTTGTCGCTGCTTTTAATTGAACTATTCACATCTTAAACTGCACTGTAACTTTTATCCATGTATTTTTTCTTTTAATGTTTATTTTATTATCTTTTCTTTTTAATTACTGATTTTAAATGCCATTTTCTTCATGTCTTTCGTTTTTTTTGTAAAGCACTTTGAATTGCCGTGTTGAAAGGTGCTATATAAATAAACTTGCCTTGCCTTCCTGGTAAGGAGAGTTATAGCCACTCACGCATGTGCAGTTCGTACGTGCAACTTGGCCGTCGGCTTAAGTCTTTGCGGTGTGTTCCAGTGCAAAACATGGCCAAGACGCAAGACACGTAAGGCGACGTGAGGCGACGTGAGGCGACGCGAGGCGACGTGAGGCGACGTGAGGCGACATTCCGTCGGGACCAGAGGTCGCGTTAACCGTGAACCGTTAATGTTTCCAAGAATGACAGAAAAATCTGAAAGCAGTCCGTCATTTTGACAGATTAGAACACAACTCAGAACAGCGCCAAAATGTCCACCAGCGGCCCACATTATATTACATCCTTAGTGGCCAGGTCGACTGAGGGCGATCTACTGTACAAAACTGTAACTATTATTAAGTAATTCACACCCCTGTCCAGTTGGTGGTGAGTATGTGTATATTAAGTAGATTGTTTAGTCTTGTATTTTACCTCGTTGATTACCTCCAGGATTGTTTTGCTGCAATAGCTTAGCAGTTTCTGTATAACAGCACAGCGTTGATAGTTCATTTTCAAAATAAATAAACAAACAATACCAGTGGGCCAAGCACGAGCCTGTTCATATGGTAGCATTCACCGCTATTCAAGATCACAGATCACTCGAGCCTTCACGTTACCAAATAATGAGTGAGAGTGACGCGTAGCCAAAACCGAAAGCTGCGATACCATTAGCAGCTAATATTAATTCTCCAATTTTTACATAAAAATGGAATTATGGATTATCAATAATTTTTTCAAAGTGACAGACACATTGGATTAACCTATAGATTAACTTTCAGCCGCGTTTTTCTCGTTTTAATGCCAACTTTTGATCAGAATAACAGCTAAAGGTGAGCATATCTCCGTGTTTTGTTACCTAAAGCTACGTCGTGTGATGTCTGTATTTGCTTCCCCTGTCGCGAGTTCTGATCGCTCAGTGATGATACTTATATTTCTATAATCTGTGGAATCTCAGCATGTTAGCCAAGCTTGTTCAGATCCGATAAGTATATCGATCGATTTATACCTAGAGTTTTGCGCTAAGTGCGTTAGCATGTTTTCACTCAGGGCTCATTTAGACTCTTCTTGTGAGACTTGTGCTTTGTTTTTCGGTAAAAATGGTTCGTATCATCAGTTAGCTGAGTTTCTTCCCATTAGGAGGGTATGACACATTCATAGTTTTTTTAATGTTAAGAAGCACTGAGACACAGTGTTGTGAAAAAAAGACGGGGTCTTTGGGGCTTAACAGGTTTTAAAATGACGGGTAATAATGGATTATGACGGAAATGTTACGATCCTGTCTGTCAAAATGACGGACAACGAAAAAGTGTTCTTTGGTGTCAGTTTGGTGTGTAAGAGGCATTAGTTACAGGTGTTGTCATTATATCTGCCACCATCTCTTCAGTAGGGAAGTACACCAGATTTACTTTCCCGTCCTTTACAGTTGATCTTATGAAGTGGTACTTTATGTCCACGTGCTTACACCGCTGTCTGCTTACAGGGTTTTTGGCTAGGGCGATTGTTCCCTGGTTGTCCTCATACACTACTGTGTGTGTATATTTGTAATCATCGATACCCTCCAGTAACTGGTCTAGATATACTCTTGTATAGAGTCCAGAGCAATGTATTCCGCCTCACAGGTGGAAAGTGCCACTGTAGGCTGATTCTTACTCTTCCATGAGACTAAAGAGCTGTTCTTACTGAGGCTTCACAGTATCCTGTAGTACTGCGCCTGTCGTGGCATCAGCTGCCCAGTCAGCATCACTGTGGGCTAGTAGGCCTAGCTTCTCACTATCGTTTCTTCTGAAACACAACTCTTTCTCTATAGTGCCTCTGAGGTATCTTCAGAATCAGAAAGAATCAGAAACGGGTTTATTGCCAGGTAGGTTCACACGTACGAGGAATTTGACTTGATGTCATGGTGCATACATACACATTTTAAACAAAAATTTGAAAAAAGTACACAGAAAGCAAACTATATTAAGAACACTGTAATACAAATATAGTAAGATAGCAATAAAATAAAGCAGTAATTTACATTGAAATAGAATACAATAAATTATAGAATATAATGGGATGGCAGATTCTCTGCAGAGTGGATGACACGCTGCAGCCTGCTCTTATCCTTGGCTGTGGCTGTGGCGTACCAGATGCTGATGGAGGAGGTGAGGATGGACTCCATGATAGAGGTGTAGAAGTTCACCATCATCGTCTTTGGCAGGTTGAATCTCTTCAGCTGCCTCAGGAAGAACATCCTCTGCTGTGCTTTTTTGGTGAGGGAGCTGATGTTCTGCTCCCATTTGAGGTCCTGGGCGATGATGGTGCCCAGGAAGCGGAAAGACTCCACAGCAGTGACTGGGGAGTCACACAGAGTGATGGGGGGGTGGGGCTGCGTTCTTCCTGAAGTCCACGACCATCTCCACTGCCTTGAGAGTGTTGAGCTCCAGGTGGTTGTCCCTGCACCAGGTCACCAGATGGTCTATCTCCCACCGGCAGACTCGTCCCCACCAGAGATGAGTCAGATGAGTGTGGTGTCGTCTGAACTTCAGGAGCTTGACAGACTGGTGACTGGAGGTGCAGCTGTTGGTGTACAGGGAGGAGAGGAGAGGAGAAAGAACGCAGCCTTGAGGGGAACCGGTGCTGATGGTCCGGGGGTCAGAGACGTGTATCTTAAAGGCCCTGACACACCAAGCAGACACCAGAGAACTCGCCAAAGCCGACTGTTGCGTCGCCGTGTCCTCCTGCGTCTTGGCCATGTGTCGCACGGGAACACACCGCAAAGACTTCCGTGCATGAGTGGCAATAACTCTCCTTACCAGCAGGCGGCGGTAGTGTGTATTCGTCATTCAAAAGAGGCAACGACCGGAAGACAGAGAAGAAGAACAGACTGCATGATATAAACAAACAACAAATAGCGTGTGCGTTCCATTTCCCTCTCGTCCATCGAAAACATGTTTCGTGCGGCACTGGAGCTATCAGCCATAAGAGGGGTTAGCGATAAGAAACAATAACAATGTGCCTACATAACTGTCAGTTGCAGCCCTAGCATTAGTATTGGTTATAGTAACAGCTACAACATTACAATACTTCTAGGCAGATTGAGGAGGATAATGGGAGAATGAACGGAGGGGCAGAAACATCCATCTGAATAATAATAACTTTATTTGTATCGCACCTTTCATACAGGGGATTGCAGTTCAAAGTGCTTTACATCAGTAAGAAATAAGATATACAATCAGTGTAAAATATGCAGCCAGAGCAAAGCATAAAGTGGGAAAAAATAATGCAGATACATATATATATATATATATATATAGTAATCCCAACAGGCCACCTTGTTTATGGTTTGATTCTGTTTTACATTACATTTATTTGATAACTTCAGTTAACTTTGAAGATTCCGAACACTACCAAGACATATTTTATCATGTATTATAGTAGAAAGTAGAAATAGTTTGAGTAGTTTTTTGAAGAAATATTCCTTACAATAAAGGCAGTAGAGTATGCCCGTGTGTCATCTCCAATAAATGGCTTCAACCATCCTTTAAACTCAGGGTTTGATTCCCACTACTTTCTGTACTTTTGTGAATACAGTTTAGACTGTGACGTGATGACCTACGTGGATGTTTAGCTTGTCACAGAGAGGCACACACACAGTGGACGAGGTGATTAAGTGACTGAAGCTGTCTCGACGCAGGAGAGTGTGGCTGTCTCCTCTGTGCTCTGACTGCAGCTGAGCTGCTGCGGGAGGCAACTGTGAGTCTGCGCGCCTGTGAGTACTATGGGAGGGCTGAGGGGCTCACGGCAGCTCGTTAACTGCAGAACAATACGTGAGTCTCCAAACACCAGAAAAGTCCCCAATAACACCATTATAAGTCGTTAGATTTGTCGTTAGTCGCTTTTGACAAAAATAAGTAGCCGGAGGGTTTGGAAAGCCGCCGAATTTAACGACAAAGTCGCCAAGTTGGCAACACTGGTCTGTGTGTGACTTCTTACGTCCGGACTTATACGTCCGGACCTGAACCCATGGCTTGTGTCAAGTTGTGTGAGTAACTAAAATGAACTTATTGTGAGCTAATTATCAATTGAAAATAAACTCATTATCAACTCAAATTCAAACTCGTCAGGTGTATGCTCCCTTCCAACTTGTGTCTACATTTCTCTACAAAGTACAAATGTAAAAAAAACACTTTTTGCCACTTAGTCTACAAATGACTTATGACAGCAACTACAGTGAACTACTACAAAGTCCAAACATTTATTTCATTTACCAAACTAAAGTAACCAAACAGTCCCTGAGCTGACTGAGCCTAAATCCCTAAAGCGTTGCTGAAAGGTAGAGTGTAGAGTAGACTATACGCATTACACTGTTACACACCTACTATACAGTATAGGCTACACTGTAGTGACTGTAAAGTCAGAGTGTACTGTACTGTCTGTACACCATGTATTTTCTACAACTCTACATGTGTACATTATACAGTACATACTACATACATAGTGATGTACATACATACTGTTAGAAATTAAAATCAATGTTGATATGGCGTAATTTTGAATTAAATACACTATTTAATTTAAATCAGTTTTATTCTGAAAAAAACGGAAGTTCACACTATAACTTAATACTTTTATTCTGAAAATTCTTCACTTCCGGTTAGCATTAGCATGTGGCAAAATGTTACGTTTTCAAACCGTGAATCGAAGGTGAAATGACATGTGATGTTGTACACTGAGCACACTGGGGTTAGCACTCATTTATTGACGCTGAATAACGTTTATCAGGGAATGTTTAAATAACCACAGACACCAGAATATACGTAAGTGCTAGTTTTTTTGCGAGTCCAAGTACCGGTTCCCGACGTTCCGGTTTTAACCGGACTTGAACCGAAATTTTTTAAAAGTCCAGTACCGGTTCGGCATACCGGTACGCAGCACTATTGGTGGCCAAACGGTGGTACTACACTTCCGTTTGGTTGCCAGGCCCGGAAACACCTTTTCCCATTGACTTACATTGGGAAAGAGTGGTCTGTAAATCGTTGGATAATTTAAACTAAATAAACTACCCAGTATGAACGTTTGTATAGCCCTTATTAAAAACATTCGTTCCTCAAGTTGTAAAAATGTGCAAATAACTTTATTCTGAGTTATTCTGAGTTATTTCCCTGTGCATTATGAACGTGCATCTAACTCAAGGGACCGCGCCACCCGGCACGTTCATGTTACGTGTCCAGTACTACACTTCAGTTTTACTTTTACCCATGGATGCACAATAAGAACGGACCCACATCGCCTTACTGCCAGCCCACGGAGCTGTAATAATGAATATATTGCACATGTTTGCTGTAATTCATCATTTGTAAAATATTATACTATGGGCTGTATGATGTAAATCTTGTATTAAATAAAGTTAATATTACCGACGTAGATTAATGTCCCTAGCTTCTTATTGCACTTGCAACATACCATTAAAGGAGTTGAACGTTACTATAATACCACGCAGGGATAAATCAGAGTTTACAACCTTTGCATGTGGGCACAACACGTGCAAACCCAGATTAATTAGCTATACCATATGATATCGCCCGAGGAAGTCTTCATACTTATACATATATAAATAAAGATATATGTGTCAAAGCTCTAATCAAATTAACAGTTGTATTAATTATACTTGTATATGTATATGTATATATCAGTGACGTGCGGTGAGGTTCGTGGCTGGTGAGGCACGGACTCTTTCAGAGTCAGATTTACAAATATCCTATTTTGACCATAATCGAAATACTCGGTTATTTTCAAAAGCTTTTTTAGTCTGATGCTTCGATTCATTTTAAACAGACCGTTCAACAAAAGGATAGGCCTACCCACAATTTAAATATTGGATTGTTCTTTCTTAGTAAGATCCCATGTTCATTACAATGGGGGTCTTACCTTGACTTGAAGATGAAGTCCATGCTCTCCTTCTGGACAACAATCTCTATTACTTGTTTGTAAAAGTCCTCCTTATCTTCCTCTAGTTTCAAAAGTCTAGCGTGTTGTTTATGTCTACCGTCTCTACGTAGAATAACAGTAGCAACAAGAACCTGTGGGCTCACTTGCTTACATGTTTAATGATCTTATATCCAGCGCTGCTGACCCGTATTCATCACATCAGCAACTGCAGATCGCCGAGGTCAAGCCGTAAGCATGAGCAAGAGGAAGGGTGGCAGTGACATTAGACAGTTTTTTGGGCAGCCTCAGAAAAGAAAAAAAGTAAGTTAAGAGCAGTGAGAAAGTGAGTATTGTTACCAGTCAGCTTGTTTTCTGATCATCCTCATATGTATTTCAGATAATACCATCAAGCAGGGAGAGTGAGTTTGACAATGAGAGAGAGAGCAGCCAGGCAGGCGAAAATGAAGGTACAGGAAAGGAAGGGGAGGAGCTTGGACTTTGCCCAAATCATCCAAATGTGAAAGTCATACCCAGTCAAACCCTATCAAATAGAATACTCTACTTTCAGGAGAAGTGGTTTGAAGATCACATGGCTCCATTACAGCCCCTCTGTAAAAGGGGTCCTCTGTTTCTATTGTGCTAAATACTTTGCAGCACAAAAGTCTAAGCTTGCGTCAAAAGCACATTCAGAGTTTGTCAAGACTGGTTTTAACAATTGGAAGAAGGCAATGGAGAAATGTAGTGTGCATAAACACAGCAGTGTCACAGATTAGCTGTGATGACTAGGATTCAGGAGCCAGAGACTAGACCAGTTAATGTGCAACTTTCACGTGAGCTTGAAAGACGGCAGCAACAAGCAAGAAGAAATCTGAAGAAGATTGTTGAGGGTGTGAGGTACTTGGCGCGGCAAGGTATGGCTTTACGAGGCGATCAGAAGGAGAGTGGGAATCTAAGCCAGCTTCTAAAGTACAAGGCAACGGGCGATGCAGAGCTGACCTCCTGGCTAAAAGGTGCCCTTGATTTCACCAGTCCAGAATTGCAGAACGAACTGTTGAAGGTGATGGCCAATACAATCATCAAAGAAATTGTGTGGGAAATAACATCAATGCCAGTGGTCCAGTTCGCAATTACCATTGATAGCACCCAAGATATATCAGGAGTTGAGCAGGAGTCAATATGTGTGCGCTCTGTAGATGCAGATCTAACCAAAGGAAGAATTCCTGGGAATCTACCAAGTGTCCTCAACAACAGGGCAAAATATAGCCAAGATGGCATGTGATGTGATGACGCGCGTACAGCTTCCTCTGTCTCAACTCCGAGGACAAACTTATGATGGTGCCGCAAACATGGCTGGACGATTGCAGGGAGTACAAGCCATTTTAAGGAAAGAATAACCGCTGGCTGCGTATTGTCACTGTGGTCCCCACTGCGTGAACTTAATTACGCAGGCTGCCTGTGGAGCCTCTCCACTAGTAAGAGATGCAATGGGTCTGGTCCATGAATTGGGGGGCTTCTTTAATCAATCTGGCAAGTTCAAGTTGATTTTCCAGAATATCGCAAAATCAGAGCATGGTTCAACTTTCACCTCATTGAAGCCTCTCTGTCCCACCAGGTGGACTGTACGTACCCCTGCCACCCGCTCAGTTCTCAAGCAGTATGAGTCAGTGCTGATGGCCCTTGAAGAAATGGCATCATGCAGCTCACCTGAAACTTCAGCCAAGGCCAATGGGCTTCATGGAACATTTCTTAAAGGGAACACTGTGCTCGGCCTTTTAATGGCTGAAGACCTGATGGGGGATTTGGAGTGCCTGAACACCTCCCTGCAGCTTAGGAAACAGACCATTTCAGACATGTTGGAGGCTGTGGCCAGGGGTGGGGAACCTCCACCAAATGGTGGAGGTTGGTGGAGGTTCTCAAGACCATTTGGTTTGGCCCTCGAGGTCATTTATAAACACACGCAAAAAAGAAAAAAATTCAAGAAATCTAGACCGCAAAAGAATTAAACAACCGAGTGCCTGTTTTTCCTGGCAACGGTCATGGTCCTTGAACACAACACGAGCCCAACGTGTCATCACGTGCTGTATGTCTCGTCTGACAGGGGTGCAGTGCTGACGGAGAGCACCAGAACGTCGCTCCGGGACTTCAAAAAATTGCAGTACCCATAAGTCCGTACACATGCCGCAGTTTCTGCATGGCTGTGTCTTTAGCTGAAAGCCCAGTGGCGATCTGTTCATCTGTCATTCTGATCATACAGTCAATAACTTTGTTGTTATTAGCATCTGGTTAGCTAGCTATGCTAACGAATATAAGAAGCTTTTTCTACAACCAGTGAGGTAAAGGCACATCTTTATATGATCATTATAGTTATAAAAACACAAGAGAATAAAGTAAACAGGTATAAAATACTATATATGACAGTACAAAAAAGTTGTTATTAATAAACAAGAATACAGTTTGAAAGGAGAGTGATTTGTAAAATATCCATAAAGAAAAAGTAAATCTGCTTACAGTTCTGTTTCATCTGGGTGTTGAGAGATGTTTCCATAGATCTCTTCATGTTGCTCTCAAAGTGCACCAGATTGATGCTTTCAACTTCAATATTTAAAAAAAAATCTTCCCATAGGAGCATGCCCCCTGACCCCCCTAGAGGAAGTGAGGTCCCCCCCCCACTTAAATCATGTTCACATGGACAGGAAACTAAATACATTTGCACATCTTGTGTCCATATATTTCTTTTTGGTGGTCACGCTACAACCGTGCACGTGAATGCATGCGCGAGTCATGGTGAGATATCTGGATTAAGAGGTTGCTTTTTCTTTGCACAGATTGAAAGAAAGGCCAAATGAATGGGCTGTGATTTTTAAGCAGAGGTCAATCATTTGTACGGCCCTCAGAGGATGTTGAAAAAATTGAAAAGGTTCCCCACACCTGCTGTAGACCATGTCAACAAGCATGCAGGTCAAACGAACGGAGGAGCATTTTGATGTATTGTTCTCGAAAGCAACTGCTGTGTCAACAAAGTGTCACACCGGTCAGGCTGCAGCCCACATCCATCCCGATGCCCAGTAAGTTGGGGGTCTTTTTGATTTTGAATGAGCGGCAAGCAGCTAGTGCGAGTCGTGGCTGTAAAACAAAAGGGCAATTAAGTGTTCCTGTTTCTACTGAAATTGCGTGGCACAGACCTTTCTATGGATTAAATGCTTTAATGTCATTATGGTTATAGTTGTACTCTATTCATCCCTAATCTCTGCCATTACAAACAACAAAACAAGAAAAGATAAACTAGATGAAATAGGGCGATGTAATACAATGCACAATTAGACATTATGGTAAAACATTTTAACTAATTAAGCCCCAAGCCTGTTTTTCAGGTCTCAGGTTTGAAAATGACATTCCCAGAACAAATGACTATATCTTCACTTCTAAAAATGGTTAAATGAATAATCTTTTTTCTCAGAGCAGTGATAAACCTGTGAGTTGGATGTAGAAAAAGTCAGAATCAATATAGATGTTTTGTAAATTCAGATTGAACATAGTAAAAAGATGTAAATGATAGTGTCCGTGCAAAAAATAAACCATTACTTATTGTGAAACCACCCTTGAATGATGGGATCTGAGACTAAAAGCTTTAGGAATCCAAACTATAACATATAATAAGTACCCTGTATCAAGATTGATGCAAAACAAGTATTTCCAAGGCACACCTTTATATCGATCATTATAGTTATACAAAATCAGAGAATAACAGAATAACAGGTATGAAATCATTCCAACTCATACTACAGTTTAAAAAGGGAGTGATTTGTAAAATATGCATAAAGAAAATGTAAATCTGTTCAGTTCTGTTCCACATGGGTGTTGTTGAGATGTATCCATAGATTTAGTCCCTAATGTTGCTCTCAAAGTGCACCAGATTGATGCTTTTAACTTCAACATTTTAAAATAGCAAATGTAAAAAAACATCATTGTAAAAAACAAAAACCAGAAATGCAGGTGTACACTCAATAATTTTTTTATTTCCAAATTGCGTTGTGTTATACTTCATAAAGTATTACATACAAAGTTCATATATATACTCATTCTGACCTTAACAGAAAACAGTTCTTTAGCCCCTCTGTCCTGGGGGTTGTCAACATGGATGTTAAAATCACCAACAATGACTAGACGGTCAAAGTCAATACACACTATAGACAGCAGTTCAGTCAGGTCATCAAAAAGCTTGCACAGTATTTGGGTGGTCTATAGATATTTAGGAACAGAGCTCGAGAGGAGCATTTCAGCTGAAGGGCCACATATATCTGCTTGCATTGAAATAAATAATTAAACAAAATAGCAACTCCACCCCATTTCTTATGCAGGCTTGCCTGACTCATAGGAACAAAAATTACTGAATGTTCTGCATTAAAGGTGGGGTAGGTACGTTTCAGAAACCGGCTCGAGTGCACTAAAATTTGAAAGTACGCAGCCGAAAAGAATCCGCCCCTTCCTTCAGACTTCCTTACAGAGCACCTCCTCCAACACACATGAACGCGCAATGCACGCCCAATGACGGCACGAGATACATTTGTGCGTGCACGAGATGGAAGGCTGACAGACAAGGCGGCAATCATGTCAATTCCATGTCATCTGTGGAAGCCGTAAAACTGTAAAAAGCACGATCAATCGTTTGGTCGTGCTTTCTACAGCACCACGGCTTCCACAGATGACATTTTTTATGTATTTTTTGTCAAAGCACTTCAGATGTTCATTGCTATCGGGATGTTAAGAGCATTCCATGGAATATAACAAAAAGTGTATCTCGAGCCGGTTTCTCAAACTTACCTACCTTTAATAACAAACAAAAAAACAATGAGTTATTTTGTATTCTTACGTTATAAGAATAGTGTCGAAATATTAAGAATAAACTTGTCATTTCAAGATTAAAGTAGAACATTTGAAAATAAAACAAATTACTTTATAAAACTACATTTACTGAAAGTTGTATTTTTCTCAAAATCAAACCCATGTTCCTCCTCAGGTTTGATCCTTTACACCTGGCTCTGATACTGGACTGTCCTGTGGATGATGGAGCCACCTACACACACAGCGTGGGTTAAATAGATAGTTGATCCTTGGGTATTTCATACATATATCCAGAAGGCAAGCAGAGACTGGGGGGGAACCTCTGAAGCAATTGGTGCAGGAGCTTTGAAGGGAAACACTGACGGTTTATTAGGAGCTTCGGCCGGAGGATTCACAAAACCAGTCAAAGAGTCAGAGGTTCTGACTTCACGGTAGAGTTGCCACAATCAATTCTGAAGAACTCTCCCCCAGACCCGTGTGTTTAGCTAGTTCAGAGAGAATAATCAACCTGCTGCATAACAAGATAGCATCATAACACCTGAGGCCGACGGGCAGGAGCAGGAGACAGAACACAGAGCACAGCTAAGGCTACAGGTGCTGTGCTCAGTCAGGACAGCTGGAACTGATCAACTGGGTCAAAGTTATGGGCCTTGGGAAATATTTCCCCAACAGATACAATTTATGAACATTACACATACATGATGATGATCTACTGCCATCTTACAACAAAGTCAAAGCTCTCATTCTTAACATCATCTCTGTGATCACATCTACAATATCATTCTATATACAACGTTTTGTATACACATTCAAACTACATATTATAATTATGTATAATATGTAATATATGTCTTAAAACACATTTCATTTTTATTTCACAATCCTTGGATACAGCTTAACACAAGTTCCATTTCCTCCAAAAAATCATAGCAAAGTAAAGTAGTTCATCCAAATGCTTTCCACAATCACTGCTGAAACAACTCGAAAGGTAACAAGCTGATATGAAATATACGCGTTGTTTCCGTGACTGTGACCATTTTGGAATTTGAAACATAAGGCTGAGTGGCTGTGACCGAAGAAGTCCCGTGGAGGGGCACGACTGTGAGATCACACGATGTGGCCTCCACTTCACAGATCCTGAACATGTGAGCTTCACCCAAGTTACTGACCATCCTACGTTGTGACGGGATGTTAGAAGAACCCTGAGGAGACCTGTGCCGAGCTGCCGTCTTCACTTTCAGTTTGTGCATCTCCTTCACCATCCTTCCTCTCAGCCGGAGAGAAAGCAGCCGGTCAGGGCTGCCTGCGGGACAGGTGGTGATGATGTCACTGAGACGTCATGTGGTCACAGCGCAGCGTCCCTCCCGTCAGCTCCGGACTCTGCTCTGGGGGGCCTCCGCCTGTGGCCAAAAGAGGAACACCTTACATTACCTTCACATTTAGACCTTAGGCCTTGTTTCAATGATAGTTGAAAACCTAATACAATAAGCTTGTGCCGAAACATTATCTCCCAACCAGAATGCCCATTAAAGAGACGACACAAAGTAAGGGCACATCATGGGGATGGTCATGGCTCCTAAGGCTCCCAGCAGGTAAATATTGATGAGTTAGAGTGCGTTACACTTTTGCTTTGATGGACACCTGTAGGGTAATGAGATATGTGTGTTTTCAGTAGCTATGGTAGAACATGTGATCACTGGATACTCTAAAAATAACACCCTTGTGTCCTGTGTTAGTCACCTGTTCACACAGAAGCGGCTGCAGTCGGAGTCACTTTGCTGTATGCAGGCGCAGCGCTGGGCCCTGCCCCCCCGCTCGGGCCCAGCAGAGCGCCGCTCACGTCGGGGCGCCTGGTAGCTGGACAGACCGTACAGGACAGTGTGCCTGAAGAAGAGAAGGGAACTGTTGTACTTTGAGACTAAAGGTTCGTCATGTTGCAGCGATGCAGAGGCTGGCGCTGTGGCAGTGGCAAATTGAGAGGGGCTTCTAATATGCTGTTTGTTTACGAATAGTAAACTAGTGCTGCTGGGTTTGTTCCATTGCAGAGATATTCCCGCGAGAGTGCGGAAAACTTAAATGTATTTATTTCAAATGTTACCAATATACTCACGGACCACTAGGGGGCGCTCACGGAGCACCAGTGGTCCGCGGACCACAGTTGGAGAAGCTCTGCTCTAAATGAAGACCTTTGTCCCAATGTAGACTGGGAATGAGTTCAATCTGAGCCGGAACAAGCACAGAGACAAAGGTGTGTTGGTCACATTACCTCGCATGTTAACAGGGACTCAAATGAATCCGTGAAAGGAGAGTAACTCCACTCTCTTAGAAACTGCAGAACATCGAAACCTTTTCCATTCCTCCTCAGCTGACCTCAGCACGCATCACGTCTGAAGGTCGGCTGCTGGTGAGCTCTACATCTCCAGCTGGAGCTGAACGCCATGTATTTGCCTAAGAAGAATCTGAAGATAATGAAACTACTTTCTGAAAGCTTGCAAAGTTGTGTTATTATGTGCATGGTTAACCAGTTGAACCCATTGGTCGCTGACAGCCAGGGTGTTCCCAGAAAAGGCTTCTGTACGGTCCAGAGAGCAGCGGCACTCGGCCCCAAGCCTTATTGCGTTTCTGAGGGAAACCCTGGGCAACTGAAACCTTTTGACATCATATGTTCATATTACTTATTTTATAACTGTCAAGCACTAAACCTGGAATAAGTTGGCTTCTTTCAAGTCATCCATATGTCATGTGTGTGCCTCCTGATGTACACAATGTCATGTGTTGAAAGCTTTCCAGCTTTCCAATGTCCGTATAGGAATAAGATACTGAAGCTGGAAGGCACCATGCGAGTAGATGAGTAACAGTAAAGCCCGGTTGGATGATTCTCAGGGAAACCCTGGAAGCATCAAAGGGACAGAACAGTGCTATCAGATCAAACAACACTTACTCTGGTGAGTGGATCCAGATGATGTCCAGGTGGCAGTAATACACACACTCCTTGTCTTTGTAGGTGTAACATGTGCATCTCTTGAAGCGTCTGGGCGGCCGCTGGAGGCCACAGGTAGAGCAGGGCTCCACTGCACGGGGCGTCCCCTCCCCCTCCTCCCCCTGGCTCGCAGCTGCGCTCCATGGGGAACCTGCTGGATCGCACACTTGCTCTCTTAGCTTCTGCCTCAGATTGCATTACTGAACATATTGTATTAGAAGTGGTAACCCAACATGGTGACTGTGATATCAGCAACAGGCAGAGCTGATCTGATTGGCTGCCTGGTCAACTCGCAATGAATGATCTGATAATGGATTCAATTCAACAGTAGACAAGCACACGGTGTCACCGCGAGGCTTCTGCTGCGTGACACATCACTGCACAGGGCATGCAGAACCACAAGCGGTTTCATGACCAATAGTTTTACACTTCCCTTGTGGCTCGTGTTACCTGACAAGACCGTGTGTCTTCATCATTACATAGACTCAGTATTTGCGCCTAAAATACACCACAACTTCACTCTTTCTGTTGTTGTTTGTTATATTTGTAGTGACTTCATGCTGATGTGAGCAGTATGAGTCCTGAAGCCTCGCAACACATGTCTAACTTCTGCTGGGCTACTCACCGTTTGCCAAAGACGCTGTCACCAGGATAAGAAGCCAAAGTCCCACATCGACAGGTGGCATGGCAGCCATCACGCGTGAACAACCGGGAAATAAAACAGCTGTTGAAGAGATGTGCAGACGCGGTCCTCAGTCCGGTGAATGTGCACCAGTCTCCTCAGCGACAGAGTAGCGCTGCTGCTGCAGGTCCTCCCACTCTCTCACACACACACACACACACACACACACACACACACACACACACACACACACACACACACACACACACACACACACACACACACACACGCTGCTTCAATGAGACAGTTCAATTGAAGCAGATGTCTACTTACAGCTGGAAGACCTACAAATAAAGTATTTTGAAATATTCCAATTATTTTTTTCTTATTTTAATCAAATATTGTGGTGAATTCTTGGCAGCGCAGCCGTCCACTGAAACCTGTCAGCTATTTAGCATCCGAAGAGAATAAAGCACACCCGAAAGACAAAGGCACTACAAAGAGAAGCCCTTCACTGAGGCAGAGGAGCACACTTATTCATCATTTAGCCAATTAATGACATTGGTCCAGAAGAGGAACGGACCAATCAGTGTTACTGATGTGTGCGCCTCACTGGTGTGTGGAGTTAGTGTCTACACCTTAAAGCCAATGTTACATCTCTGGAAATAGAATCCCATGTTCTCTTTGGTTTAGTTTGCTGGCGTGGCTGTAAGCCAATGAAACAACAGCTCCTCCTGACCGTGCTTACAAGGTTTAAAGTAAAAGGTGACATTGCCCAGCCGGTAGACTACGAGGAAGCGTTCCCCGGTATGGCCCACCTGCTGTGATGATTCCACGTTCCCTATATGCTGTATATATAATAAGAGAGTGGCTCGAGGCACAGATGGCAGCCCACAGAGGCACCTCCTTAAGACTGCATCATCACAACACAAGGCAGCAACTTTTGAAAAGTAAACGCTTCCTGAAAAGGATACAACAAATCTCTTCCACGATGACAATCCTATTGTAGTGGTTCATTTACTTTGCATTCAGAGTTCTGACTTTAACCCACTCACATTGACAAGACAACTATATCTCATACAATAATGCAATTTAAATCCTCTATATGTTGTCTATTCAAATGAAAGTGTGTGATCACTATTGTTTGAGTCTAATGCATTAATGAAATCAACACTGTGCATTAACACAATTATTTATTTCACTGGTGCAAAATCGTCCACATGTGCTTTGGCTGAGGCGTATTGCAGAACATGTGTGAACGGCAGAGCGCCACCTGCAGGACGCCTGGCTTCAATCAGCTCTCGGGCCAGAGTTCAGGCACCTGAGGAGGGGCTTGTGGCGTGGCGGGGTTCCACAAGAAAATTATAAACAACACAATGAACATGAACTCATTCAACATTTGAATAATTTGAAACACATTAATAAATCAACGTGCGCTCCTGCACACATACAACTGGAAAGTCCAAACGTTGCTAAGCCCTGATAGGCTGTGAGCTGTGTACACAATGCAAACGCTGAATTATGTACAAACACGTTCACAGCTGCTGACTCATCACGTCTCAGCCAATGCCGCTTCACCGGCTGATCTGTTTAGTGCTGCAGCATGTGAGTCACACACACACAGGGGGTGTCTGCTGGGGATTCAGAGTGAAACAGAGTGCACTTAGTAAAAAATATAGTATAATAATATAATAGTAATAGTATAAAGTAATAGTTTTTTATTTTTTTATATATATATATTTGTGTCACTATACAGGTTCATTTTGATTGTTTGTTTTTGAAAAAAAAAGAATATTCAGGGACTCCACTCCTCAACCTTTGAGGTCAAGAGTGAGAATCCAGAGTTCTTAGAATCTATCAAAGATGTTGATCTAATTATATAAACAGAAACATGGTGTGAATGATCTGCTCACGCACTGTCCTCCAGGTTATGATGAAGTCATGGTGCCCTCTATCAAATCAAAAAACATACGCAGGGCAGAACCTCGGGGGGGTCTTGGTGTGGTATAAAGGAGATCTTTGCCGTCAGATCTCAGTAGTAAAACAAGGTCAATCCCACATTTGGCTAAGGTTAGATCAGACCCTGGGCATAGCTGACAGGAATCTATACGTGTGTGCTATTTATATTCCCCCAGTAGATTCTCCTTCTTTTGAAGAAGACATTTTTGAAACTCTCCATTCCGAAATCGCCTATTTTCAGGCCCAGGGAAATGTGCTTCTAACTGGAGATCTGAACGGACGCACAGGAATTGAACCTGATGTCATAGACCCACAGGGCAGCCACCATGTATTTGGTGAACCCCCCCTGTTTACCACACCAACCGTCAGCCATCGGAACAGCCTTGACTCTGAAATCAATCAGAATGGCAAAGAGATAGTGCATCTCTGTCGGGCCTTAGGCCTGTACATAGTGAACGGGAGGTTCAGAGGGGGAGAGGGAGGGAGAGAGAGAGAGAGAGGCCTGTACATAGTGAACGGGAGGTTCAGAGGGGGAGGGGGAGGGAGGGAGAGAGAGAGAGACCTGTACATAGTGAACGGGAGGTTCAGAGGGGGAGAGGGAGGGAGAGAGAGAGAGAGAGAGAGAGAGGCCTGTACATAGTGAACGGGAGGTTCAGAGGGGGAGAGGGAGGGAGAGAGAGAGAGAGGCCTGTACATAGTGAACGGGAGGTTCAGAGGGGGAGAGGGAGAGAGAGAGAGAGAGGCCTGTACATAGTGAACGGGAGGTTCAGAGGGGACTCTTTAGGGAGATTCACTTACTCCTCAGCTCTAGGGTCTAGTGTAGTAGACTATGCAATCACTGACATGGACCCCTCCACTGTCAGTGCATCCACTGTCAGACAGCCCAGAGATGCAGGGGACAGTGTTCAAGCTGTTCAATTTCGTATTGCAGTCAGGATGTTTTCATCTGGTGCAAAGGGCTCATCTCCCCCATTCATAAGAGTGGAGACAATCAGACCCTAATAACTACCGTGGCGTCTGTGTCAGCAGCTGTCTGGGGACATTATTCTGTAGCATTCTAAATAAAAGAATACAAGATTTCCTTAACCAACAATCCATCTTGAGTAAAAATCAAATTGGCTTCCTTCCAAAACACCGCACCACCGACCAAGTGTACACCCTTCACACTTTAGTTAACAAACATGTACACCAAACACAACATGGTGAGATATTCACTTGTTTCATTGATTTCAAAAAAGCTTTCGACTCTATTTGGCACGAAGGGCTCTATCATAGACTTCTACATTGTGGTATAGGGGGCAACATGTACGATCTGGTTCAATCAATGTATTTAGAGAATAAATGTGCTGTTAAAATTGGAGACAAACAAACTGAATTCTTCACCCAGAGAAGAGGCGTTCGTCAGGGTTGCAATTTAAGTCCCACTTTATTTAATATATATATAAATGAACTTGCTGTTCAGGACTCCAGCAGCAGCTGGACATAGTAGACCAGTACTGTAAGGACTGGGCCCTGGCAGTCAATATGAAGAAAACTAATGTCATGGTTTTCCAAAAACGCCCCAGATGTCAGGAGAACAAATACCAGTTTACCATAAACAATCATATCTTCGAACATAGTATGAGTTATACCTACCTCGGGTTAACATAACAGCATCGGGAAGTTTCAACATGGCAGTGAATGCACTCAAAGAAAAAGCCAGAAGAGCTCTAAATGCAATTAAGAGAACATTTTATAATGTCCAAATTCCAGTTAAAATCTGGCTCAAAATCTTTGATAGTGTGATCCAGCCCATTGCGCTGTACGGTAGTGAAGTATGGGGTCCACTCCGTCACCAGAGCTCGACCCGCTGGGACAAACATCCAGCAGAGGCTTTACATGCAGAGTTCTGCAGATACATTTTACGTGTTCAGAGAAAAACACCAACAAATGCATGTAGAGCAGAATCAGGCAGATACCCTCTGATCATCACCACTCAGAAGAGAGCACTAACATTCTGTAACCACCTTAGGTCCAGCCCCCGAGACACCCTCCACTCCAAAGCCCTCCAGAGCCAAGAGCTGACCCCAGAGAAGAGTCCCCTATGTCAGCTGGTGCTGAGGCTAGCTGCCCCTCTCAGAGCCCCTCTGACCCGTCTCTCAGCAGCACTGCTCTCCAAACACCAATCACAGTCAACGCATTATAACACAATGTAAAGATAACTATTCACACATTGTGAAGAAGAGACGAGAAGCCAAAGCAGATTGGAATGTTACCTGGCTCTAAACAGAGAGTACGAGCTGGCAGAAGGTCTCTCTGCTGTCAGAGACAGAACGCAGAGACAGATCCTAACCAGGCACAGGCTCAGTGACCACAGACTGGAAGACTCAACAGATCCTGGCAGCCAGAAGAGAACAGAACATGTGGTCACTGCACGACAGGTGAGACCGAGACAGAGATGCACTTCCTCCTGAAGTTTCAAACATTCAACGAAGCAAGGAGCGTTTACTGGAACAAGTTGAACTCTGTGATCCCAGGTTTCAAGGAGGTTGATGACCTCTCAAGACTGAGAGAGAGAGAGAGAGAGAGAGAGGGACTCTCAAGACTGAGAGTACTCCTAGGAGAAGGAGACAAGGCACACCTTGCTGCCCAATATGTATACACATGCCACAACCTGAGGGACAGTGAATGAGACACACACACACA
Source organism: Champsocephalus esox (assembly GCA_036324585.1). Classification (NCBI taxonomy): domain Eukaryota; kingdom Metazoa; phylum Chordata; class Actinopteri; order Perciformes; family Channichthyidae; genus Champsocephalus; species Champsocephalus esox. Next base: position 2,595,555 of record CM070495.1, on the reverse strand, counting down.
CACACATACACACACACACACACACACACACACACACACACACACACACACACACACACACGCGTGTTGAAATGTAATTATATCACTGTATATATATCATCAATAATATGTAAACATTTGAAATGTATGTTAATGTTGTTAATTATTTTGTATTGTGATGCTTTGGCAACATTGTTTAATTTAACTTTCATGCCAATAAAGCCCCTTTGAATTGAATTGAATTGAATTGACAGAGAGAGAGAGAGAGAGAGAGAGAGAGAGAGAGAGAGAGAGAGAGAGAGAGAGAGGTGTGTCTGGAAACGGCAGCAGCAGCAGAAAGACACAGGGTAGTTGTGAAGCCAGCACACTCGCCGCCCACTCAAAGTGTGGCCTGCTGCTCCACCCAGCTGAGCGCCAGGTGAGGACTCACCAAGAGTCCTTGAGAGCAGGAGGTGTGTGTCCTGCAGCTCTCCTGCTGAGCTGGCTGGCCAGATCAAAGGTCCTTGTTTACATTCATTCACTCTTTCACATGTCCAGTTCTCAGCGAGCGGTGCTGGTGCTGGGCTCCAGTGGAATGAAGACACCTCTAAACCCCACGCAGTAGTCCCAGACAGCTAGTGCCCGCGTTGCCACGAGTTACGGGAGGGGATGATCAGTTCAGAAATGAACAAGTTAAACCAAATACAAACGGTGTGTTGGTCTGCATTGATCCTAACATGGGGGTGTGGGGGGGCCCCTCTGTGACACTGTGTGTGACACTGTGTGTGTGACAGTCAGTGTGTGACAGTCAGTGTGTGTGTGACAGTCAGTGTGTGACACGTCACAGCTGCCTCTAACAGTCAGACCTCCCAGTGAGCAGTCTTACTGTGTACTTATAATAACCATTCACATACCCACTTGCTCCTGACCTTCACATCATCCTGTGTTGCTAAGCAACGTATAGCACATAGCAAAGCCAGTTTGAGGTTGTTGGTCGGTCTGGACCCTCACGCAGCCTCAGCCTCCCTGCCGCTCTGAGGAGGATGAACGCGCTGCAGCTAAAGGACACACAGCAGGCGTGGACGTCACAGCTCGATGATGAGCTTGCCTTCGTCCTCACTGCTGCTCGTGTCCTCGGTGTGTTCCTGGCCGCTCTGCACCGGCCTCGCTCCGTCCACCGGCACACACTCGGCCGGCTGGTTGCCATGGGCACATTCCAAAGCGCTCCCCCCACAAAGACTGCTCTGCGCCCTGAGCTCATTGGCTGCTTCCACCGCAGGGTCCTGGTCCTCCTCAGGCCGCAGGTGTGGAGCAGGCTCTGACGGCAGCCATGCCTCGTGACCCAGCAGCGCCTTGGAGCAGCACACTTGGTGGAGCCCACTCGGACACTTGGTGGATGCAGGATGCTGGCCGCTCTGCTTCTGGTCCTGCTGTGAGCATGGTGCTGCTCGCTGAGGGCCGGGTTGCACCGCAGACTGAGCATGCTGTCTTCCTGTTGATGGATCCTGCTCTGGATCAGACTCACACACGCTCTGTGTTCGCTGGTCCAGAGTGCTGCCGGGGAAATAGAGGCTGTTCGTTTCCAACAGGGCCTGTGGACAGGTGGAAAGGCTGGGAGGCCGAGTGTCTGACTTGATCTGTGGAGGGTCCTCAGACACTCCTGAGTGTGTCTGGGGAGAACGCGGCTCAGAATGCCGAGAGTGTTCAAAGGCGTTCCCCTTGACCTCGATGTCGTCTGCCTGTTCAGAAGAGAAGAGGGTACCGCATTACAGTCACAATCCTCCACCATTGGAGCTCGTCGTGTGCTTCCTGCACTTCTCACGCTCTGCAAAGCTAAAGTGACGTCAATGATGAGAAGAGAATCCAAGGATGTGTTATAGTAAAGACTGGTGTAGGTGCTCTTCTCATAATGTGATGCTGATGTGTTTGTCTTTGGCTAACGTCTCTGTGAAGCCTCGTAGATGCTACTGTGTGCGGTTCTGTAACATATATTTACGTCACTCACGTACAGATATTCACCTACAGGCTTCCTCTGTAGTTACTGTGCTGTGCAGTCAGACCAACGTGATGGCTCTCTCTCTCTCTCTCTCTCTCTCTCTCTCTCTCTCTCTCTCTCTCTCTCTCTTGGTAAATGCCTTTACAAAATGAAAAAACAATCTGTTACCCCCGTTATCCCTAAACCTCCTCCCACATGCTCCCAGGTTCAGGAGGGTCTGAACCTGTGAGGGGTTGGCAGAAGGTTTCAGGATAATGGAACACTAGAAAGATAATGAAACACTAGAAACTAGAAAGAATGCTGGATGAGAGGGAGTCCTGTGCATTTAAGTGTACTTGCTGTTTGCCTGTCTGTATTGAGCGTGGGTTCATGTTTAGTATATGTACACATGTGAGGAAGGAGGTAAGGAACCATAGAGAGGACGAGAGATGATGGGAAGCTGTTTGGGCTGTACGTGTGAGGCAACCCGGTCTCACAGCATTTCGTGTTCACCAACACGATCTTTAATCTCTTGATTCGTGTTCACCATCACGATTTGCCCCTTTTTTTCGTGTTGCACAGCACGCTTTTAAAAGCAATGTATTTCTACCGGTAACGTGTTTCGTGCCTGCAGGCTGCAGCACGTCTTTTTCTCCGGTCGGGTCGTGGAAGACCGGAAGCTGTGTGGTTCATAAAAACATGTTCTTACTCAATATCAAGCCACAGTTATTGCTTTTATTTTAAATTGTATAATTTCGGACTTTTGTTGCCGTCTGTGAGGAAAATAAATGGGGCTCAGAGCCTCAGGATACTGAAATCTGTATTTTTAAATCTGTTTTTCCTTCTAATTTGTTATTCTTTTCAAAATAACACACTGTTATTTACTCACCAATAACACACAATTATCCTTGTTTTTATTTATTGGTTTAATTCCATAATCTCGGACTTTGTTGGCGTCCGTCAGGAACTGAATTTCAAAATAAAATATAACCGGAAACAGACGTAGGCATTTCGAGCGATTACCCAAGATCCTCAGCTATGGTTTTAAGCTCGCTGATTGGATGTGTTAGCCGCAATGCATGCTGGGATTTGGTGTTTATATTATATGAAATCCGGAAAACATTTTAAAAGAATAAAATAAAAGTTAATTCCGAGTGCTCTTGCTTTTCTCTTTGAAAGTCATCACATAACGGCATTGTAATACACGGTTCGGCTGCATTACATATTACAGATCTGCCGTAGTTCTTTATTTAGAGAGCCCTGATGAGAAGGCCTTTGGAAAAACTGGAAGAAATGGCGCCGAAACTGAATACTTGACGTGGATCATAAATATATCAACAATTAAACAACATCTTCAATTTCTCTTCACACAATACGTCTCCTTGCAGTATCAACACTAATTCGGCTGACTTTTATATTTGATCTAATTCATAGATAGGTTATATTTACACCATAACGCTGCACAGCTGAGAGAAAAGGACTGTAGTTTTTAAAGATATTACTGATTTTCTTTGAATGTAAGAATGTAAATACTGAGTCTGAAATAGTATAGCAATATGCTGTAAAATTATGTGAAAGCATGAATAAAACTACACATCTTCAGATGTTGTACATACATAAGTGTCCTACACTAATAATACAAAGTTATTATTAGTATGCTGTGTGTACCTTGTGTGCACCGCCTAGTGGTTAAAGCACGTTATTGAATTATTGTTTTTATGTGTTATATTTGATTAAAAAAATATTAAGAGTACATACTTTCATTGGGGGAAAGTATAAATATAGAAATATAGAATATACAAAATCAAGAAGATACTATAAGTGATCTCTACAATAAAACAGTTTAGTGCAGGATGTACACAGATATTAATAGGAGGAGGTGCAAAACAGAACAACGGATTAACCTTTATTTAAACATTAAATATAAAATATTAAGCCTGACAAAGTAATTAGCGTCTAATATATTGCTTTCCTGCAATGTTAACTTTGTTGAAGCACTTATTTTAACTGATATTATACACATTAATTATACTCTTATGTATGTAGATAGAATAAGAAATGTGCAGAATACGACAGTTTAATGGTGGAGGTACACACATATTGATAGATGTCTTGTAATGCACTGTTGAGGAACCTGTGACCCAAGTTTTTCATTCATTGCATAACTACACCATAGTTGTGTGTCAATATGTCAATAATATGTCAATATACCTTTAAAATCTTGAAAGGGATGTGCAAAATAGCCATAATATACAGTCTTTAATGAACTATTAGTAGAGAATAACGAGTAATGAATATACTTTTTTACTTGTTTCCATTCATGTCAATTGCAGATACATGTTTAGTCTTCTCAAGCACCAACTATCAAATATCTCTCCTGATTGTTGGCACTTGACAATCACCTTCCCTGAATTTTACTCAGGTGTAACTAAAGTCTGATTTAAGGGTTGTTTATATTTCATATAATTAATCAGAATCTGCAAAGTAACTCAAATAAATGCAGTGGAGTAAAAATACCAGGTTAACCTCTGAATTGTAGTGGAGTAGAATTACAAAGTATCAATGAGCTGTCATGTGGGTATATATTAATGCTGCGCATTATGGACACAAGCGATTTTCACCCATTTATTAATTATATGTTTTACATTTGATAACACCAATGTGTTTAATACTGGCAACTTCTAATTGTGGGGAAAACGAAAACGTTCAGTAGAGACGTCCCATAGAACATTTTGCGAAACACAATAGCCAGCATGTGTAGTTCTGGGGGGGTGTTCGATTCCAGTTTTGGATAGTCTGGCGTGGTTTCGTTCCATTTCACACAGCTGTTTGACGCTCGGCGTAACCTTACGGGAACTGTAGTCCTAAACGATAGCTGGGGATTATGGGTAGTGTAGTGTCTTCGGCCATCCTAAACTCAGAAATGTTGACAATCGCAATGATGCTCGAAATGTCCCTTACAGGCCTACGTCTGTTTCCGGTTATTTTTATTTTGAAATTCAGTTCCTGACGGACGCCAAAAAAGTCCGAGATTATGGAATTGAACCAATAAATAAAAGCAAGGATAATTGTGTGTTATTGGTGAGCAAATAACAGTGTGTTTTTTGAAAAGAATAACAAATTAGAAGGAAAAAAAGATTTAAAAATACAGATTTCAGTATCCTGAGGCTCTGAGCCCCGTTTATTTTCCTCACAGACGACAACAAAAGTCCGAAATTATACGATTTAAAATAAAAGCAATAATTGTGGCTTGATATTGAGTAAGAACATGTTTTTATGAACCACACAGCTTCCACGACCCGAACGGAGAAAAAGACGTGCTGCAGCCTGCAGGCACGAAACACGTTACCAGTAGAAATACATTGATTTTAAAATCGTCCTGTGCAACACGAAAAAAAAGGGGAAATCGTGTTGGTGAACACGAATCAATAGATTAAAAATCATGTTGGTGAACACGAAATGCCGTGAGACTGGGTTGGATGAGGAGACTCTGAAAGGGTGAGGATAACATCATTGTAGAATAAACCTGCACAGCGAGCTGTGGACACGTCCATCTCACCTCTGACCTCGTGCTATCTGGGGACCTTGTAAGTGTGCAGTGTGACTTGGGCTGGTCTCTCTGGGTTCCTCCGCTCTGCCGCCGGGCCGGGCCCTGCTGGGTGCTCTCTCCTGGGCCCTGCTGGGTGTTCTCTGCCGGGCCCTGCTGGGTGCTCTCTCCTGGGCCCTGCTGGGTGCTCTCTCCAGGGCCCTGCTGGGTGCTCTCTCCAGGGCCCTGCTGGGTGCTCTCTGCCGGGCCCTGCTGGGTGCTCTCTGCCGGGCCCTGCAGGGTGCCCTCTGCCGGGCCCTGCTGGGTGCCCTCTGTCGGGCCCTGCTGGGTGCTCTCTGCCGGGCCCTGCTGGGTGCTCTCTCCTGGGCCCTTGGCCTCCTCTATCAGCCCTGAGGGAATGTAAAACTCTTAACGTAGAAACCATAACTGGTACAGATTTTTTCGAAAGCACCAAAAAATACTTTATCAGAATATATTATATTATTATTGTTATAAATGTTATATCTATCTCTTACTAACATCATATCCATCAACCAAATAAAAGACAGCAACATGTTCGTGTGGCAGACATGGGCAGATGTCTCTCTGGAGGACAAAGGGACATGCGCTCTGAATTAGAATGGTATGCTGCTGCAAGGACATGACGTCCCCCCGGCCCACTCCTCTACGCCCGTCTGCTATGTGTTGGTGCCGAGCCTTCTCTGGACAACGAGGAACTTGGTCATTGTCTGAAGTCCCAAACCTCTTAAAAAATGAGTGGCTCCATTAGTCTTGCAGGACGTGGTATAATGAAAGTGTGAGGCTTGACAATGATTTCAGTTTGCCATGGAGAGATGTTGAAGCGAGAAATCTTTTGATTATTTGTTTGTAATAATAATTCCTGCATTTATTTTTTCAAATTGCAAAAAGAAACAGTGATCACACAGCGCCCTCTTGTGGTTAAAACTGGTTTCTCTCTTAGAATGTGTTGAGTGAAAGCACTTGGTGAGAACGATCCCAGTGCAGTCTGTTCATAAGTATTATATAAAGTTGCAGTAAAAAGTCAACCCTTTGGAATGTCCTGGTTTCATGCATGTGTTAGTCGTTAAATGGGATCTGATCTTCATGTAAGTCACAAGTACAGACGCTATGGAAGCTAATAACACACACACATGTTTCATCTGTCATGCTTATCATCACGATATCATGACACACTTGGAAATGATTGTTTCCCTTGATGGTGGCAGGCTGCCCTGAGTCCGCAAAGCAGCCCACTCAAGATGTTCCCTGCACCGGACTTTACTGATGGGACGATGTTTACATGTTGGTATGTGGTGCCGTACGTAGTGCTGCTTGTTCTCCTTTGATGCAGCCATAGTTTCATCAGACTCAAAAACATTTTCCCAGTATAGTTTTGTAGTTTTAGGCAAAACTTCAGGTTATTTTGGAGAGGACTGATTCAAAAAAAAGTTTGACAACTCCTAACTCAATTTACTTTCGTTAAAGTCTAGGGTTCACAACCTACACTGTGAATGTTTGAATGATTTATTCATAATGGACAAGAACAATACACTAATCTGTGTGCTATTAGTTCCAATGGATTGTGTTAGTCTATAATTGTGATTTAATGAAGATCAGATCGTGTAATGACCAACCCATGCGTAACACCAGGGTACTCCAAAGGGTTCACAGACTTGTTCTTGCCTACGTGTAAGCCACATTAGAGTTTGTTCTGAACCCCAGCACCCGGTGCAGTGTCGATGAGGTCATGAGATGTTCACATGCTGGGTCCTCAGTAGGGTCTTCAGCAGGGAGACCCTCTGTCAGGGGAGCGTCACGTGGCAGGTGAAGAAAGGGGCTGGCTCTAAAGCAGGGGTGGCAAGCTCAAAACTCAAATCCAGCCCGCGACTTTATGTGGCCCCGCAAGAGCTTGCAAAGAATATAACACGTGTAATATACGTTTACATGATGCTTTACATAAGCATTGCCCATAAACAATATGTCCCACAATGCATCTCATTTTGTGACATGCGCACTGAAGAGACTTGCAGTTATTTGCCCCAGACTTCTGCTTTCAGATGTAGTTAATTCTGAAGTTATTACCCTATCCGATAATAAGCCAATGCAGAGGCAATAATGTAATTTAATACTTTATTTTATATATATTAGATATTTATGTATATTTATAAAGTCTTAAAGTTACAACAGGCCCTTTGAGTGCAACCATAATGCTGATGTGGCCCGCGATGAAATTAACTTTGAAACCCCTGTTCTAAAGGCTTGGTTGTCATGGCGATACTGAATGTTTTACTATCATTACTGTGAATTCTGTGGCTGAACACTAATTGTCAGTTGTTTGCCATTCCTGTCAGGGTTTCATTTCAAATCAGATGTTCTCGACCACAAAGGGAAATCAACGACACATTCACACATTCTTAATTTGATTAAAATATTCACATGTACCTGCAGCAGGGCTCTGACTTCTTCTGAGGACATCTGGGACGTCTTCAGGTCTGTCTACCGGGATACTAGAAGACACTGGAACAATCTGAGCCAGGGGTTTCTCTGAGTGGAGTGCACGGCCTACGTCCTGTGACAGCTCACTTGTCTGGGATGATGCGGTGTGCACTGGATAACTGCAGGAGAAGGATGCTTGTGGCTTCACCTGTCTTGGATGTTCGCTTTTATTGATTGAAGAAGAAGAAAGTGACCTCGAAAGTTGATCAGCACATGCAGCTGCGGGGGCCTGGCCGGGATGGATCCTTCCACTCTCCAACTTCCTGCTTTCATATGCAGAGGCATCCTCCACATCTTTAAGAGTGCCTGCATTGCCTGCTTGATTGTTAAGTATGCTTAGTCTTGCTTGGCCCAGTCTCTCAGGTGTTGTTTGAGAGGTCGGCCCACCGCGGCCCAGCCTCCGGTGGTCCTCAGCACAACAGCTCAGTGAAAGAGAGGGTTCCTCCTCAGAGGATTGGCCCCTCCCTGACTTGACTTCGCTGAGGGAAGCAGCAGCTGACGTAACATGACCCGTGGAGCTCCGAGTCGCAGTGACCGTGTAACCTTCGTGCGGGCGATGCGACGAGCCAAGTGCTTCAGGATGCGTACATTCAGCTGATGGTGCAGCCTGAGGGACGTGTTCCTGTTCGGTCAGCTCGGCCTTCACTGCAGGTTTGATTCTCTCCATGCCAAGTGCGGGTAAAGACTCACTTAGTTCCAAATCAAAGGTTAGAGGCTTGTTCTGGATCACTTCTGGGAGTGTTGCTTCCACACCGCCTCTCCGTGAGAGGGCACTGACTGAGTGTCTCTCGATGTGCGGTTCGATGAGAGCCAGCTGCTCGTCAGATATGATCTGGAGGCAGATCTGGAGGTCTGCTGTGTGAACATGAAACACGTTCTGATCGTCTGGCCGCGTCTGGTCCAGCAGCACAATGTGAGGAGGCACCACGAGGGGCTCAGAGCTGCCATGCGCTGATGCGGGCAGGAGTTGTGTGTGTGACAGAGGGGGGCGGGACTTAGCCTGATTGTGTGAGAGCGCTGTCATGGCAGCAGGAGATGACTGACAGTCTGCTGTGGTTAAGTAAGGAGTAGAAGAACAGTTTGCACCCATAGGGGCACCAGGTCTGGGTAGCCATGCATGCACCGAGCCCCCTGAGGACGTGGAGGGCTGCACTGAAGTGCTGGTGCTGAGGAACCCTGCCTGGTGACTCTGCCGGCTGGCTGTGGTCGTTGTGGTTGAGGAGAATTGCCTGTGCACGACAGCTACTCCAACTGTTTGGCTTGGATGTAGTCGTTCAGCCGGACACAGGGTTGTGGCTGTGCAAGGCAAGGGGATCTGGTCCCGTGTGGAGCTATTTGTCTTCATGAAATCACAAGTTTGCTGTGGTGTGACGGGACGAACACTTCTCCTCCCAGACGCTTTGAACGAGGCAAAGCTTTGCTGACAGGGTGACAGAGCAGAGTCGAAAGTACAGCCATCACTTCCTGTTGTTTCATCCACCCCATGCAGTGGAGGAATTGCACCAGATGCAGAACCATGAGGTAAGTGTAGCTGGTATTTGGGCAGGAAGCTGGCCTTGGCAGTGGGGGGGGTCGGCGGGGGAAGAGCTAGCATTGACAATGAGCGCTGTGTGTCTCTGAGGCGCGCTGCTACTGACAGAGTGCTTCTGAGTCCGTGTGTTGGGTTTGGTTTCCATCTCCAGAAGGCAAATCATTTTGTCACGAGTCTTCTTCTCCCCCCTGTCAGAGATCACATCGGCTCCACAGAGCTGCGATGTGGAGTCAACAGGGTTCTCTGCATCAATACGTGTTGCTGCGTCTGCTGTGCTCACACGGCCTGCTTGGCGGCTGACCCAGGGTCCGACTGAAGACACTGGCAGTACTGACAAAGACAGGTTTGAGCTGCATGGTGTGTGGAGCGGGCTGGTCTTTATATTCAGAGCCGTTGCACAGACGGGGCTGTGTGCAGGAAGAAGGCCTGCATGGCGCACCGTGTCCCTGCTGCGTGTGAGGTCCATGGTTGAACCTGTTATTGTTACTGTCTCCTTAGGAACCACTGACACACTCTTCGGCCGGCCCCGCCCACCCTTCGGCTCCGGCTTTGTGGAGCATCTCCTGCCTTTGATAACGGTATCATCCCCACCCGTGTCAGCACTGTAAAGCTTCCTGAATGTGCCCCCCCCATACATGTACCACTTGTTGAAGGCAAACTTCTGTGCTTTTTTCCTCCGGAACTTTCTGCTGCTTGGCTCTCCACAAATGTCACCGCCGTCACCGTCGCAGCTGAGACTGCCGGTGCCGGCCTCCTCCACAGATGAACTTGTGAAAAGAGCGTCTGTTGCGTGGTTGCCGTCTACGGCCGTCTGCCGGACCAGTGGGCGGTGGGGGGGTGGATGCTGACTCACAGGCTGAACAGAAGCTGTCGGAGTCCGGCCAGAGCTTTCCTTCCGGACACTTCTTACATAGTCATTGTGACAGCAGGGTGTTGGGCTGCTCCTGTCCGGCTGCAGGAGGGCCACACCGAAAGGGAGGGAGTGGCTGCGGATGAGGGGGGCATGCTCCACGGTGGTGGGTCGCTGAGTGAGCACAGGGGTGTAGGAGTTGGGCTTCTTGTGTCGTTGTAACCCAACATGTGGAGCCTTACTGGTCCTCATATCGAAGTGGAAGGAGTCCTTGTATGTGTACGGCATGGGGAGGTCAATGCTCCCCTGCTGGAACAGAACGCTCTTTCGTGGCCTGACGTGTTCCAGCTGTTTGTCCTCCACAACAGCTGTGTTCTCTGAAATCAGCTTGGATATGTGCTCCTCTAGTGATGTCTGCTCCCTGGCCCTGCATGTGTGTTCCTGCTCCGCCGGGCCTGGCCCTGACGGTGTGTGTGTGCTGCTGGTGTCTGCAGGATGCTCCGTAGTGGATTCGGGAAGGGAATCTGTACTGTGGTCGGTTAAAAGGCTGCCAGGGCTCGGGTAGTGGTCCCCGCTCTCACTGAAGCCGGAGTCTGTGCTCTCGTGGCTCTGGGACTTCCCTCTGCACACAGCACTCTCCCACTGCTTGGAGAACAGAGTGGCCTCTTGCCTCTGAAGGGGGAGATGTCGACTGGCAGTCAGTGGAGGTTTCTCATTTTCCGTCCTCTGTTTTTTTATTGTTACCTTTGCACATTCCTTTCCTTCTGACTTCTGACCGGCACGGGTCGTGGCATTCTGCATCCCCACAGAACCCTGCGTCTGTCCAGAGAAGACCTTTGCAGTACTGGCCGGGCTGTTGCTGTCAGCAGGTGTGGCTTCCTGTTCCATGCTGCTGGACTCGTCCAGAGACGGGCTGGAGGTGCAGGTCTCTCTGGAGCCGGACGTGCTGTCCAGACTGCTCATGCTGCTCTGCTCTGACTCAGACCAGAGGCGCGCATGAGCCTGAGTACGCTTGTGTTTGTAGAGGTTGCTCTGAGTTTTGAAAGAGACTCCGCAGGTGGAGCAGGGGTACGGCCGCTCCCCGGTGTGGCAGCGGAGATGCTTCTCCAGCACGCTGGGCTTCATACAGTCCCGTCCACAGTGAGAACACACATGTTTCCCTGTGGACTTGGGTCTGGCTGCAGGGGCAGCCGCGAGCAGACTCAATCCCGGCTGACCCTGCAGTCCTCCAGTAATGTGGAGTGTGAGAAAGGGAAGTGTCTCCTTGGAGTAGAGCGGCGGCATGGCCACGTGCAGCGTGGCTGGCTCTCGGGGAGCTGCGGGAGGCACTGCTTGGATGTACACCGCCGTCAGCGGAGCATGGAGGTCCATCCTTCCCTCTCTCTGCTCTGTGCTGATGTGCACTGAAGCACTCTGCAATCCTGGCTTGCCAGTCTCCATGGTAACCCTGCTGCTGTCGTGATGTACCAGATCCAAGTCTGCAATTACCTGTAAGATAAGAACAGTTTGCATTAGACCTCTGCTGTGCCTCAGATCAAACATTGCAATCGATTTGAGCCAAGGTGCTAGTTGCTCATCAGGAGGATATGAGTGTTCTGCATGGAGAGGATTTGCATCATCAGAAAGAAGACGGGAGCAAAGCACCATATACAAAAGCAACTAATGATAACAGATGTGCAATATTGTCAGGATCGATGGCTGGTAGGCTATGGCAATCAAAACCATGGAATTGTTCATGTGTATACAATCCAGAAAGACATGGGTGCAATTCTACAGCACCAACATACACATTGAAATGTTAGCAGTAATATTCATGTTACAGAGAGCGGAGAGAAATGGAGGCATTGAAATCCGTGCTAAGTAACTTTAAGAGCAGGCTGTGCAGGAACACAACTCTTAAGAGTGTTTTATATGCAGGCATACAAATGTATATGCCATACAAAGAGAGAGGGAGGGACGGAGGAGAGGGGCGAGGGACTGAGAGCTCACATTCGTAAGAAGCTTTCATCTCCCAAATAAAGTGTGTCAGCCGACAAAAGCCTTTGGAGCGGGTTTAGAAAGAGGCAAACGTGTTCTGAAAACCAGCTTCTGCTTGAGCAAGAACACTCTCACAAAGCTGTAACCTAAAAGCAAACATCTCTGGACTCATCTCGTGTTTTATTCGTGTTATTATTCATCTGATGAGGGAATGAAATAGAAGATATCTGATGGTGTGTAGGCAAGACTAAACCAAGACACCGGAACACAAGTGAAAACAATCAGTGAGAAGCCACTTACCGTAATACTCTTCAATCAGCAACAGACGTCTGACTGAGAGTGCTGCACCCTGAACGGCCCCATCTCAGCACCTGCTCAGGCAGTCGGCTCCTCTCTCAGCTCCTTCATGTCAACTGCTGCTTGTTGAGGAAGCGGAACAAATGCAAATGAGAGAGAAGATGCACTGTGAAAGTGGTGAGGCGGAGAGGAGGAGAGTGAGGGAAGGAGAAGGGCTGGCTGAGTGTTGGCTGTCAAACAAAGGCTTCTCGAGGACAAGTTGAGAAACAGATGACACAGTGTGCTCAGCAGGAGCCTGGAGGAGCTGGGCGATGGTCGGGTCGTGCAGAAGTGAAAGCGACTGCTTGGCAAAGGAAGTGCAGTGACAGTGGCGAGCGTACTCACCTTCAGCAGTCACGTGGGCTGACTGGCTGACTGACTTTACCGCCAACAGTTACAGCTTGCTCCCCCACCTACCTACTTCCTCCCACACGATTTGATACACCCACAGAGACGAGGGTGCAGCAAAGCTCATGGTGATGTGGCTGCTTTTCCTTATGTGCACTGCTCTCATTCTCTGACTTGTGACCTCAAGCCCCATTACACCAGGTCTTACAGCACATGCTTATACATGTGTCTATTGTGAGTCATGTTTATTTTCTGCACTTTAGAAACACAACACAGATGGAGTTGCTCTCTTTTTAACTCAGGATTCTCACAAAGCCTGAGGACTTCTGTGTTATCGGTTTCAATCTTTTGTTCAGTCTCATGTAATCGAACAGATAATAGAGATGTTAACAGTTCATGGCAGCATAAAAAGACCAATGCAAAACTTCTACACATACACATCCACCTCTTGTCCACTCCATGGTCACTAGTGTTAAAAGTCAATGTCCGAGGCCCAGTTGTGGCCAGCATGAAGAATGACAGTCAGTCTGAGTATGAGCGACATCACATGTTGCAAGTGCTCTTATATTACAGACTATAATATTTAATCTAAATAAATAGATATTTAGTATTTGTATACACTAACATATACAGTATATTCTATGCAACATAATGGTTTATATATTATGTATAATACTCATATACATGGGAGAGTCAAGTACAACCATATTCATATTTCACTCACAGTAGTCAACTGATTCATTCTTAATACAAAGTGTTTACTATGTATAAGTGTTGCATATGTAAGTTGATATCTTGACTTTTAAATGTGAATATATGAAAAGCATGTCAGAATATGTATACTCTCAATAGCTCTGATGTAATGGATTTTCTCAAATATCAGGATTTTGAATCAGTATGTCATTCACCTGGGATAAATTCCAATTATCAGAAAACACATAATTTCACTGCTACAGACTCTAGCTGGTCTCCACGGCAACTGCAGGCTGATCCCATGAGAGCATGCTTTGTGTTGACATGGTAACAAGACACTTCTCTTAACGTGCATGTTGTCTACCCCCGTACAGAGCTCAGTCCTAGTTTCAGGCATGTTTGCATGTTTTACAGACAAATTAAATCCTTTCACAGTAAAGTGTATAAACATGTCTTTCCCCAGAGAGTCATTCAACAGCAACGTGTAATGTTTTTGATACATTCTATTGTTTGCCACGGAGTGAAACTGTCAGACATGAGTTATAGATACCACCCTGCTGAACAAACCAGCAAAGACCAGCATGGACTTCATGCTGGTCTTTGCTGGTTTATGCTGTTTCATGCTGGTCTATGCTGGTGAAGCTGGTTGTTATGCTGGTCTGCCGGCACAAAAGGCTGGTATACCAGCATGGCGTTGCTGGTGAAGCTGGTATACCAGCATGGTGTTGCTGGTGAAGCTGGTATACCAGCATGGTGTTGCTGGTGAAGGTGGTAGACCAGCATGGTGTTGCTGGTGAAGCTGGTATAACAGACAGACAGACAGACAGGCAGACAGACAGGCAGGCAGGCATGCAGGCAGGCAGGCAGGCAGGCAGCAGGCAGGCAGGCAGGCAGGCAGGCAGGCAGGCAGGCAGGCAGGCAGGCAGGCAGGCAGGCAGGCAGGCAGGCAGGCAGGCAGGCAGGCAGGCAGGCAGGCAGCAGGCAGGCAGGCAGGACGGGACACGGTGGAACTGCGAGACAGCAGTGGTTTAAAACATGGTTTTTAACTGCCGCTAAAGGTCGGGGAGTGAAGATCGTTCTTATAGAGTGGCTCCATGGGACCTTATTTCAGAAAAGTTATGCATTGAAGTCAATGGAGAGAGAAAGATTATATTTCGATCCCGTTTGAATTGTGCCACGAATTACACATATGATGTTTGTCAATTTAAAAGATAATTTTACAAGTCAAAAAAATTAAAATGTGTCGTAAAACTGTGAAGTAACCCTTTTTTTGTGTGAAGCACTCCATGAACTACATCTCCCATCTCGCACCACACACCAAGACGGCCGTTACGTTGGCATATTTCACTTCTTTCTTTCAGAAAGAAGCGGAACGTATTAAAAGAGGTGAAAATTACTACAAGTCTGGGCACGTTGAGAGCTGTACATACACACAAGGGGAGTTAGTCGGGACCGGGATTCTGGGATTTGTAGTCTTTCTAGTTGCATATTTTTCATAGTCTTATATTTCAACAGTTTCACGACAAGCTGTGACTTTTTTGACATGGAAATTATTATTTAAGATTGACAAACATCATATGTGTAATTCGTGGCACAATTCAATCAAAAGATAATCTTTCTCTCTCCATTGACTTCAATACAAACTTTTTCCGAAATAAGGGCCGTTTCTCAATCTCGAGGATACTGGCTTCCAAGCCAATATTTCAAGGATGCTACGTCATCGAGTGCCGCCGAAGGACTGTTCCAATCTCCAGCATACTTGGAATTCCACCGAGGCCGCGTCCTTGGTTTGGGGGAAATTTCGAGTATGCACATGGGTAGACTTCGCGTCCTTAAAATCCCCACAATGCTTCGCGCACGGACCCATTTCAAAAACCCTTGCAGAGAATGGCTGAACCGACGCAGCACACATTTATATGTAAGTATGTAGTGGCGTAGAACATGTGTTGGTAAATATGTGACATTTTTTATCACCAAAAATGTGTTCCGTGAAAGTAAAGCAAGTTCATAATTAGATAGACATCTTGAGGTATTTATTTTCGGTACAGTTTATGTTGAAACCGTTAGAGAGAGTGGCACACTTGTTAGCCTGTTCCATTCTTCTTCGTTTTCAGAAGTTGTGGCTTGGAAGCATACTTGCTTCGTTTCTGAAGGAAGTGACTTGGAAGTACGCAAGCCAGCATCCTCACGATTGAGTTAAATATTATTTTGATAATAACATATATTTCAATGTTGATGAATTTCATATTGTTCATTCATAATCTGATTACAATTAAAAAAATATTATATCAACAACCCCATAACACACAAACACACCTCTTTCATAAATAACACACTTGTTCTGCAATAATGTTTTATGTTTCCTGTCATTTTTGTGAGGAAAGGACATGCCTGAAAGACACGACATATTCTCCTTCTCTGAGGGTCAAGAAGGACATCCAAGAGGAACATTAAAAGCTGATGTTATGATATTTTAAGACCAGTACAGGACATTCACTAAGAAACTACTTTTATTGTGAAAACAAAGATCTGCATACCGAACATTTTTGTAGTCTACTAGGACCATCATTTGTTTGTGACGCTGCCTGCACCTTAGAGAAGGGGTGGTTATAGTCAGGCTTATAAAATGTGGCGAAAAACAGTCCGCTGATCGAATGCATCTATTTCCACATCTACACTTCATCAGCTGATTATTTCTATTTGCCTCGCTTTATGAGCTTCACATCACTTGTGCCTTGTACCGCAGAGTTTGCAACGTCACAATTAAATGGGGCCAATCTTCAGTCAGATGTGAATGTGTCATCTAACATTTTCAGTAAGAATAATGGACGAAAGGAGTGCAAATACAAATACAGTTTATTGAAATGTGAACCAAAAGTTAATCAAATGTTTTAAATAAAAAGCACATATGGACAGAAGGTGTAAACCAATTAAATGTATAAGTAAACACATTTAGTCCAATAAAGTGACAGACTAGGCCTGTGCAGTTGGTATCAGCTTTGCCCAGCATGGGCTCCTCCATCAGGCCTGGTCCTCCTCGCTGAGGAAAGACCCTCAGTCCTCTCCAAACCAACAGACAGGACGTCCATCACACGGAGGTTTCTCCCTGAAGTCTCTGCAGCCCTCTGGACACCATGCTGTCTCAATCCGTCCAAACTGAATATGAGAGGGGAAAAATTAAAATAATAAATGCTTGAGACAATAAGAAACATAAAGTTGACTGTTGAATTGCTCAGTTTTTTTAGATTGTCAAGACTATTACTGTATAACTAATATCTCAGGTTAAGCGGCACCTTCAAAATAAAGATTGGTCTTTAAATACATGTTGTCTTTTGAATTGTTTGTCTAAAGTCAAGGATCTAGAACTGGTACTTAGTTGTAATGATACAGTCTGGTTATTATGCTGTTTGGAGGAGGCCTCACAGGTAAGAGCACTAACTAGCTACCATCACATGTACCTGAGCTTGACTTAAATGTATTAAATGTATAGTTCAGTGATGGCAAAATATAAATAACTAATGTCATGCAAACATATTAATATTTGCTTGATTCCAGAGTTGAATTGAGCACAATTGCATACAAACGTTCAGGGATTTTAAGATTCTGAAGTCTTTGTTCTAAATATAAAATAGCATGGATCATTTCCAAAGGCTTTAAAAACAAAGCAGGAGCCCAAGACAATTATAAAACTTGTCATTATTTCAGTACAGTTCAATTGGTTTTATTTTTATAAACGGTTATCAACCGTTAGTGCCAAAGCAGTAGGCTATAACATATTAATTACTGCTGTAGACTACAACCACTACTTGTTTAGCTAGCATAAACTCAACAAAGCTAGCGTTAGCTGGCTAACTGACGTTATTTTGCCGCTAAAGCGCACGATATAAAACGGTGGTCTTCAAAGCGGATTTAATCCTCAATCACAAAAATAATATTCAAAGTAATACTGGGCAAGTAATGGGCAAAACTTTCCGTTAAATCTTACAAATACCTTGGATTTTGGATTGACAGTAATCTGTCATTCTCAGAACATCTCTCCAAAATTCAGACCAAGGTCAAAGCTAGACTCAGCTTTCTATATAGGAATTGCTCCTCATTCACTTCATCTGCTAAACTCTCTCTGGTCCAGATGACTGTACTTCCTCTGTTCGACTACGGTGATACTATCTACCGCTCGTCGTGTAAAGGAGCTCTCGATCATTTAGACATTCTGTATCACTCCGCCATCCGCTTCGCCACCAATGCCCCCTACAGGACACACCACTGTGACCTGTACTCTCTGGCTAACTGGCCCTCTCTTGAGACCAGGCGCAACATCCACTGGCTGATGTTTGTTTACAAAACACTCCTCGGCCTCACCCCCTTCTACCTCACACAATTACTGCAACTCCGCACACCCCCAACGCACAACACCCGGTCAGCTACAAGCATCCTGCTAAAGATCCCTAAAGCCCATACATCCTTTGGCCGCTCCGCCTTTAGTAGCGGCAGATAGCTGGAATGTCTTTCAAAAAACATTACAAATGAAAACCTTTGTCTCCCCGCACCTTCAATGTCACTATTATTGACACCCTGGTACACACATGTAGCTGCTTTGCCTGATGCTGATTTTAATGACTGATTGAACCACAGCAATATTGTTTTAGAGTTTTTATATGTTTAACTGCTATGCCTGTCATCTTTGCTCTATGTGTTTGTGTTGTCTCCTGGGTTCTGTAGTGCCCGGAGTGTGTCTTTTTATTTCCTCCCAAACCCCATCCCCTCAGGAAGCCTTTGCCTCCTGTCAGGTCATCATTGTAAATAAGAATTTGTTCTTAATTGATTTTCCTGGATAAATAAAGGTTCTACTACTACTACTACTACCGTTGATTGACGCGCCATGTCAGCGGATTGGTAGCGACACGAACCATTAGCCCCGCAGTCATCCGGTTCGACGTGACTATGGCTGTGACTGTGTGACTGACCCGAGCCTCGTCCTTCTGATAGCTCCGCCCCTTCGTCCAACCCCCCTCCCTCCCCCACATCTACAGGTGAAAATTACTTTTGCGACACATTTATTGCAAGAAGTGTAGCAAAAGTCAAGACCGCAGATTCGTCGATTTATACTGCCACAGAGCAGATTCTTCAAGTTGTAATGACTGATTTGAGAGGTTGTAATAACCAAGTTGCAGTTGTAATGGAAAATATATTTAAGAAATATGTATTTTTCTGCAAGTGAACATTTCATCACTAAGTTCATTTTTTTTCGACAAGCGACAACACTTTTTTTTTCTTCTGTGACTTCAAATTTGGTTCACAGTTACGTGGATATTTTATACAAGTGTAAATGTATGCACACAAGCTCAGATTTTTTTTCTGCAAGTGCTCACATCAGGTTTTACACGCTCTCGCACTTTGCACCATATCTACCTTTATACATCACGTGGTTTCCGAAAATAACCGAGTGACACGAGTAGATTTTAGCCGAGATCGGTCTCAAAACTCAGTGTGTGTAAAAAGACGATCCACAAGCAGAGATTTGAGATCCAGAGGCAGAGATTTGAGATCCAGAGGCAGAGATTTGAGATCCGCAAGCGCATTTTTGGTTGACACATACAAAATTGATTCACAAATGCCTAATTGAAAGTTGTCAATGTTAAAGAGATATTCACAGATCTTCTTTTTATTTGTGAAAAAAATATTTAGCGTATTTGCAGATCCGTTTTACATTTGCAAATTTATTTGTGAGTTTGCAAATCTTTAAAATGCATTTGTGGATGGTGTTTTACATTTACAAATCATATTTACACACAAATTATTTTTATGTTCAAACTAATAATTATGAGACTAGTTACAAGTTACACAATGTTATAATCGGGAGATAAGTTTCCATTCATTTCGGCAAGCCTGGGCAACAACGATTCAAAGATTTCTTGTTCCCAAACCAATTGTGTATTTCATTACAAAAAGCAGTTATACCGTACTATGTTCAGGTACTAATTAATTATATCCTCAAAACAAACGCACACATAAATAACAAAGGAAAATTCAAAATTTCATAAATCCACAATATGATAACATTTTACAGATTAATTTCATAAACTTTTACAAAACATAGGTTGATGTTATATCGGGGGGGAAAAATACATATTTAAACATTTCAATTAGTCTCTGCATATTTAAGTAATGCTGGTTTATCTAACAGATTAACAATATCCAGAAAGTAGATGCAAAATATATATATAATGTGTGCATTTCCAACATATCCTCTGAAAGAGTGTTAGTCGTTGAGTTGAGTAGTGAGCCATTCGTTTTTGTTTTTTTCGTGGTGCCATGTCTGCTGAGAAGTCCTTGTATGCCTCGCTGACTTTGAGGACATCTGGGTCTGCCAGCTCCCCCCGCACAGCCTTGTAACGTGTACTCCTTTGAACATGTGTATATGATAATTAGGACTTTAAGAAACATTTTACACTCAGACAACTATCACAAAGTTATAGCAGGCTACATACAATTTCTTAGGACAATAGATATTACCTTACACCGTCAGCAACTGTAAACTGCTTTGGATTAGTGGAAGTGAACACCATGTCACTCACTCTGCCTGGTTTCACACCCTATTAATTACACAAAATAATTGTCAAATTAATTGAAAAAGTCGTTGATGCAACCAGGGCCGTATCCAGGATTTCCTAAATACCGAGGTCCAAACATGCTAGGGGGTTCGGGGGATACCCCACGAGATTTTGGGGATTTTCATGGTCTAGTTAGGTGCTTTTAAAGTCCTGTGGGGGGTCACACATTGGATAATATATTGGTTTCAAACCATGTCAGTGGGTTGCAGCATACATTATTTTTGAAAGTGTAATGCATAAGAATCAGTTGATTGTCACTATTAATGATCTGGACGTGCAGAAGAGGCTAAAATGATCACAACACATTGTCAACATTCATTTTCCACGTCTCTCTCCTTTCCATAACCTGCAGCCTCTCTTCCACCTTCTTTAGTCTCTCTGTCTTCTTCCTGTTCATTACTCTCTCTCTCCTCTACTCTTTCTCTTTGTTCAATCTCTCCCTCGTTGTTCACTTTTTGCTCCTCCTCACTTGTCTCCTCCTCACTTGTCTCCTCCTCACTTGTCGCTACATACAATTGTATGTTATGACATCATAACTGCAATAGATGTCTTTTTTTAAATTATGCCTATTGTAAATGAAGACTATTGTTATAGATACATAGATAGATAAATAGATGGGCTCTCTGCCTGTCCTGTCTCTCCCGTACCAAAGCTGAGCTTCAACTGACGTAGTCTTTTCATTATATCTGAGTCAGTGTAAAAAGAAATCAATACAATGTTATATCTTCAATGTTTTACTCAAATTGAAATGAAAGAAAAACATTACAACGTTTGTTAAAAGGTAATGCTTCTGACATTGGATGAATGTAATTAACTTTAGCTCTCTAGCTAGTTTATTCACGCAATTTAAACCAAAGTATAGCCTATAGCTGCAATATCAGTTAGTGTGCATGTTGTCGGACGTCCACTGACTAACGTAGAGCGTTCATAGGATCTGCTGGTCCTATGATGTCCTGATGAACAGGAACACAAGCAGCCCGCTGGACTCAGACCTCTAGATACCTCATCACTCCTCCTCTGGACTCGGATCTCTAGATACCTCATCTCTCCTCCTCTGGACTCAGACCTCTAGATACCTCATCTCTCCTCCTCTGGACTCAGATCTCTAGATACCTCATCACTCCTCCTCTGGACTCAGATCTCTAGATACCTCACCTCTCCTCCTCTGGACTCAAATCTCGAGATACCTCATCACTCCTCTGGACTCAGATCTCTAGATACCTCATCTCTCCTCTGGACTCAGATCTCTAGATACCTCATCACTCCTCCTCTGGACTCAGATCTCTAGATACCTCATCACTCCGCTGGACTCAGATCTCTAGATACCTCATCACTCCTCCTCTGGACTCAGATCTCTAGATACCTCATCTCTCCTCCTCTGGACTCAGATCTCTAGATACCTCATCACTCCTCCTCTGGACTCAGATCTCTTGATACCTCATCACTCCTCCTCTGGACTCAGATCTCTAGATACCTCATCTCTCCTCCTCTGGACTCAGATCTCGAGATACCTCATCACTCCTCTGGACTCAGATCTCTAGATACCTCATCTCTCCTCTGGACTCAGATCTCTAGATACCTCATCACTCCTCCTCTGGACTCAGATCTCTAGATACCTCATCACTCCTCTGGACTCAGATCTCTAGATACCTCATCTCTCCTCCTCTGGACTCAGATCTCTAGATACCTCATCTTTCCTCCTCTGGACTCAGATCTCTAGATACCTCATCACTCCTCCTCTGGACTCAGATCTATAGATACCTCATCACTCCTCCTCTGGACTCAGATCTCTAGATACCTCATCTCTCCTCTGGACTCAGATCTCTAGATACCTCATCACTCCTCTGGACTCAGATCTCTAGATACCTCATCACTCCTCCTCTGGACTCAGATCTCTAGATACCTCATCTCTCCTCTGGACTCAGATCTCTAGATACCTCATCTCTCCTCCTCTGGACTCAGACCTCTAGATACCTCATCTCTCCTCCTCTGGACCCAGATCTCTAGATACCTCATCACTCCTCCTCTGGACTCAGATCTCTAGATACCTCACCTCTCCTCCTCTGGACTCAGATCTCGAGATACCTCATCACTCCTCTGGACTCAGATCTCTAGATACCTCATCTCTCCTCTGGACTCAGATCTCTAGATAACTCATCACTCCTCCTCTGGACTCAGATCTCTAGATACCTCATCACTCCTCTGGACTCAGATCTCTAGATACCTCATCTCTCCTCCTCTGGACTCAGACCTCTAGATACCTCATCTCTCCTCCTCTGGACTCAGACCTCTAGATACCTCATCTCTCCTCCTCTGGACTCAGATCTCTAGATACCTCATCACTCCTCCTCTGGACTCAGATCTCTAGATACCTCACCTCTCCTCCTCTGGACTCAGATCTCGAGATACCTCATCACTCCTCTGGACTCAGATCTCTAGATACCTCATCTCTCCTCTGGACTCAGATCTCTAGATACCTCATCACTCCTCCTCTGGACTCAGATCTCTAGATACCTCATCACTCCTCTGGACTCAGATCTCTAGATACCTCATCTCTCCTCCTCTGGACTCAGATCTCTAGATACCTCATCTCCCCTCCTCTGGACTCAGATCTCTAGATACCTCATCACTCCTCCTCTGGACTCAGATCTCTAGATACCTCATCACTCCTCCTCTGGACTCAGATCTCTAGATACATCATCTCTCCTCCTCTGGACTCAGATCTCGAGATACCTCATCACTCCTCTGGACTCAGATCTCTAGATACCTCATCTCTCCTCTGGACTCAGATCTCTAGATACCTCATCACTCCTCCTCTGGACTCAGATCTCTAGATACCTCATCACTCCTCTGGACTCAGATCTCTAGATACCTCATCTCTCCTCCTCTGGACTCAGATCTCTAGATACCTCATCTCTCCTCCTCTGGACTCAGATCTCTAGATACCTCATCACTCCTCCTCTGGACTCAGATCTCTAGATACCTCATCACTCCTCCTCTGGACTCAGATCTCTAGATACTTCATCTCTCCTCTGGACTCAGATCTCTAGATACCTCATCACTCATCTGGACTCAGATCTCTAGATACCTCATCACTCCTCCTCTGGACTCAGATCTCTAGATACCTCATCTCTCCGCTGGACTCAGATCTCTAGATACCTCATCTCTCCTCCCCTGGACTCAGACCTCTAGATACCTCATCTCTCCTCCTCTGGACTCAGATCTCTATATACCTCATCACTCCTCCTCTGGACTCAGATCTCTAGATGCCTCACCTCTCCTCCTCTGGACTCAGATCTCGAGATACCTCATCACTCCTCTTGACTCAGATCTCTAGATACCTCATCTCTCCTCTGGACTCAGATCTCTAGATACCTCATCTTTCCTCCTCTGGACTCAGATCTCTAGATACCTCATCACTCCTCCTCTGGACTCAGATCTATAGATACCTCATCACTCCTCCTCTGGACTCAGATCTCTAGATACCTCATCTCTCCTCTGGACTCAGATCTCTAGATACCTCATCACTCCTCTGGACTCAGATCTCTAGATACCTCATCACTCCTCCTCTGGACTCAGATCTCTAGATACCTCATCTCTCCTCTGGACTCAGATCTCTAGATACCTCATCTCTCCTCCTCTGGACTCAGACCTCTAGATACCTCATCTCTCCTCCTCTGGACCCAGATCTCTAGATACCTCATCACTCCTCCTCTGGACTCAGATCTCTAGATACCTCACCTCTCCTCCTCTGGACTCAGATCTCGAGATACCTCATCACTCCTCTGGACTCAGATCTCTAGATACCTCATCTCTCCTCTGGACTCAGATCTCTAGATAACTCATCACTCCTCCTCTGGACTCAGATCTCTAGATACCTCATCACTCCTCTGGACTCAGATCTCTAGATACCTCATCTCTCCTCCTCTGGACTCAGACCTCTAGATACCTCATCTCTCCTCCTCTGGACTCAGACCTCTAGATACCTCATCTCTCCTCCTCTGGACTCAGATCTCTAGATACCTCATCACTCCTCCTCTGGACTCAGATCTCTAGATACCTCACCTCTCCTCCTCTGGACTCAGATCTCGAGATACCTCATCACTCCTCTGGACTCAGATCTCTAGATACCTCATCTCTCCTCTGGACTCAGATCTCTAGATACCTCATCACTCCTCCTCTGGACTCAGATCTCTAGATACCTCATCACTCCTCTGGACTCAGATCTCTAGATACCTCATCTCTCCTCCTCTGGACTCAGATCTCTAGATACCTCATCTCCCTCCTCTGGACTCAGATCTCTAGATACCTCATCACTCCTCCTCTGGACTCAGATCTCTAGATACCTCATCACTCCTCCTCTGGACTCAGATCTCTAGATACATCATCTCTCCTCCTCTGGACTCAGATCTCGAGATACCTCATCACTCCTCTGGACTCAGATCTCTAGATACCTCATCTCTCCTCTGGACTCAGATCTCTAGATACCTCATCACTCCTCCTCTGGACTCAGATCTCTAGATACCTCATCACTCCTCTGGACTCAGATCTCTAGATACCTCATCTCTCCTCCTCTGGACTCAGATCTCTAGATACCTCATCTCTCCTCCTCTGGACTCAGATCTCTAGATACCTCATCACTCCTCCTCTGGACTCAGATCTCTAGATACCTCATCACTCCTCCTCTGGACTCAGATCTCTAGATACTTCATCTCTCCTCTGGACTCAGATCTCTAGATACCTCATCACTCATCTGGACTCAGATCTCTAGATACCTCATCACTCCTCCTCTGGACTCAGATCTCTAGATACCTCATCTCTCCGCTGGACTCAGATCTCTAGATACCTCATCTCTCCTCCCCTGGACTCAGACCTCTAGATACCTCATCTCTCCTCCTCTGGACTCAGATCTCTATATACCTCATCACTCCTCCTCTGGACTCAGATCTCTAGATGCCTCACCTCTCCTCCTCTGGACTCAGATCTCGAGATACCTCATCACTCCTCTTGACTCAGATCTCTAGATACCTCATCTCTCCTCTGGACTCAGATCTCTAGATACCTCATCACTCCTCCTCTGGACTCAGATCTCTAGATACCTCATCACTCCTCTGGACTCAGATCTCTAGATACCTCATCTCTCCTCCTCTGGACTCAGATGTCTAGATACCTCATCTCTCCTCCTCTGGACTCAGATCTCTAGATACCTCATCACTCCTCCTCTGGACTCAGATCTCTAGATACCTCATCACTCCTCCTCTGGACTCAGATCTCTAGATACCTCATCTCTCCTCCTCTGGACTCAGATCTCGAGATACCTCATCACTCCTCTGGACTCAGATCTCTAGATAACTCATCTCTCCTCTGGACTCAGATCTCTAGATACCTCATCACTCCTCCTCTGGACTCAGATCTCTAGATACCTCATCACTCCTCCTCTGGACTCAGATCTCTAGATACCTCATCACTCCTCCTCTGGACTCAGATCTCTAGATACCTCATCTCTCCTCTGGACTCAGATCTCTAGATACATCATCACTCCTCTGGACTCAGATCTCTAGATACCTCATCACTCCTCTGGACTCAGATCTCTAGATACCTCATCACTCCTCTGGACTCAGATCTCTAGATACCTCATCTCTCCTCCTCTGGACTCAGATCTCGAGATACCTCATCACTCCTCCTCTGGACTCAGATCTCTAGATACCTCATCACTCCTCTGGACTCAGATCTCTAGATACCTCATCACTCCTCCTCTGGACTCAGATCTCTAGATACCTCATCTCTCCTCTGGACTCAGATCTCTAGATACCTTATCACTCCTCTGGACTCAGATCTCTAGATACCTCATCACTCATCCTCTGGACTCAGATCTCTAGATACCTCACCTCTCCTCCTCTGGACTCAAATCTCGAGATACCTCATCACTCCTCTGGACTCAGATCTCTAGATACCTCATCTCTCCTCTGGACTCAGATCTCTAGATACCTCATCACTCCTCCTCTGGACTCAGATCTCTAGATACCTCATCACTCCGCTGGACTCAGATCTCTAGATACCTCATCACTCCTCCTCTGGACTCAGATCTCTAGATACCTCATCTCTCCTCCTCTGGACTCAGATCTCTAGATACCTCATCACTCCTCCTCTGGACTCAGATCTCTTGATACCTCATCACTCCTCCTCTGGACTCAGATCTCTAGATACCTCATCTCTCCTCCTCTGGACTCAGATCTCGAGATACCTCATCACTCCTCTGGACTCAGATCTCTAGATACCTCATCTCTCCTCTGGACTCAGATCTCTAGATACCTCATCACTCCTCCTCTGGACTCAGATCTCTAGATACCTCATCACTCCTCTGGACTCAGATCTCTAGATACCTCATCTCTCCTCCTCTGGACTCAGATCTCTAGATACCTCATCTTTCCTCCTCTGGACTCAGATCTCTAGATACCTCATCACTCCTCCTCTGGACTCAGATCTCTAGATACCTCATCACTCCTCCTCTGGACTCAGATCTCTAGATACCTCATCTCTCCTCTGGACTCAGATCTCTAGATACCTCATCACTCCTCTGGACTCAGATCTCTAGATACCTCATCACTCCTCCTCTGGACTCAGATCTCTAGATACCTCATCTCTCCTCTGGACTCAGATCTCTAGATACCTCATCACTCCTCTGGACTCAGATCTCTAGATACCTCATCACTCCTCCTCTGGACTCAGATCTCTAGATACCTCATCTCTCCTCTGGACTCAGATCTCTAGATACCTCATCTCTCCTCCTCTGGACTCAGACCTCTAGATACCTCATCTCTCCTCCTCTGGACCCAGATCTCTAGATACCTCATCACTCCTCCTCTGGACTCAGATCTCTAGATACCTCACCTCTCCTCCTCTGGACTCAGATCTCGAGATACCTCATCACTCCTCTGGACTCAGATCTCTAGATACCTCATCTCTCCTCTGGACTCAGATCTCTAGATAACTCATCACTCCTCCTCTGGACTCAGATCTCTAGATACCTCATCACTCCTCTGGACTCAGATCTCTAGATACCTCATCTCTCCTCCTCTGGACTCAGACCTCTAGATACCTCATCTCTCCTCCTCTGGACTCAGACCTCTAGATACCTCATCTCTCCTCCTCTGGACTCAGATCTCTAGATACCTCATCACTCCTCCTCTGGACTCAGATCTCTAGATACCTCACCTCTCCTCCTCTGGACTCAGATCTCGAGATACCTCATCACTCCTCTGGACTCAGATCTCTAGATACCTCATCTCTCCTCTGGACTCAGATCTCTAGATACCTCATCACTCCTCCTCTGGACTCAGATCTCTAGATACCTCATCACTCCTCTGGACTCAGATCTCTAGATACCTCATCTCTCCTCCTCTGGACTCAGATCTCTAGATACCTCATCTCCCCTCCTCTGGACTCAGATCTCTAGATACCTCATCACTCCTCCTCTGGACTCAGATCTCTAGATACCTCATCACTCCTCCTCTGGACTCAGATCTCTAGATACATCATCTCTCCTCCTCTGGACTCAGATCTCGAGATACCTCATCACTCCTCTGGACTCAGATCTCTAGATACCTCATCTCTCCTCTGGACTCAGATCTCTAGATACCTCATCACTCCTCCTCTGGACTCAGATCTCTAGATACCTCATCACTCCTCTGGACTCAGATCTCTAGATACCTCATCTCTCCTCCTCTGGACTCAGATCTCTAGATACCTCATCTCTCCTCCTCTGGACTCAGATCTCTAGATACCTCATCACTCCTCCTCTGGACTCAGATCTCTAGATACCTCATCACTCCTCCTCTGGACTCAGATCTCTAGATACTTCATCTCTCCTCTGGACTCAGATCTCTAGATACCTCATCACTCATCTGGACTCAGATCTCTAGATACCTCATCACTCCTCCTCTGGACTCAGATCTCTAGATACCTCATCTCTCCGCTGGACTCAGATCTCTAGATACCTCATCTCTCCTCCCTGGACTCAGACCTCTAGATACCTCATCTCTCCTCCTCTGGACTCAGATCTCTATATACCTCATCACTCCTCCTCTGGACTCAGATCTCTAGATGCCTCACCTCTCCTCCTCTGGACTCAGATCTCGAGATACCTCATCACTCCTCTTGACTCAGATCTCTAGATACCTCATCTCTCCTCTGGACTCAGATCTCTAGATACCTCATCACTCCTCCTCTGGACTCAGATCTCTAGATACCTCATCACTCCTCTGGACTCAGATCTCTAGATACCTCATCTCTCCTCCTCTGGACTCAGATGTCTAGATACCTCATCTCTCATCCTCTGGACTCAGATCTCTAGATACCTCATCACTCCTCCTCTGGACTCAGATCTCTAGATACCTCATCACTCCTCCTCTGGACTCAGATCTCTAGATACCTCATCTCTCCTCCTCTGGACTCAGATCTCGAGATACCTCATCACTCCTCTGGACTCAGATCTCTAGATAACTCATCTCTCCTCTGGACTCAGATCTCTAGATACCTCATCACTCCTCCTCTGGACTCAGATCTCTAGATACCTCATCACTCCTCCTCTGGACTCAGATCTCTAGATACCTCATCACTCCTCCTCTGGACTCAGATCTCTAGATACCTCATCTCTCCTCTGGACTCAGATCTCTAGATACATCATCACTCCTCTGGACTCAGATCTCTAGATACCTCATCACTCCTCTGGACTCAGATCTCTAGATACCTCATCACTCCTCTGGACTCAGATCTCTAGATACCTCATCTCTCCTCCTCTGGACTCAGATCTCGAGATACCTCATCACTCCTCCTCTGGACTCAGATCTCTAGATACCTCATCACTCCTCTGGACTCAGATCTCTAGATACCTCATCACTCCTCCTCTGGACTCAGATCTCTAGATACCTCATCTCTCCTCTGGACTCAGATCTCTAGATACCTTATCACTCCTCTGGACTCAGATCTCTAGATACCTCATCACTCATCCTCTGGACTCAGATCTCTAGATACCTCACCTCTCCTCCTCTGGACTCAAATCTCGAGATACCTCATCACTCCTCTGGACTCAGATCTCTAGATACCTCATCTCTCCTCTGGACTCAGATCTCTAGATACCTCATCACTCCTCCTCTGGACTCAGATCTCTAGATACCTCATCACTCCGCTGGACTCAGATCTCTAGATACCTCATCACTCCTCCTCTGGACTCAGATCTCTAGATACCTCATCTCTCCTCCTCTGGACTCAGATCTCTAGATACCTCATCACTCCTCCTCTGGACTCAGATCTCTTGATACCTCATCACTCCTCCTCTGGACTCAGATCTCTAGATACCTCATCTCTCCTCCTCTGGACTCAGATCTCGAGATACCTCATCACTCCTCTGGACTCAGATCTCTAGATACCTCATCTCTCCTCTGGACTCAGATCTCTAGATACCTCATCACTCCTCCTCTGGACTCAGATCTCTAGATACCTCATCACTCCTCTGGACTCAGATCTCTAGATACCTCATCTCTCCTCCTCTGGACTCAGATCTCTAGATACCTCATCTTTCCTCCTCTGGACTCAGATCTCTAGATACCTCATCACTCCTCCTCTGGACTCAGATCTATAGATACCTCATCACTCCTCCTCTGGACTCAGATCTCTAGATACCTCATCTCTCCTCTGGACTCAGATCTCTAGATACCTCATCACTCCTCTGGACTCAGATCTCTAGATACCTCATCACTCCTCCTCTGGACTCAGATCTCTAGATACCTCATCTCTCCTCTGGACTCAGATCTCTAGATACCTCATCTCTCCTCCTCTGGACTCAGACCTCTAGATACCTCATCTCTCCTCCTCTGGACCCAGATCTCTAGATACCTCATCACTCCTCCTCTGGACTCAGATCTCTAGATACCTCACCTCTCCTCCTCTGGACTCAGATCTCGAGATACCTCATCACTCCTCTGGACTCAGATCTCTAGATACCTCATCTCTCCTCTGGACTCAGATCTCTAGATAACTCATCACTCCTCCTCTGGACTCAGATCTCTAGATACCTCATCACTCCTCTGGACTCAGATCTCTAGATACCTCATCTCTCCTCCTCTGGACTCAGACCTCTAGATACCTCATCTCTCCTCCTCTGGACTCAGACCTCTAGATACCTCATCTCTCCTCCTCTGGACTCAGATCTCTAGATACCTCATCACTCCTCCTCTGGACTCAGATCTCTAGATACCTCACCTCTCCTCCTCTGGACTCAGATCTCGAGATACCTCATCACTCCTCTGGACTCAGATCTCTAGATACCTCATCTCTCCTCTGGACTCAGATCTCTAGATACCTCATCACTCCTCCTCTGGACTCAGATCTCTAGATACCTCATCACTCCTCTGGACTCAGATCTCTAGATACCTCATCTCTCCTCCTCTGGACTCAGATCTCTAGATACCTCATCTCCCTCCTCTGGACTCAGATCTCTAGATACCTCATCACTCCTCCTCTGGACTCAGATCTCTAGATACCTCATCACTCCTCCTCTGGACTCAGATCTCTAGATACATCATCTCTCCTCCTCTGGACTCAGATCTCGAGATACCTCATCACTCCTCTGGACTCAGATCTCTAGATACCTCATCTCTCCTCTGGACTCAGATCTCTAGATACCTCATCACTCCTCCTCTGGACTCAGATCTCTAGATACCTCATCACTCCTCTGGACTCAGATCTCTAGATACCTCATCTCTCCTCCTCTGGACTCAGATCTCTAGATACCTCATCTCTCCTCCTCTGGACTCAGATCTCTAGATACCTCATCACTCCTCCTCTGGACTCAGATCTCTAGATACCTCATCACTCCTCCTCTGGACTCAGATCTCTAGATACCTCATCTCTCCTCTGGACTCAGATCTCTAGATACCTCATCACTCCTCTGGACTCAGATCTCTAGATACCTCATCACTCCTCCTCTGGACTCAGATCTCTAGATACCTCATCTCTCCGCTGGACTCAGATCTCTAGATACCTCATCTCTCCTCCCTGGACTCAGACCTCTAGATACCTCATCTCTCCTCCTCTGGACTCAGATCTCTATATACCTCATCACTCCTCCTCTGGACTCAGATCTCTAGATGCCTCACCTCTCCTCCTCTGGACTCAGATCTCGAGATACCTCATCACTCCTCTTGACTCAGATCTCTAGATACCTCATCTCTCCTCTGGACTCAGATCTCTAGATACCTCATCACTCCTCCTCTGGACTCAGATCTCTAGATACCTCATCACTCCTCTGGACTCAGATCTCTAGATACCTCATCTCTCCTCCTCTGGACTCAGATGTCTAGATACCTCATCTCTCCTCCTCTGGACTCAGATCTCTAGATACCTCATCACTCCTCCTCTGGACTCAGATCTCTAGATACCTCATCACTCCTCCTCTGGACTCAGATCTCTAGATACCTCATCTCTCCTCCTCTGGACTCAGATCTCGAGATACCTCATCACTCCTCTGGACTCAGATCTCTAGATAACTCATCTCTCCTCTGGACTCAGATCTCTAGATACCTCATCACTCCTCCTCTGGACTCAGATCTCTAGATACCTCATCACTCCTCCTCTGGACTCAGATCTCTAGATACCTCATCACTCCTCCTCTGGACTCAGATCTCTAGATACCTCATCTCTCCTCTGGACTCAGATCTCTAGATACATCATCACTCCTCTGGACTCAGATCTCTAGATACCTCATCACTCCTCTGGACTCAGATCTCTAGATACCTCATCACTCCTCTGGACTCAGATCTCTAGATACCTCATCTCTCCTCCTCTGGACTCAGATCTCGAGATACCTCATCACTCCTCCTCTGGACTCAGATCTCTAGATACCTCATCACTCCTCTGGACTCAGATCTCTAGATACCTCATCACTCCTCCTCTGGACTCAGATCTCTAGATACCTCATCTCTCCTCTGGACTCAGATCTCTAGATACCTCATCACTCCTCTGGACTCAGATCTCTAGATACCTCATCACTCCTCCTCTGGACTCAGATCTCTAGATACCTCATCACTCCTCCTGGACTCAGATCTCTAGATACCTCATCTCTCCTCCTCTGGACTCAGATCTCTAGATACCTCATCTCTCCTCCTCTGGACTCAGATCTCTAGATACCTCATCTCTCCTCTGGACTCAGATCTCTAGATACCTCATCTCTCCTCCTCTGGACTCAGATCTCTAGATACCTCATCACTCCTCCTCTGGACTCAGATCTCTAGATACCTCATCTCTCCTCCTCTGGACTCAGATCTCGAGATACCTCATCACTCCTCTGGACTCAGATCTCTAGATACCTCATCTCTCCTCTGGACTCAGATCTCTAGATACCTCATCACTCCTCCTCTGGACTCAGATCTCTAGATACCTCATCACTCCTCCTCTGGACTCAGATCTCTAGATACCTCATCACGCCTCCTCTGGACTCAGATCTCTAGATACCTCATCTCTCCTCTGGACTCAGATCTCTAGATACCTCATCACTCCTCTGGACTCAGATCTCTAGATACCTCATCACTCCTCTGGACTCAGATCTCTAGATACCTCATCACTCCTCTGGACTCAGATCTCTAGATACCTCATCTCTCCTCCTCTGGACTCAGATCTCGAGATACCTCATCACTCCTCCTCTGGACTCAGATCTCTAGATACCTCATCACTCCTCTGGACTCAGATCTCTAGATACCTCATCACTCCTCCTCTGGACTCAGATCTCTAGATACCTCATCTCTCCTCTGGACTCAGATCTCTAGATACCTCATCACTCCTCTGGACTCAGATCTCTAGATATCTCATCACTCCTCCTCTGGACTCAGATCTCTAGATACCTCATCACTCCTCTGGACTCAGATCTCTAGATACCTCATCTCTCCTCCTCTGGACTCAGATCTCTAGATACCTCATCTCTCCTCCTCTGGACTCAGATCTCTAGATACCTCATCTCTCCTCTGGACTCAGATCTCTAGATACCTCATCTCTCCTCCTCTGGACTCAGATCTCTAGATACCTCATCTCTCCTCCTCTGGACTCAGATCTCTAGATACCTCATCTCTCCTCTGGACTCAGATCTCTAGATACCTAATCTCTCCTCCTCTGGACTCAGATCTCTAGATACCTCATCACTCCTCTGGACTCAGATCTCTAGATACCTTATCACTCCTCTGGACTCAGATCTCTAGATACCTCATCACTCCTCCTCTGGACTCAGATCTCTAGATACCTCATCACTCCTCCGGACTCAGATCTCTAGATACCTCATCTCTCCTCCTCTGGACTCAGATCTCTAGATACCTCATCTCTCCTCCTCTGGACTCAGATCTCTAGATACCTCATCTCTCCTCTGGACTCAGATCTCTAGATACCTCATCTCTCCTCCTCTGGACTCAGATCTCTAGATACCTCATCACTCCTCCTCTGGACTCAGATCTCTAGATACCTCATCTCTCCTCCTCTGGACTCAGATCTCGAGATACCTCATCACTCCTCTGGACTCAGATCTCTAGATACCTCATCTCTCCTCTGTACTCAGATCTCTAGATACCTCATCACTCCTCCTCTGGACTCAGATCTCTAGATACCTCATCACTCCTCCTCTGGACTCAGATCTCTAGATACCTCATCACGCCTCCTCTGGACTCAGATCTCTAGATACCTCATCTCTCCTCTGGACTCAGATCTCTAGATACCTCATCACTCCCCTGGACTCAGATCTCTAGATACCTCATCACTCCTCTGGACTCAGATCTCTAGATACCTCATCACTCCTCTGGACTCAGATCTCTAGATACCTCATCTCTCCTCCTCTGGACTCAGATCTCGAGATACCTCATCACTCCTCCTCTGGACTCAGATCTCTAGATACCTCATCACTCCTCTGGACTCAGATCTCTAGATACCTCATCACTCCTCCTCTGGACTCAGATCTCTAGATACCTCATCTCTCCTCTGGACTCAGATCTCTAGATACCTCATCACTCCTCTGGACTCAGATCTCTAGATATCTCATCACTCCTCCTCTGGACTCAGATCTCTAGATACCTCATCACTCCTCTGGACTCAGATCTCTAGATACCTCATCTCTCCTCCTCTGGACTCAGATCTCTAGATACCTCATCTCTCCTCCTCTGGACTCAGATCTCTAGATACCTCATCTCTCCTCTGGACTCAGATCTCTAGATACCTCATCTCTCCTCCTCTGGACTCAGATCTCTAGATACCTCATCTCTCCTCCTCTGGACTCAGATCTCTAGATACCTCATCTCTCCTCTGGACTCAGATCTCTAGATACCTAATCTCTCCTCCTCTGGACTCAGATCTCTAGATACCTCATCACTCCTCTGGACTCAGATCTCTAGATTCCTAATCACTCCTCCTATGGACTCAGATCTCTAGATACCTCATCTCTCCTCTGGACTCAGATCTCTCAATACCTCATCTCTCCTCCTCTGGACTCAGATCTCTAGATACCTCATCACTCCTCCTCTGGACTCAGATCTCCAGATACCTCATCACTCCTCCTCTGGACTCAGATCTCTAGATACCTCATCACTCCTCTGGACTCAGATCTCTAGATACCTCATCACTCCTCCTCTAGACTCAGATCTCTAGATACCTCATCACTCCTCTGGACTCAGATCTCTAGATACCTCATCTCTCCTCCTCTAGACTCAGATCTCTAGATACCTCATCTCTCCTCCACTGGACTCAGATCTCTAGATACCTCATCACTCCTCTGGACTCAGATCTCTAGATACCTAATCTCTCCTCCTCTGGACTCAGATCTCTAGATACCTCATCACTCCTCTGGACTCAGATCTCTAGATACCTCATCACTCCTCTGGACTCAGATCTCTAGATACCTCATCACTCCTCTGGACTCAGATCTCTAGATACCTCATCACTCCTCTGGACTCAGATCCCTAGATACCTCATCTCTCCTCTGGACTCAGATATCTAGATACCTCATCTCTCCTCCTCTGGACTCAGATCTCTAGATACCTCATCACTCCTCCTCTGGACTCAGATCTCTAGATACCTCATCACTACTCTGGACTCAGATCTCTAGATACCTCATCTCTCCTCCTCTGGACTCAGATCTCTAGATACCTCATCTCTCCTCCTCTGGACTCAGATCTCTAGATACCTCATCACTCCTCCTCTGGACTCAGATCTCTAGATACCTCATCTCTCCTCCCCAGGACTCAGATCTCTAGATACCTCATCACTCCTCCTCTGGACTCAGATCTCTAGATACCTCATATTTCCTCTGGACTCAGATCTCTAGATACCTCACCTCTCCTCCTCTGGACTCAGATCTCTAGGTATCTCATCACTCCTCTGGACTCAGATCTCTAGATACCTCATCTCTCCTCTGGACTGAGATCTCTAGATACCTCATCACTCCTCTGGACTCAGATCTCCAGATACCTCATCACTCCTCCTCTGGACTCAGATCTCTAGATACCTCATCTCTCCTCTGGACTCAGATCTCTAGATACCTCATCACTCCTCTGGACTCAGATCTCTAGATACCTCATCACTCCTCCTCTAGACTCAGATCTCTAGATACCTCATCACTCCTCTGGACTCAGATCTCTAGATACCTCATCTCTCCTCCTCTAGACTCAGATCTCTAGATACCTCATCTCTCCTCCACTGGACTCAGATCTCTAGATACCTCATCACTCCTCTGGACTCAGATCTCTAGATACCTAATCTCCCCTCCTCTGGACTCAGATCTCTAGATACCTCATCACTCCTCTGGACTCAGATCTCTAGATACCTCATCACTCCTCTGGACTCAGATCTCTAGATACCTCATCACTCCTCTGGACTCAGATCTCTAGATACCTCATCACTCCTCCTCTGGACTCAGATATCTAGATCCCTCATCACTCCTCTGGACTCAGATCTCTAGATACCTCATCACTCGTCCTCTGGACTCAGATCTCTAGATACCTCATCTCTCCTCCTCTGGACTCAGATCTCTAGATACCTCATCACTCCTCCTCTGGACTCAGATCTCTAGATACCTCATCTCTCCTCCCCTGGACTCAGATCTCTAGATACCTCATCACTCCTCCTCTGGACTCAGATCTCTAGATACCTCATATTTCCTCTGGACTCAGATCTCTAGATACCTCATCTCTCCTCCTCTGGACTCAGATCTCTAGGTATCTCATCACTCCTCTGGACTCAGATCTCTAGATACCTCATCTCTCCTCTGGACTGAGATCTCTAGATACCTCATCACTCCTCTGGACTCAGATCTCCAGATACCTCATCACTCCTCCTCTGGACTCAGATCTCTAGATACCTCATCTCTCCTCTGGACTCAGATCTCTAGATACCTCATCACTCCTCTGGACTCAGATCTCTAGATACCTCATCTCTCCTCCTCTAGACTCAGATCTCTAGATACCTCATCTCTCCTCCACTGGACTCAGATCTCTAGATACCTCATCACTCCTCTGGACTCAGATCTCTAGATACCTAATCTCTCCTCCTCTGGACTCAGATCTCTAGATACCTCATCACTCCTCTGGACTCAGATCTCTAGATACCTCATCACTCCTCTGGACTCAGATCTCTAGATACCTCATCACTCCTCTGGACTCAGATCTCTAGATACCTCATCACTCCTCTGGACTCAGATCTCTAGATACCTCATCTCTCCTCTGGACTCAGATATCTAGATACCTCATCTCTCCTCCTCTGGACTCAGATCTCTAGATACCTCATCACTCCTCCTCTGGACTCAGATCTCTAGATACCTCATCACTCCTCTGGACTCAGATCTCTAGATACCTCATCTCTCCTCCTCTGGACTCAGATCTCTAGATACCTCATCTCTCCTCTGGACTCAGATCTCTAGATACCTCATCTCTCCTCCTCTGGACTCAGATCTCTAGATACTTCATCACTCATCTGGACTCAGATCTCTAGATACCTCATCTCTCCTCCTCTGGACTCAGATTTCTAGATACCTCATCACTCATCTGGACTCAGATCTCTAGATACCTCATCTCTCCTCCTCTGGACTCAGATTTCTAGATACCTCATCACTCCTCCTCTGGACTCAGATCTCTAGATACCTCATCTCTCCTCCCCTGGACTCAGATCTCTAGATACCTCATCACTCCTCCTCTGGACTCAGATCTCTAGATACCTCATATTTCCTCTGGACTCAGATCTCTAGATACCTCATCTCTCCTCCTCTGGACTCAGATCTCTAGATATCTCATCACTCCTCTGGACTCAGATCTCTAGATACCTCATCACTCCTTCTCTGGACTCAGATCTCTAGATACCTCATCACTCCTCCTCTGGACTCAGATCTCTAGATACCTCAACTCTCCTCTGGACTCAGATCTCTAGATACCTCATCTCTTCCCCTCTGGACTCACATCTCTAGATACCTCATCTCTCCTCTGGACTCAGATCTCTAGATACCTCATCACTCCTCCTCTGGACTCGGATCTCTAGATACCTCACCACTCCTCTGGACTCAGATCTCTAGATACCTCATCTCTCCTCTGGACTCGGATCTCTAGATACCTCATCTCTCCTCTGGACTCAGATCTCTAGATACCTCATCACTCATCCTCTGGACTCAGATCTCTAGAAACCTCATCTCTCCTCTGGACTCAGATCTCTAGATACCTCATCTCTCCTCTGGACTCAGATCTCTAGATACCTCATCACTCCTTCTCTGGACTCAGATCTCTAGATACCTCATCACTCCTCCTCTGGACTCAGATCTCTAGATACCTCATCTCTCCTCTGGACTCAGATCTCTAGATACCTCATCTCCCCTCCTCTGGACTCAGATCTCTAGATACCTCATCTCTCCTCCTCTGGACTCAGATCTCTAGATACCTCATCACTCCTCCTCTGGACTCAGATCTCTAGATACCTCATCTCTCCTCTGGACTCAGATCTCTAGATACCTCATCACTCCTCCTCTGGACTCATATCTCTAGATACCTCATCACTATTCCTCTGGACTCAGATCTCTAGATACCTCATCACTCCTCCTCTGGACTCAGATGTTTAGATACCTCATCTCTCCACATCTGGACTCAGATCTCTAGATACCTCATCTCTCCTCCTCTGGACTCAGATCTCTAGATACCTCATCTCTCCTCCTCTGGACTCAGATCTCTAGATACCTCATCACTCCTCATCTGGACTCAGATCTCTAGATACCTCATCACTCCTCTGGACTCAGACCTCTAGATACCTCATCACTCCTCCTCTGGACTCAGATCTCTAGATACCTCATCACTCCTCTGGACTCAGACCTCTAGATACCTCATCACTCCTCCTCTGGACTCAGATCTCTAGATACCTCATCACTCCTCCGCTGCTCCGGTTCAAGTCCGGGCTGCGGTGGTTTGTTGATACATGTCGTCTTCTTCTGTTTGCTTTAATCGAGGCTCCGTACAGCGCCCCCATGGTCAGTAAATGGAAGTACTACAAAGAACCCCGTTTAGTGCAATTATTTCACAAGTTTTGTTATACACACAGCTCGGAAAATATTACCGAGGTCCGGACCTCGGTGACCTCAATGGTAGATACAGCCATGGACGCAACATACTAGATCAGCTCTTGGCACAAAGGAAATACTCATTAAACCGTGGATTGGTTGTGAACACATCCTGTACTTACCATGGTTCTTGGCTTGTGCCATCGCTGCTCTGTTTCAGTGCAGCTGAGGACAGGGGGGACAGCAGCTGAGGACAGGGGGGACAACAGCTGAGGACAGGGGGAACAGCAGCTGAGGACAGGGGGTACAGCAGCCAGGTTGAGTGTGGAGTGGTGTGCGGTCTGGAACAGCAGTGCA
This sequence comes from Champsocephalus esox, assembly GCA_036324585.1. Lineage (NCBI taxonomy): Eukaryota > Metazoa > Chordata > Actinopteri > Perciformes > Channichthyidae > Champsocephalus > Champsocephalus esox. The sequence goes on along the minus strand of CM070495.1, from coordinate 2,556,320 downwards.
ACATTGTGGGTGCAGAGTGCTGTACCAGCTACACAGGAACACTTTGCCACTGAAATCTCCACAGGTGAGCAGTTCTTAAAACAAAATGTCAGTCATTTTACATTTAGGACACTGCTTAAACACAATGCAGACACATGAGAAAGCTGAGAGCAGGCTGATCAGGCAAGTAGTAGGTGTGGGAAAAGGCTAAACCATGTCAGGTTGTCAGTCACATCACATACACAGACGTTCTGCTGTTTGGAATACTGTAATTTAAGCACATTCAAACAGATACGCTTGTATAGCCTGTCTCAGCTCTCTCAATGTATTATCTTATATTATAACTACATAAAATAGTGTCAGTAGAACGTTGAACAGCTTAACATAGATGTAGGGTACAAAACCAGCACTTACCTAACACTGGCCAATACAAATAATTGGACCCTACATGGATTATACGAACCATTCAGTAAAGAACAGCAGCCGGCACAACCAGTTTCTGGGGTTTCCATGAAAGCAGAGACGGTTTTCAACCTCTCATTCAGAATCTTTGATGAAAGCTAAGTTTGGGTTTTGCTAATGTATTTATCATTTTACACGAGAGGGTTACAAAACGAAAATAAATCTGTAGCGCCTTCATGCTACACACACATAGCTAGCTACCAGTTGATGTGAGCAAATGTATTGTCACTATGTAATCTGTTGCAACACGTCAGCTAGCTGGGCTCAGAGCCATATAATAGAAGAGTTACGACATCTCCGTTCACTCTAATGGACCACTTTTTTACAGCAATGGCGGATCGTGGTGCCTCTCAATCGTTCCCCGGAAGTTAGCACCAAGGCTAGCAGAGCTGTAGAGTTGCAGCATAATAGACCGTTCGTGACGGACTTCTAAAGGTAAGAAGAAGTTTAAAGATTTATATTGCGGATATTATCAGTACATCTGATTCAAATTAACATGTGTCTTAAAGGATGTCAGTGGATTATCCCTAAATTAGTAGATTTAGGGAACGTTTACAGATAACAGATTAAGCTAGGATACCGAAGCAAGTTAGCAACACACGTTGAACAGCCTTTTAATTGTAAATTCCGTTCTCTTAATGTCTATTTGGTCCAATATGTTGAATTAGAGAAGAGGGGCTTCTACACAGGATTGTATGCGGGGGTTGAGGGAGTTAAATATTCGATAAATATAACTTTGGTGTGTGTAAGAGTGAGTGTTTTTAGCAGAGCCATATTGTGTCCTTGTGATTATGTTGATTATTACCTGTCTGTATTATGTTGCAGCTCAGCTGATTTTGGATTGATGGCAAAGGGAGAGGGACTTAAGTGAGAGTGAAAACACAAGGTAAGTGTAATACTACTGTTTTATATAAGTAAGCATACTAAACATGTATTATATCACTGTATTATATTAGTAATCTTGTTAGTAACCTACTGTATGGCAGGTGGAGGGGCAGTGATGTTACAGGTGGAGGAGCAAAACTGCAAGACTGCAAACTCACAAGACAGATAAATCAAAGTTTGTTCTCCAGAGAAGAGGTTGATTTCACTTCAATTTTGTATTTCATATTTTCTAAAGATGTGGAAATGGCAACAAAAAAACTTGAGAGCTGTAACCAAGACAACTGTAACAACATGAGTAGAGAGCCACCAAGGTTTTTCAAGTCCCTCTCTTACTCCATTTTTACCAGATGTGGGACATCGGGCATGAAATAGAGCTTTGCCTGTCTGGTTTTGCTGGATGAGGCACCGATGTTTTATTTTGGTCCACCCCAAAGGATTTCCACATGGCTCGGTTAGGGCTACCCATGTCGGTGGTGACATCAAGTACATGTAGCCCTATGGATGCTGCCCTCTGTATTATATCAATAATGATTGGCCTGTACTCTGCTCCATTGATAGAATTGCCAGTGTAATGATATGCCACAACTTGCTTCCACCACGTTGTGTTTCCAGCCAACATAAACACACAAGCATGTGTTGCCACCCCTGTGTGACCTGGTAAAGTCAGATCACTGTACAGTTTGCCTGTAATCATGTCTAACTCCACACTTGGTGTGATTGCCATTTCATCCAAGGTCAACACACACTCCCTTTCAAGGTCTGTCAATCTATCTGCCTTCAATTTTAGGAAATCAAAGACCTCTGTCAACACACCAGGCTCAAACTTAACACATTGCATCCTTCTTTGCAGTGTCCTTATTCCTGGAAGGGGAATCTTCAATTCCTGAAGAGTTTTGTAACCCGTTGGTCCGCACCCAAAGCGAATTTTTAATTGGCTCATTGCTCCATTTCATCCCCTTTGTGGTGAGTCTGCCTAATGCCTTAAGTTGGTCTTTTGAAAACGTTTTCTTATATTTCTTGTCCATAATTTTCATTGTTGTCTTGAGAGCTGCATTTTCCTTCCTGATTTTTCTTAGGGCAGCCTTTGCTTTTTTGGTGATTCCTTCTTGGCTCTTTAATTTTCTCTTTAATTGTTTTAATATATCTGTTTGACTGGCTGCTGGTTCCCTCGTATGCTGACTGGCTGCTGGTTCCCTCGTATGCTGACTGGCTGCTGGTTCCCTCGTATGCTGACTGGCTGCTGGTTCCCTCGTATGCTGACTGGCTGCTGGCTGAGTGGGTGGTGTCCGCCCTCCCTGTCTCTCCTCACTAGCCATGTCCTCTCTTTCTTCACCCTCACTTTCCTTTCTCTCAGTCTCCTCATCCCTTCTTCCTTCAATCTTTGAGACTAATGTAAGTAGAATACATGGCACTGTACATTTTCGAACATTTTAAATATTATACCACTTAAAAATAACAAATATTACTTTTGTTACTAAGAGTTCATACTTATTATACCTGTGTCACCTTTCACACTCTAGCTGTGATCATGAGCTATGGGCTTTGTAGATACAGGTCCCGGGGTGAATTGTGGTGCAGGGGCCCTTCTCTTTTTGACCAAAGGGCGATGCACGAAGATGGTGGGTATTGCCTCTGCTCTCAGCCTAGTCTTGCCCTTTATTGTCTTGACAAACTGGTCTGCATCAAAATGTGCCTGCGGAGTGACTTGAGGTTACTTCACACACAGAACAACTCAGTTTTGTCTGCCCACATACATATTCCATAGTGGTTGAATACACAGTATTAGGAAACACTTTATACTTACTGGACATGTTATACTCATTACATACTGTATATAAAATATGACCAAGAATGTGAGACAACTTTATAGAAATTCATATCACATCTGTTACTGATGCCATTTGTCATACTTTGTTAAACTCACAAATAATAAAGTTCCATAACTTCAGTTGGGAACAAAGACCACACCTTATCTCCCCAAGGCAATTTCCCATCCAATAGGTGTGCTATATAGGTGTGTATAACCCTTTCTCCTGTCTGTTACTCCCTCTTTCAGCACAAGAACCAGAGGGGGATTCAATGGAGCCTGAATACCTGCACTGAGACCCTCACCCTGCACCCTGAGTCTCAACTCTCAGTGTTTTTCAAGCCTTTCCCTGTTTTTTTGTATTAAACAAAACATTAAGCTTTCCCAATGGTGTAGTTTTAGTTTTGTGAAAAAGTGCAAATGCAGTGTTTGTATATAATTACCTCACATATTTTTTTGCTGTTGGTCATGAAATTGCTCCTGCTGACTTGAGCCAGCCATTTTTCCTCCGCTCTGTGTCAGTGGGGAAGCCGTACATTTGTACTCCTTTCTCGGAACGATTTGAGCATCCCCAGGCAGCACAGCAAACCATGGTGGCGACTAGGAGGCAGCACAGCAAACCAGGACAACACGGAGGAAAAGGCACCGACAAACTGCATGATATGCTATTCAATGTTTATTGAACTCCATGTATTTGCAATAGATGTTCCTAAAACAACACATTTAACATCATCATCAAAATCATCATGCTGCTGCTGCTGCTAGTCCTTTGATAGCCACCTGTCGGTCTCCTGTCCTTTCTGAAAGCCATAAAGATGACATTAGTCATTAAGATAACTTGTGTCCTCAATTACCATGGGATTACTGAAACTACCATGAATTTAAGAAAATGGTAGAAATTAATCTAATCTGAATTTTAAAGCATTACTTTAGATCCCCTCCCTCTAAATATATCAATAAACATTAGAACGTGATGCTCCTGACTACCATACAAGTTTAAGAAGATAATATTGGTTTTAAAGAATTCAAAGCTATAAATAAACAGCAACAGGCTCTTTAACCAAGGCACTGTTAGTAACATGTAAACTAGTTGTTCACACTAATCCTAATATTATCACTTAATATTAGCAAATTCTATTTTATTTTTTAAAACATATTGATGTAAATACATACACATATCGATGTGTTGTATACATGTTGCAAATCAAAACCTTTATTCACTAATAATCTCCTGTTATCAATGCATTCACATTGCCCGCCATGAACTTCCGGGGAACGATCCTCGGCTGCAGTCGGATAGTTTAAAAATCAGCTCCTAATTCTAACCCTATGGTCTATTCCTTGACCTCTGAGTGAAACGTCACGGGGTTAAGGGATAGTGGATAGGAGAATTCAAAAGGACTTAGGAGAAGAGAGTGCAGTGCTTTAGAGAATCAGAATGCACTTTCACTATCCGACGTATTTTAGATGCGCCAGCGGACGTCATTTTGTGCGTCTGTCGTCTGCTGCTGTGGGGGAACTATGGAAACTACAGTTTTCTATACAGCGGACTACAACATGGATGTTTAATAAGAACGAGGGACCACTGTAAACTCATCTAGAGACTCTGCACCATGCTCTGATGCTGCTGCTTTGCTTTATGAACGTGGACAACAGAGAAACATATTCTTCAGGACCAAAGTTGGAATAGAAATAAAAAAGGAAAGTGAAATTTACCCGTCACCCTCTCCCTCCGGTCCACATTAATACTAATGATCCCAAAGATTGTATGAACTATGAAAAGATCTTAAAATCAAAACAAATGTATTTATTATAAACGTTCGTCCTTAACATCTATCACTGTGTATATCACCATTCAAACATCTTTTAAAAGTTGAACAAACCCCACACAGCTCAGTAAAGACTGTGAGATGTTGACTTTATTTGATCATTTCAGTAAAAACTAACGTTCATATTTCTCTTTTTGATTATAATACTGATGAACGTTCAAAACAAAGCACTTTGACAACTTACCACCTACGTTTTAAAATGCTTAATAAGCACCGTAACTTTCATGATATAATTTCTCGGTCATAATCGGTTGTTTCCGTGAACGGCCGACTGTTGAGTGACGACAAATGCTGCGGCTGCAAGGCATTGTGGGGCAGCATTTTCGCTTCTCCTGTCGGTTAGGGAGCTCCAGTGGTTCCTAAGCTAAAGGAGGTTATAAAGGAAGTTTGAAACCTCCTTTCCTATCATTCTCATCATTCTAGAGAATTCGAACTCCTTTAGGAAGGTTCCTAAGCTAAATGGACTATTCGACTTCAGCCCTGGTCTACATGAACCACGTGATGATAACCGTTGTTGGACTTCCATTGTCGTAACTCTTCTATTATATGGCTCTGGTTGTAGCCTAGCAGAGTGGACAAGTTGCTGTTAGCTGACAGTGAGGCATGTACATGTCCATCAAAGTGACCACGTTCTAATTTATGCAAAACGTTAAGACCTAATATAAATAAAAGGGCCGTGTTAGAAAACAATGCACTCACAGATTCATAATTACGAAGGTGGAATCTAACTATATCGATCATAATATTTATTGCATCCATGGGTAGAAACATGTTTTTTTCTGCTGTAAAGTTGGGCATTTTAATATGGGGTCTATGGAAATTGCTCCTTTCTGCAGCCAGTACCTAGCGGCCCATGAATGAACTGCAGTGTGTTGCACTTCCGTATTAGCGTCACGGCTGTTCCCCAGAGTTTGCTGCTTGATTTAAAGCAACAAAGATGCGCTCAATCCTTGGCAGAGGCACGTACCTTTCCCTTCTTTATTTCCTTTTTTATGGAGCACAGTAAAAAAAAGCATATCAACACCTTAAAGTTAGGGGGAATGGACAGGAAGAAAGAAATAAAGAGTTTTACATTTGCTTCTATTTTGTTTCAGAAACAGATACTTTGTGCTGGATATGAGAGGACAGATCTGTTGTCGGTGTTTTTCTTCATTCCCCAGCCACTCTTTTGGCCTCGTGAACGTCTCATTTGCACCTGATACCGCTGTTCTTGTTCTATTCTATGTGGAAGTTTTACATTACCCGCAAATTCTGTTTACCCTGAACGCAACCTCAATCTGTAGGCTTGTGACGTAGGACTTGACGTATGACGCAAATACGTAACACGTTTGGATCCAGCAGCGCCATTGAAAGTTTTCAAAGGGTTGGACATGTTTATGTTTTATATGTGATATTCAGTTCATGTCTTCAGACTGCAAATGTTGCTGTGGCTGCACACTTCCGGCCAGTTCCGTTGTTTAACTCGCGCTCATATATATAGCGTTACTGCTGTTGTAATGCTCTCTTTAGCCGTCATCGTAGCAACAAGCTAACGGTGTTAGCAGCACTAGTTACGTTCCATTCATTGGCAGTAGCTAGCTACAGCGTTATTGTCCCAGCTAACGCTGTGTTGAAACTTAAGGCAGACACGGGACTGCCTTGGGCACCAGTGTGTAGCATAGCAGCGGCTCGCACTCTCACGTGATTAGTGCTCACTCTGCTTCTTTTGTTTCAGCCCCCTCTGCTCAACCTGGCCCATCATGTTCCGTCCCAAACCCACTCTGAAGGACCGACAGCACCTGTACAAGCTGATCATCAGCCAGCTGCTCTATGACGGATACACGAGCATCGCCAACAATCTGGTGAATGAGGTGAAGCCTCAGAACGTGGTGTCGCCCTCTGAGCAGCTGATGCAGCTGGCTAAAACAGGTAACATTGTCTCCTTCGTCGTGTCTGGCTGGTGTAATGGTCAACATCAAGAGCCCCTGATTGCTCATTATCCAACCTCTTTCAGGGATGGAGAATGATGACAGTGCAGTCCAGTATGCTATTGGGCGCTCAGATACAGTGGCACCTGGTGTGGGGATTGATCTGGAATTTGATGCTGATGTCCAGACCATGTCTCCAGAGGCATCCGAGTATGAGACCTGCTACGTAACCTCCCATAAAGGTCCCTGTCGTGTGGCTTCATACAGCCGCGATGGCCAGCTGATTGCCACTGGCTCTGCTGATGCTTCCATCAAGATCCTGGACACTGAACGCATGCTGGCCAAGAGCGCTATGCCTATTGAGGTGAGGCAGACCTGACATGAGAGTACATGGCAGGGTTTTCATCCAGCTGCTTATGTTAACTGTTTCTGTGTGTCTTAATGTCTGTCAGGTGATGATGAATGAGACGGCGCAGCAAAATATGGAGAATCACCCTGTGATACGAACACTGTATGACCACGTGGATGAAGTAACCTGCCTCGCCTTCCATCCCACTGAACAGATTTTGGCTTCTGGATCAAGAGATTACACCCTCAAACTGTTTGACTACTCCAAGCCCTCTGCAAAAAGAGCATTTAAATACATACAGGTCAGATTATGTTCGTTCAACTATTTGGCTTTCAAATGTAATGAACCATTTGTCTTTGTTTTGGTAAATCAGGACCAAAACCTCTCGCCACCTGAACGGTTTCTTCCCCTCCGCTACCAGCCTCACACACGAGGCCCGGCCCCCCCACTGCCACAACGCAGACTTTGTTTGCAACAATATGTTTTCTTTTTCTTTTTTTGTATTACTGCCGATTTGTTTCTATATTTTATTCCTTCTTATTCCATTGCCATGTAAATACTGTTATATTTTACTATATTTTTAATAATTTTTTATAATTTTATAGTTCTCTAGCTGTGTTTTTAATTCTTGTTTTACTTTTATGTATGCACCATGACACCAAGTCAAATTCGTGGCACGTGTAAAGCTACCTGGTGATGAGCCTGAGTCTGAAATGAAAGTGGAGATGCAAAGATGCAAAGTAACGACGAAGCTGGTGTCAACAAGGCTAGGGCTTTGCAACAGTTCAATTCACGCTGACTGCTATAAATCAGTTGTAACCCGATCATCTCCATCTTTTCCGCACAGGAAGCAGAAATGCTGCGTTCAATCTCCTTCCATCCATCAGGTGACTTCCTGCTGGTTGGAACGCAGCACCCCACACTCCGCCTTTACGACGTCAACACCTTCCAGTGCTTTGTCTCCTGCAACCCGCTGGACCAGCACACAGACACCATCAGTGGCGTCAGCTACAACCCCAGCGCCAACACCTACGTCTCCTGCAGCAAGGACGGCAGCATCAAGCTTTGGGATGGCGTCTCCAACCGCTGCGTCACCACTTTCGAGAAGGCCCACGATGGAGCCGAGGTCTGCTCCGCCATCTTCTCCAAGAACTCCAAGTACATCATGTCCAGCGGCAAAGACTCCGTGGTGAAACTGTGGGAGATCTCCACCGGCCGGACGCTGGTCAAATACACGGGTAAGGCTCGGGTATATGCGACAGTCTTTGCTCGTGTTCCATTTACCTGCAATCGTCTGCACATTTTAAATTAAGAGACACTTTATCAGTAGAAACAAAAATGTTGTTGGACATTTACTGTCAGTTAATTTAATCTGTGAGTGTGTGGCTGTACGCTCCGTGCACGCTTTGAATAGATTGTTTTAGTCGAAACTGACAGAAATGAGAACCGCTTGCACCTCCGCAACGTCCTCCTTGCGGCGAGGAGATGGACTCGCATCCCCCACATCGAGGAGATGGACTCGCACCCCCCACATCTGTCCCCTTCTGGTTCGGTGCTCACGGCTCTATAGTGCAGGCTATATAGCATTGCTTTCTGTACTCGGTAACATGGGGTTACAGACGACCTACAACAAGCAGATGCAAGGATTCTTCTTACAGTCACTTGATCACTTGCTTTCAATCTGCATCACTTACAGCTCGTGCCAGCCGTCTAAATGTGGTGTTCAGCGCTCTTGCTCTTGAAACAAAGAGGTTTCATGTGTGTAGAGGCACTACAAAGTGTGTTGAGTCGAGAACAATCACAAACGATAGCTGCTGCTCAGATTTGAGTCCAGCTCTAGCCGTGTTGAGGTGGCGAAGAAGGAGGAGGAGCAACATATTTAAAGTCGTACGCCCTTCAATAGACACGGCACGATGCCGGTGTACTTCCCCTAGAATTACATCTAGAGGTAGAGCTTTCTCTCTTTCATTTCATACCGATTCAGAAGAGGAAAACATTGGCATGCTTAGTTTCCATTAAATGCAACAACTTTCATCAGAAAGAAAATATGTACAGTTTTGAAATGTCCCACACTTCGTTCACCATGAGATCATTTAAACCATTAACATACAATATATGGATTTAGCAGCTATTTACAGATGAGGTATGTTTTGGTTGTGTAACCCTAAGTTTGACAGAGATGATAAAATACAGAGTTTATCAAGACGGTGGACAGCTGATGCCGCTGCGCCTTTCTTTCTGACCCATTTACGTCTCATTGAAATGACTTCTCCAACGAAAGCATTTCTCATTTCAATACATGCTTGTTTCACCAAGCCTCTCCCTCGCCTCCTCCTCTCGCATTTCACAAGGGGTCAAGTGTAGGACCAGGGGCCTCATTTATAAAGCGATATCCGCTCAAAAGATGGCATACGCCAGTTTCCACGCAATGTTTGCGATTTATAAAATACTAACTTGACGGGAAAATGTGCGGTCCTTCACACAAACTCTAACCCATGCGTACGCACTAAGCACAACAACCGGAGAGACGAGAAACTGCGACACCGTTGGCAGAAGGAAGGATGGAGAGAAATATGAAAATAATACCATAAATAAAATGTTACCTTTCATTTATCATATATGAAGAATTAATGTTCACACATTGGTTAAAGCCAAACTTAAAATGATTAAACAAACGCCTGTTTGCGACTCCTCAGTGCACAGAAAAACATAACTTGGATAAATAAATAAATACGGATATGTTATTGAAAACCACCTCGAATATGTGTTAATGTTATGAAATGTTTTCTCATAAATGATGCGGTAAGCAGGAGGACAGATTACGTCTAAACTGACGCCGTGTTGCATTTCTATAGGTTGTAGATACGAGCATGGTTTTATATACTATCACGTTTAATCGTGTTTTATGCCGTTTGCTAAGACTTGATAAGTCGCTCGTAAAACACAGGAGTATGGAAGCTAAGAACACCATATGTGGTAAATTGTACAGCTAACACAACACATTAGTTGTATTTCCTTTAACTGGTGGATATAGAATTGCTGCGTGGGGGTTGGGGGGGGTTGAGACGCACAGGCTGCCGTGGAGACGCTGCGCACAGCTGATCGACAGCTGGAACACAAATACAAAATACAAAAACATAATTCAGATCCAGTCATCATGACTCCACTCCTGAGGGATTCCCCGATCACTTCTTACAGTCTCTCATCAAGGGGTCTCCTGTCCCCGGCACAAACACACTGCCTGAGGAAGGCTCTGTGTATGTTTCTGTCATGAACCTTTTTCGGACCACTTATTTATTTATGTTGGTGACGATCCGACCTCCATGCTGCTACTCTGTTCAAACGGCATCCACCAAACAATATGATTTATCTCCACCTCCCCAAAATAACCAGAACCTGACACGGTGTGCTGTACGCACTTTCCTCGCCGGTGCGCAATGTTTTGTGAATCGGAACATTTCTGTACCTATTTTTTGGATTTCTACTACATAAGCAACCTTCCCACGTGAATCCTACACACGGCGTGATACATGAGGCCCCTGGGGAGGACCTCAGTGACGCCACGCTGACAGCTCGCGTTAGACAGCAACAACCTGTCACTCAAAGGCTGCACACTCAATTACGCACAACTTTAGGCATTCACGTAATTTACGGTTGTTAAGGTTAAAAATCCCCGCGTGCATTAACAGAGCTACAGACCGAGACAGTTCTGGCAGCCGGCTGTAAACGGCGTATTTCTGCTGTGAAGTGGGACAGGTGACCAGGTCGACACTCACTGGGAGCCTCGAGTGGCACTCGGGGAAAGCAGCTGCAGTAATGTGTTTTGCTCAGTATGGTGGGTTTGAAAGTATACCAATGTTGACACGTCTTTGCAGGGTTGATATTAAAATGATTAAGCTATGAACAAATGGAGCTCTGATTTGATCAACGCGCTGTGTGTTGCAGGCGCGGGGCTGAGCGGGCGGCAGATGCACCGGACGCAGGGCGTGTTCAACCACACGGAGGACTACGTGCTGCTGCCAGACGAGCGCACCATCAGCCTGTGCTGCTGGGACTCGCGCACAGCCGAGAGGAAGAACCTGCTGTCTCTGGGACACAACAACATCGTGCGCTGCATCGTGCACTCTCCCACCAACCCTGGCTTCATGACCTGCAGCGACGACTTCAGGGCCCGCTTTTGGTACCGCCGCACCACCACGGACTGAGACGCAGCCCCCCTCCACTCTGCGAGGAGTGCACGCTGTGCTGAGAGCTATTTGGTCTTTCGTGGGACAGTACTTGAGGAAAGAAGGATTCGAGTTTCACTTCTCTGGAAGTTTTTGTCACATTTGATTTCGTATGTTGTAGTTGACGGCAAAGTTGTCGCTTGTCTAGTCCACTTTCATAATTTGTCTTGCCGTTGTTGTTTTTCAGATTTTTAATAAACAATTAAAAAGAAGCTTCTTTTGTGTATTTAATGGTGAAAAGCCCCTTTACACACACAACCTCAGCTATAGTCATATCCTGTAGATATGTTTTATTTTTTTAAAGTTAGCCTATCATCCATCCTTTCTACGGCATTTGCCACTTGATTGATGTACAGGTAAGCCAGTCTGAGTTGTGTTGTTCCATACAGTTCATGCCGTTATGAGGGGGCCTCACCCCCTCATCTGAAGCGCACTATTATGCGCTTATGCGGCGCAAATTAGTGTAAGCGCGCCACACGTTCTCTGCCGTTTAGTCCACGACATAGCCGGTACTTTTTGACAGAGTTTATATATTTGTGATCTGCTTGTATGTACTTACACAAGAGGTGGTTATTGTATTCTTGACAAGACTAACCGTGTGTGTAATCGTGCCATACTTTGAAAAGTGTCAAATGTTGGGTACAAATTTTACGAAAATATAATTGTGCAAATATTAATACATTGCAAATATTAAGCATACTATCCTGCCCAGTAGTTCAACACTTTTAATCTCAATCAGATCCGATCAGATTTTGAAATCCCATTGTTTGTGATCCAGGATCAGACAAGTCGGACACATTTGATCCCAGTATTTCAAAGCAATTCAGGATCAGTCTGATCCAGATTCAGACTGTTCAAGATGACTAGATCCTGAATATCAGTGCTTTAATCCTACCGAGCGCCATCTAGTGGATATGAAAAATAATACAAGGAAGACAAGAGACTGCATTGCAGGGACATCTATAATGTCTAATTATATTTTTTAATACATAAAGGACATGAAATCAAAATGAAATTGTTATTAAAACAAGTACTCCCACTAGGGTAACAACAAAAAAGTATTCATTCAAAGGCAGCTGGATCATCCAGGTGCTTTGAGGAGCTGAACTCTCAGTGAGGTTTCAGTCTGCTGTATTTGTTCTTCGTCCAGACGGATCGTCCCTCTCCGTGTCACGGCTCAGCAGAGTCTCGTAGGCATCGTCCCTCTCCGTGTCACGGCTCAGCAGAGTCTCGTAGGCATCGTCCCTCTCCGTGTCGCGGCTCAGCAGAGTCTCGTAGGCATCGTCCCTCTCCGTGTCGCGGCTCAGCAGAGTCTCGTAGGCATCGTCCCTCTCCGTGTCTAGAGGTGGCTCTTGCAGTGTGTCATCAGGCCTGGCTGAAGGTCCAGCCTCTGGATCCACATGGGTCAGGAGGACCTCATCTTCAATGGTGTGTGTCACATCAGGTGCATTGATGACCTGAAATGAAAGTTTATCAATATACTTTATACCCCTTAATAAGATGATCACAAGCATGCAACCTGGAACATGGTAGTACTATAAGAACTAGGATGCTCTGTAAGACATATAGCCATTGTAGTACGATCACACATACCTGCGACTCGCCTTCCAGGACAGCGTCTGGTATTCCACGTAAAGACTGACTGCTGACCACCAATGACAAGCACCACATCTGTGTATTGTCCCCTTTCATGTGGTGTGTTACCCGTCTGTGGGCTTTCAGCCTGGCTGTGGTCTTTGGCTGCTTCAAATGCTTCCACCTCAACCTCACTTGGTCCACCGTCCTCTTGTGTCCAGAACCTGTGGCATTCACATCGTCTGTAACTTCTATCCATTTTCCGCCCTTTACTTTAGTCGCTCCACCCTCTCTGTTAAAGCTACCAACTATGGAGTCATACTTGTTCCTTACACCAGCAGCAGTGCATGGGTCTCAGCAGATGTAAAATCAGGCCCCCTTTTGTCCATCTTTCCAACTCAACGGTTTGGTCAGGTCAGCAATTAGTTTGTATTGGTCTGGCCGTTACTTGCAATCAATTACATAATTAACCGCAGGCCCTAACCAACATGCTTTCCAGGTGTGTATTTGCAATTACTATTTATTCAGAGACTGATAGGCCTACTGACTAGGGGTGTAACGGTTCACAAACATTTCGGTTCGGTACGTACCTCGGTTGTTAGGTCACGGTTCGGTACGTTTTCGGTACAGCAGAAAAAATTATCACAAAACATAAACCATTTTTTGGGTCTTTTTAAGTATTATTAAACTTTGAATAATGTATTCACTCAAATAAATACAAAATATTATAAAATAAACATTAAGATGCAGCATTTCGATGAACTGAAATAATCTGTATTTGAACTTTACTGTACTAGTACTCACAAAACATAAACTATTAGTTTTGGGTTTTTAATTCATATTAAACTGTGAATATTCACTCAAATAAATACAAAATATAATAAAATAAACATTAAGGTGCAGCATTTCGATGAACTTTACTGTACTAGTACCTAAGCAGCCAGTTTGACATTATGACTTGCTTGTCATTGTATTTTCATGTTGTTTAAAGAAAGATGAACTTGTCCACATTGCTTGCAGAAAGGGCAGATCTGCTGGCACTAGCAATGTCTCCTGCTGTGGAGAACACACCCTCTCTAGGGACAGAGGTAGCAGATACAGCCAGGTAGCGCTTTGCTAACATGGCAACATAAGGATATTTGCCGTTTGTAATAGCTTTGGCTCGGTCTGAACTATTTGCGAGTGGTGGAGGCTTACATGCTAGTGGCAGTTGGGTTTGCACTTCAGTCTTTTTTCTATTGGTACCGGTGATACCAAAAGAAAAAAGACTGAAGTGATGCCTTTTCAAATGAGTGTGCAAGTTTGATGTATTGCCAGCCGCGTAGGGCTGCAACAAACGACTCATTTGATAATCGATTAATCTATCGATTACTGAAACGACTAATCAATTATTCGGACTATTACTCAAATGCTCTTGTTTAGCCATCATATTTTACATTTAGGTTTGAGATTGTTTTAGGCATGTGGAAACTAACAATGAAGACAAAATAGACAAATACTTGATTAAAAAATACATATTTATTAAACTTTCTGCTGAAATATATAAAAGATAAATACAAAATCTGTCCGTCAACATTTTTAAACCAAGGACAGCAGCAATATAAAATAAAAACTACAGCAGTTTTTTAATCAAAGAAAAAAAATATCTCAACTTAAAAGGGATAAACACGTTGAAATGGAGGAAAGTCAGCATCTCCACATGATCTCGGGAGAGGCTTGCTCTCTTCTGAGAGCAGATATTCCCCGCCACAGAGAAGATCCGCTCAGACGGGGTTGAAGTTGCAGGAATGCAAAGGAAAGATCTTGCAAGCTTCGACAATACAGGGTAACGCCCCTTATTTTCCCTCCACCATCTCAGAGCGTCATCTTTTTTGTGAATGGCTGGCTCTGCGAAGTACATCTGAACTTCGCTCCTTGCCATTTGGAGCTTTTGGTCCTCGTGAGATTCATCCTCTTCTTCACTCAGAGTGTCTGTGTCAGATTGAAGGAGGTCATCCAGTGCTGATGTGTCCCCTCTGCCTGGAACCCTGACTCTCTGCTGATGAACTTACTACCCCCTTACCTCTTTGATTGCAAGGACTTCAATTGACCCTTGCACCCGTGTGCCATCTTCAGCTCCCATAAACTTCAGCTTTCTGAATCTTGGGTCAAGGGAAGCTGAAAGAACAATCGGGTTTTCTTTCTCTGCTGAGATGGTGTTCAGACACCCCCATCTTTCGTTTATCCCTTTTTCTGCACTTGCCAAAAATGCTTTTCCTGCGCCCGTCTCAAAACGGGTTTGCTGTGTGGACCGTTGCAGCCCTTTGACCAGCTGTGGAAGACATGAAGCGGTTGCATACTCCTGTCCGCTTAGGTAAACGGTAGCACATTGAAAAGGCAGCATCCCTTGTGTCAGCTCTTCAAGCAGCACCCATTGATCTAGCTTCAAGTCAAAGTACTGTTTGCCCCTTGGAGTTACCTCAGGATCGGATAGAGTTGCAGTAACTGGCCAGCGCTGTTCCAGGAGTCTCTCTACCATGTAGTATGTACTGTTCCATCTTGTACTGACATCCTGGATCAGTTTATGCTGCGGTGTGTTCATTTGCTGCTGTTTCACCTTCAGTTTTGTATTTGCCAGCTCGCTTCTCCTGAAGTGTTCAACCAAGTGTCTTGCAGCCCCTACAGCTCTGCTGATGCTGGGCTCTTTGAGGGCATTGTTAACTATGAGCTGGGTGTGTGCCCACTGCAGCGCACAGAGGCCCAGCCATGTTTTTCCTCCAGCATTCGCATTGCTGCCACAATATTGGACCCATTGTCGTGAACTACTGCTTTTATTTTGGTAGGCAAGATGTCATATTTAGCGATCACCTCCTCCAGCCATGTCATGATGTTCACACCAGAATGCCTCTCCTCAAGAGGCATGGTGGCAAGATTCAACGTCTTCATTTCCCAATCTTCACTGATGAAATGGCAGGACACGCCAAGGTATGCCTCTGTTGCACGACTAGTCCAGACATCAGCAGTCAGTGTGAGGGCACTTTTGACTTCCTTAATGGTCTCCTTTACCTTAGAAGACATCAGATGTGATCTTGGTTAAAAAATGTAAGCGCATACAGTGTATACAGTAAACATAGAATCAGTTTAAGATGTTTGGGACACTGTATACTTTAATTTAAATACAATTCTGTATCAGTGATTTTATTTCTTATTCATGAAGTCTACTTTTCAATTAATAAATACAAATGCAAATTATATTCTATGGGTCTATGCGTGCCTGTGGAAGTGAGAAAGTGAGTGAATGTGAGTGAGTGATAAATACTTGTTGTACCTTCAGTAAGGTTGCTTCATATTTCTTTTCCATCAGGTGAGTAAAGTGGGTTCTGGATGGAAGGATGTATTCAGGGTTAAACTGGCTGATCATTTCACGAAACCCTTCACCATCAACCATCGACATTGGTCTCATATCCTTGACCAGCATGGTCAGGATTGAGTTTGTTAGCACAGTGGCTTGTTGGAGAGATACAGGCCTTTTCCTTTGAAGATACTGATCCAAGGCAGTGGGACTGGCACAGCTCCTCTTTGGCCTGCATTTGATATAAAAATACATATTTTATTGTCAGGCAAAAGAGTAACATTAGTTTCTAAAAACATACATATACAATCAATTACATTTGATTTCACATTAAATGAAGTTGAGCTTTGTTATGCCTATCACTTTAATTCGTAAAAGTCAAATCACGAGATAAAACAAATCCGGAGATCGTTCGAGTAAGTTAAATCAAAAGCATCCTGTAGATCATTCTCATATGATTGAAGTGTGTCCTTTGCAGGCCACTGTAGCTCGTGCACCAGCACCACCCGGTGACGTAACAACAAATTATACACATCCCATTTGGACACAAACACATGAAATGTTTTCCCAATTATCCGGTGTTCTCTTGTGCACTCGATCAATTACATCTCCAGCTCTATACTGATTGCAACCATACAACGTGTACAAATAGTTAGCCCCCGCTGCCTCCTGCCTGTCATCTCTCCTAACAGCGCTCTTATTATTGTGAGACTGCCGGGGGCGGGGCAGACGCAACATCTTGCAAGAAACAGCTTCTCAGGGCTTCTAAATATTTAACAACCTATTAATGATGCATAGTTGCCCACTTAACGGGAAGAAATTCAGCTATTGTAAGACGTGCTAACTGCTAATGTAGCGTTAGCTCGGTGCTAATTCACCACATAAAGCGATCTTTTCTACTTCAAACTCACTGAACTAGCAGCCAGGAAAGAGCAAGAAAACAACTTCCGTTTACAGAGCCATATATATATAAATACGTCTTACCTGCTGTTTTGTGATCACAACTAAAGTTGTGTTCAAGGACATGCAATTTAAACATTGGCTAGCTAGGTTAGTTGACTTACTGAGTGGAGTCATCTTCCAGAACTCCGACATGCTTTCTTTTGAGATGTTCCATCATTGATGAAGTGCTCCCATGCCAGGCTAGATCGCCTTTGCAAATGTTGCACTTAACAACCTTTTTCACATTGTCAAGTATGAAATGATCCCACACTTTTGAGGTTTTCTTTTTAGATGTTGCCATTACGCTTCTTGTTCTCTCTCTGTTTATTAGCGGGCCATTCCACTTATCAAACTCCAGTATATTAATATCTACATGTAAGCGCGTAAAACACCGGTGATGACGTCACCAACGAATCGACGATAGTAGTCGATTTTAATCGATTAAGTCGATTAGTTGTTGTTGTTGTTGTTGTTTACTACAGCTGCGTAAACAATTTTAGTTGAACAATGCCGACAAACAGCTTTGGTTCGGTCCACCTGTCTTTGTCCGTCATCCTTGTACGTAACTGCGAAACCAAAATGTTCCCAAACCGGAGACTTCAATGATGCTGGAGGATTTTCGAACTCAACTTTATCTGCGTTCGCCATTTCGACAGTTCCTCAAATTACTGACTACATTTGAACGCATCCCTGCGCCAGATAACTATGGAGAAACCAGGCTTGGTGAAATTCTTACCGGGCGGGATTTTGGATTTCCTCATGGTGTGTTATCCCCTGCCTGACAGCCCCAGGCCTCCCAACTCCTGTTATGACACCACACGCATCGGTGTGGTCCGTTTGGAGTCAACCCTGGCTTCTGCCCCATTGCCTGCTCCTGTCCTGGAGCCGTTCTCTGGAACTCGTCTGGCCTTTGGAGGTCCACGGAGCCTCCAAACGGCTCCTAAAGGAGGGAGTCGCAAGGCCAGGTTAGCAGCCCGAGCCCAAATATATATATATATATATATATATATATATATATCCTTTATTTAACCAGGTAAACAACTCATTGAGATTAAAATCTCTTTTCCAAGAGTGACCTAGCCAAGAAGGGCAGCATGTACAAAATTACAACATATAAAACACAGACATGAAAGGCAGACAAATACAGCTGTAAAACACAAATAAAATGGCACATTAGCCAGTCAATATACGAAGTAAAACAAACTATTCAAAAAGATCCATGGTTCTGGCCCCAGCAGCCATGGTTTCAGACCCAGTTCTGGCCCCAGCAGCCATGGTTTCAGACCCAGTTCTGGCCCCAGCAGCCATGGTTCCAGACTCAGTTCTGGCCCCATTGAATATAATCAACAAGGAAGTGGTCACACCGGAGATTCAAGAATCTCTGCTTGGTGCAGAACACCTTGGACAGGCACAAATGAAAGTGTTTGTGGACAAACGTCTGTGTGAACCTCCAGCTAGTGACCAGCACTTGGGACTGAAGTCACCCATTCTAAAGAACAAGGCCAAGACATTTGCCTCTTTGTATGAAGTCGATCAACTTTCCAAGAACAAGCAAAACACCATCAAAGTGGACAGGCAGATTCTACAAAGGCTAGTCACAGCTTACAGAGCAGGTCGTAAGGTAGACCTGGAAAATGTCCTCCAGCATGAACTCATGCCCATCCCGCCATCTCTGGCCGCAACTAACGGTAGTCTACATTCCACCAACAAGTCTGCTTTAGCAAATATACTGACAAAACATGTCCAAACGCCTGCAGATGTGCCCCTTCAGGAACCCAGCTGCCTGGCTATTGATGCCAAGCACTTGTAATGGCACTTGGGAAGCCGCCTGACACTACAACATTTGGCGACTATGCCAACAAGTTTGCTGAGACGGTGTTGAAGATGGGAGAGAAGGACCGGAGGGTTGATGTAGCCTTTGACAGGTACCGTGACAAATCCATCAAAACGGGCACAAGGAGGATACATAAACAGCGTCACCGACCAGTACGCAGAGAAATCGTTAATGACTCCGTTCCACTTCCAGCAGACTGGTCAAGCTTCATGGCACTGGAAGAGAACAAAGCAGATCTCGCTCGAATACTCTCAAATCATCTGATAGAACACAGCCCAGAAGATGAGCTTGTGGTTGTAATATCGGGTGGGTTTGTTGAAGCAACCACTGTCAAGTCATCAGATCCAGATCTTGATGTCTCCTCTTTAATGGCTGACCACGAGGAGGCTGATACACGTCTGATTTTGGACCAATGGACACAATAGTTGTGTCAGCGCGTGACACAGACGTGCTTCTTCTACTTTTAGCACACCATGACAGAATCGGATATACCCATCTCTATATTAAAGCCGGGACATCAAAGGATCCAAAGTATTTTCCAGTACATGACATTCACAAGTTATTATCTGATGATCAAGTGGACACACTCCTTGCCTTCCATGCCATCACTGGCTGTGATAGTGTGTTCAGCAGTCACGGAAAGAAAACAGCCTGGCAGGTGTTCAAGCACCATCACACCAATCGTACTGGCCTTGGGAAGGGCCCTCTCACTGAAGGTATTGTGACATCAACAGAGAAATGTATCTGTAAGATGTGCCAGAGGTTGATACATGCAACAAAGCAAGAATGAAGTTGTTTTGCAAAGGTCGTCCACAAGAGACTCCACCAACCTCAGATGCAGTGAAGTTTCATATCATGCGGTCACACTATCAATCGACAATCTGGAACCAAGCTCACCTGCCACATCCTGATCTTCCTCCAGTGGATGAAATGGGATGGATGCACAAGGAAGGTCAGTTAGTGCCACGGCTACTGTTTTTGCCATCTATGCCTAAAGCCTGCAGGGAGTTCACTTCATGTGGGTGTACCAAGGGATGCATCAGCCAACGCTGCAGCTGCAGGTATGTGTATAGAGCAGGGGTGCCCAACCAGTCGATCGCGGGGAGATTCCCAGTCGATCGCGAGATGTGTCTAAAAATAGAACAACAATATTCTGTTTTATCGTTTATGTCCGATAACTTAATCTTCCCGTGCCAGAATAATGCACTTGAACGCACCAAAGCTTTGTGATTGGCCGGCGTGACCCCATGTGTCGGGGCGTGGCTGGTGGGCAGTGCACTATTTCGCTGACATTGTCCGTGGCAACAGGAGTGACAGTCCGCACACACACAAGACCGCAATTATGGCAGAAGCAAAAGAGCCCAAAATATATAATTCTCACTCCGAGTGGGAGGATGATTATTTTTGTATCTATTCTAATTCAAAGTCCATCTGTCTCATCTGCAATGCGAGCGTGGCTTTATCGAAGAAGGGTCATTTAGGAGCGGCATTTAAAAACAGTGCACAAACGCTACGAGACGGAATTCCCTCTTAATTCTGCCCTACGCTCCAAAAGGGGAGGGGCCTGAGAGGACAGCTAAATGCACAGCAGTCCATTTTCACCAGGCCCAACAACAAGAGCAAGGCTGCTCCAGAGCATCTTATCGTGTCAGTCACGTTCTTGAGAAACACATGAAGTCTTTCAAAGACGGCGAAGTTGTGAAAGAAGCATTCCTGGAGGCTGCGACGTGCTTTTTGGGGACAGTAAAAATAACAGTAGCATTTCAACAGGTTTTTGAAATAATAAAAACTCAAGTTAGATACCGTTATTAATCAGCTGTAAGTTTTTGTTTGTTTGAACTTATTCATTACAATTATTGTACAAAATGGTATAAGAATGCAAACTTAAATTGATTATAGTCTATCATCATCAATTCAGGTTAAGAAACTAGTGTTGCTTGCATCCTATTTTAAAGGCATTTCTTTTTATAATCTACTAAAATGCAACAAAAAAAGGGTTTGATTTAATTCATTTTGTCTTTTTTATTGCACTTTGGCAGCAGATTCCTGAGTAGCTTCAGATCTGAGTTGTCTTATTACTAAGCCTAATTTATACTTTTGTAGCAACACTATTTTTATATAATGGCAAAGAAAGGGTTCAGAGTCTTTTCTTTTCTTCCTGTGTCATATGTGGCAGCACTGTTCAATGTTTCTTGAAAACATTACCCACTGTAGTTTGTGACGTGTGAATAAACTCCAATTCTGTATCAACAACTCTGTTGTGTAACTTCAGTTACATACTTGTATGTGTGTAGATTAGAAAGAGGTAAGATAAAGGATCTGCAGTATTTTATGAAGTATTAATCGTACGAAGGTCAGTTGTATACAAGTAGAAGTGTGTATTTACCTGGTAGTAGGCTGTCAGTAATGGCTACGCCTCTCTATTTGGACTGGTAGATCTCGGCAGACTGGCAACTTTAAAAGTAGCTCTGGGTTCAAAAAAGGTTGGGCACCCCTGGTATAGAGGATTAACTGATCAATGTGTACAAGATCGTAAATATATGATAGACTGGTTGAGAATATCAGCCTGCCAGACTGCATACTGCTGACTGTTTGTTGTTAACAGATTGTTGAAACCATAACCGGATAATTGTGAACCTTTAACTGAGAAAAAAAGTAACAAAGGAACACAATAAGTGTAACCCCTAGTTTCCACCGGGTCCGTCTGCGTCGCGTAATGGCTGCGCCGCGATTTTTGGTCCGGAGCGTCTTGCCTGCCGGCTCGCAGTTTCAGTTGATTTGTGTTGGAAAATTCTAAAGCCCCGAAGGCAGGAGAGACTGAAAAGAGTCAAGGGAAGCTTATAAAAGTTAACAGCATTTAATTACACAAAAGATGCGGTGGTGTACATTACAACATGTAATGTGCGAGTGGAGGCGGCTCTCCCCATGCGTCCGGTCAGCCGGAGTCAGCCGGAGCAAGAGGTCAATCTTTTTTTTGCTCTTCCTGTTGTCATCTGAGGTCTTCTCCTATTGGCCGACGTCGTCGGGGGGCGGGTCCAATGCAATTCCTGCCTTGTTGTATTGTGAAATTACATCATTCTGGTGTCTGTGGTTATTTAAACATTCCCTAATAAACGTTATTCAGCGGCAATAGATGAGTGCTAAACCCAGTGTGCTCTGTGTACAACACCACATGTCATTTCACCTTCGATTCATGGTTTGAACATGCAGCATTTCGCCACATGCTAATGCTAACCGGAAATGAAGCATTTTCAGAATAAAAGTATTAAGTTAATAGTTAGTGAACTTCAGGTTTTTCAGAATAAAACTGATTTAAATTAAATAGTGTATTTAATTCAAATTACGCCATATCAACATTGATTTTAATTTCTAACAATCCCTCCTTACATACCTTTTAAGCTATGTACATAATATTGAAATCAATGAGTTCTTCATCCGAACATTGCATGGTACATAACTCATAAAAGTAAAAAAAAACAAATAATACATATTCATCATAACTATGAAGTTTTTCATTTGTGCACAACTTCTAGCTTAAACCTTTAATGTCACTTCGTAAAATAGCAGCAATTAGCTTGGTATGGAAAACGTCTGACTCCCTCCTTTCACATCATAAATCATCTTCTTACTGTATCTGGTGTAAAGGCACTTTTTCTTTTACACAGTATAAGAAGGATTAAACTATCTGAAAATAGCTAAATATTACTCTTTATTTACTTCTACTGTGTCTCTGGTGTAATTTCTGAATCTCTGCTGGTTCTAGTAGATATAGTTCTCCCCATCCACATTCTTGTTGGTTGTGGGACAGAGGAATAATAATTCAGAACCTGCTGATATTTGAATCTTACTACTGGGCATATGTTACAAACAAAAAACATCTTCATGGTGAACTAAATAAAATCCTTGTAATCTTTCTCAAATCTAAATATAACCATGAACTATTCCTGTTTGTGGTAAAGACACACACTAACGTTATGTAATACAATTTCATTATGGATTCAAAAACAACTAAAGTCATGATGCTGTCAGAGTGAATGATTTTCTGAGTGTATCTGGCCTGTAAGGTACGTCATTCTCTGCTTGGATCGTGTGCAGAAATCCCATCGATTGCACCTGGCAATACGGCTTCCACCTGTCTATTATCAAGCTGAAAAATGAATACAGAATTCCAACATACCATCATCAAATGTCTTTCTATTATGAATTTAAATTAAATGTATTTCCCCATAATGAAATAAACAATAAAGTCTATGGCTTTTACTTCTAATTCTTTAACAGGCTAGTTACAAGATGTTGTCTAAATTAAATTCAGTCTCATTACATTACTATGTTTTAGCTTAACTTAACTGTAATATGTACTTTCTACATTTCAAACCTCAGTTACTCTAATACCTGTTAAAGTATTACAAAATGGTTTCATTATCACAGGTCAACTTCTTCGATATTCCATTCTGGAATTACATCTCTCACAGTAGCCCCTTGGCCACTGATTCTGCATCTGTGTTACCTGCTATAACTCAATCAATATTAGAAACACGTCAACATCCATCAAACAGTATCTTATCCCCAGATATGGAGCAGGTTAATTATAAAACTATCATTCACTGCTCAGTTTGAACATCTGGGTTGGGGCGGTAAGTTTCTGTCAATCCTTAAAAGAAACATTTAAATTGTGAATTTTACAGCCATGTTGACATTATACACACTCCCCCCTTTTTACACATGAACTCATGTGTAACAACACCCTGTAATGGGGAGGGGGACAAAACTGTTCGGTAGATAACAAACATTATTTACAATTTTACATCCATTATCATCATTTCCACATTAAACACTTCAGTGAAAAGAAGTGTTTCTCTCCGTCCTTCAGATTTTAGTTTGAGTTTTACATTTGCAAACCGACAAGTCCTGTGGGAGTAAAATATCAAGTAGATTAGAAACGGGTCACATGTGCGGTTTCCCCTTTTGTGGAATTTTTAGGAAACCTCTCGTTTCCCTTGGAGCTCCAAAATAATATGTTGGTCCAAAAACATGCTTGGTTAGTTATTGTTTTAGAATCATGCAGTTACACTGATCAGATGCCGGCATTCATTCACACTCACACCGTCTGATTGTCAAGTCAGGTTTGGTCAGGTACACCCCAGAGTCAGTCATGGACAGTGCTTTTGTCACACTGTCAGTCAGGGTTAAAGGTCATTTGGTCTGGGTCTTTTGGTCATGTCGTGCTCTGCAGAGTCTTTTCAGAGGTAATTCAGCATAGGCGGGTACCCTTTATCTACAAAAATATATCATATGCGGAGCACCATTCCTTATTCATTCACGATTTCAACTATGATTTTCAAGATGTTTCTAACTTTTCATTGGGACTTCTGCCTCCCACCTTTCTTGAAACTTGGTACAAAACTCACTTCCTTTGAGTACTACTACTGCAATTCATTTACACCTAATTAGTATTAAAATGTCTAATAGATGTATTTCAGAAAATTGTGTAGATCACTTTTATCTTGTGTAAAAACATTACTAGGATCTGTGTAGCGCTGCCATGCATTTCATAGCTCATCTTCAATTCTGGTCCACCTAAAAATCAATGTTAAACTCTTTAGCAGTGTGTGGAACCCTGGATGTCCGAACATGCAACAATTATTCCCTCCTTTATCAAGGATTTAAAAAGAGAAGTCATTTCATATTTCCAACTATGCCCTCCTATGGTAATAACTATGTCACAATGGTGAAATCAATTCTTTAGATTGGAATACTATATCTGGCTTGGCACTAGCTCTCCCTTTAACATTATCCATACAGATAAAGATTTGTCTTATAGAGTGGTTCCTAAAACTATCCCACTACTTTATTCACACGTGAATAAAAATCTCAAAGAATATGTTGTTAAAAGATTGAAGAATATGGTTCTACTCTGTCATGTCTCCCCCTTTAACCCTCAGTGTGTTTTAGGATGTTTCTCATTTTACTTTAATAGTTTCCTCTTGACTGCTATTTTTGTGCGTTTTGTGAATAAGTGTGTTTATGTGTAAACTCACTCATTCCCGTTCTCCTTTTCTCCTCCCCTGGTTTTCTCAAGCCGTGACCCCGGCCTCCTCACTTCTAATCGACCATGCCAACTCCTCTGATTCTGTCTTCTCTTCAGTCCATCAGCTCTTGAATCCATCCGCTGTAACTCTTTTAGGCAGCCATTGGCCCAGCTACATCTGCAGCCCCCATCATGCCACTGTTCTTGTACTGCTTTGCATTTCATCTCCTCCTTTACAGTCTCCCTGCTGTTTTTATGGAGGGCGGATTCTGCTCTCATGTCCCACACTTTGCTCTTGTGCCATATCTCGTGGCTCAGCTTGGAACGTCATGCCCTGCCCGAGGGACTGGTGAGCGTAGATCTCTGCCTGTCAGCAAGCTGTTTGGTTCTGGATGCCACAGGTGGAGATAGTTCTGGCTGCAGTCTTGTTGTTGTTTCAGCTCTGGTTCTCTGTCTGTTCGATGGAGAAGGAGGAGTCTCCTGTTGGGTTAGGTCTTTTGTCTGCTTGGAGGGTCGGGATCGTAGCCTTTGTAACTCAGAGGGGGAGTCCAGGTCTCGGGACGCACTACCTATAAAAAAGTCTAGCACACTGAGGTTAAATAAATCCAACCCTTTCCACTCTGACTCTTTCTAATCATACTATCTGTCTTAATTGTTAAATGCCATCTAAACAACATCATTGATGTCTACTAATGATATTACAAAAACTCACTCTAAAAATTGTTTCATCCATTGCTACATATTTACCCAACAACTCTTTCAGGAAACCATTTTCTCCCATAAATTGAAAAACGTACATGTTTCCAGCATCACATATTCCACACACTACGAAAGAACATCTTCATATTTTCTCCAATATTTTAAATCCCACCGTTACAATAGTAACCCTGCAGAGCACACTAATCAGATCACAGTAATGACATTTGACTCAAGTGTATGCCTATGTCTACTTTCCATTATACTTATTACTTGTGCTGAACATTTATTTATATTGTCTAAATTCCTTGTCTATGATGTGCAAACAGTTCGAGTGTAAAATGTGTTTTTCTCAATGTATTTACACTACAGATTCTTGAGTTTACTCATCTCCTGGTGCTGTCCTTGTAAAAAATGTTCAATTCCTTATTGTTTTGTACCAGTTTTCCAAAATCAGTTCTAACTGCCGTGCCGTTTCAGGAAAGGTGGCGGTACGGCTACACAATGTGTAAGTGGGTGCCAACATGTTCCCTTTTTAACTTTGATCCGGAGTGCATCTGCAATGCGTTCTACAACTTCCCATGGTCCACTCCATACAGGTTGCAACGAGTTCATCTTGTGGATTTTTACATTTACCCAATAACCTGACCCAACAGAAATATTCGTCATGGCCCTGGCATATGCTTCCGCCTCAATATTTCTAATATCTAACACTGGTTCTCCTCTGCATTGTGAGGTGCTACCTTGTGGTGGATATTGCTGAGTGGGGCAATCTCTGGCCAGATGTCTACAATCTCCACATATGAAGCAGCCATCATTCCTTCTTCGTCTCCATTGTCCCTTTTGTTGATGCTGTATGGGAGTGTATACCTGTGCTTGCGGCTGTACTTGGGTAGGAAGATACACAGGTGTTTGCTGTTGAAGATACTGCGGTGCTTGTGGCTGTACTTGGACAGGAGTATACACAGGCGGTTGCTGTACTTGGGGATAATACTGTTGTGTCTGAGGTTGGAATTGTGTAGGATTGTATTGTAGCACTTGTGGTGGGTTTTGTATTTGTTGATGCGGACAATCTCTGGACCAATGGTCCATCTGACCGCATGTGTAACATCCCACTTTCTTGAAACCCTTTCCTCCGCCTTTTCCTCGGAATCTTCCTCCACCTCTTTGCTGGTACTGCATCTGATTTTCTGGCACCACCTGAGCTTGAACTGTTAGCGGTGCCTGCATTACTGTCTCCGTTTCTATGGTCTTCTCTGCTGTAGTTGCCATTTGCCTTGCCGCTTTCTTGTTTTTATTAGCTTCGGTATCTTTCTCAGCTATTTGTAGCTTCACGAGTTGTAGTTGTAGTGTTTTAATTTCTTCGTCATTTTCCCACTTTGTTGCCTGGTATTTCATATTGTGGTGAATGAGATGTAGTCTCCATTCTTCAATGGGTTTAGCGACTAATCCCACCACGTCTCCCAGGTCTGCCTGCACTGATCGGGGAAGGGCTTTAATGACAGCGTTCTTCCACAACATTACGACAGCCGGAGAAACGTCATGCCGTTCTCCAGTGTAGTCCTCCCACACTCCTTCACATCTCTTCAAGAAGGCATGCATTTCTTCCTCCGTGCCTTTCCTCAGGCTGTTGAGGGCATGTAAACTGCATGTTGTCGGGTAGATGTGACGAATAGCAGCCCAATAATTCGACCTGATGTAGTTGAATGGAGTGTCATCTGGGTCATTTGTGCAATTGGCCTCGGAATCTATTGCTCTCACTTCAAGTCGTCCTTCAATCCGTCCGAGCAGGGCCCTCATGTCTCCCAAGCACAGGTGGTCATGGGCTGTGTACTTCTCCAGATCATTCACCCACTTTTGACCTCCTTTGGTGAGTGGAGGTAGCTTTGACACTAATGCTTCCATGTCCCTGTGAGTCCATGGTTGGTATTGAAATCCTCTTCTTCCAGCCGCTATCAATGGCATGGAGGTATGTGCACTGGTCTTGGTTCTTTTAGTTTTGGGGCATGTCCCAGGGTAATGTTGCTCATTTCCGCTGTCGTCATTTTCATCTCCCTGTCCATTGGAATAGTCAGGAGAGTAGTTTATCCGGTGTTTTCTTTGAGTTATTTGTTCTTCTTGTTCTCTCCTCTGTCTATCTGCCATCATGTCCTGGAATCTTACATCTTCTTGTCGTCTTTCCGCCAGAAGTTGTTGGTATTTATCTTCCTCCCTTTGTCTTTCTGCAATAATGTCATTATGGGCTTCAACTGCCTTCTGTCTCTCTTCCATCCCTCTGATGAGTTCTGCTTCCAGTCTTCTGTCGAGTTCCTCCAGTCTTCTGTCGAGTTCCTCCAGTCTTCTGCTGAGTGCTTCATCTCTTCTGCCAAGTTCTTCCATTACTGGCAGATCTTCTGCTGCTACCACATGTAAGCTGTTTGTCAATCCCTGGCTGGTATATTTTAGATAGAGAATCAGATTTGCAACCATAACTTTTCTTTTTTCAGCTTTTTTCATAGCGTTTTTAGCAGGTCCATACCGAGGGGGTTGTCCGGCTTTGATCCATGCTTTTTCCTGTTGTAGGTATTCAGCATTCTCATGTTCAACTACAGCTTTTCTATGGGCTTCCGTTGGTCCAGGTTGATCATCTGCTGGAATCAATCCTCTTGTTTGCCACTGCTTGAACAGTTCCTCTAGTTGGTTCCATTTCTTCTGTCTTTTAGTGGGAACTGTCCCAGCATCTGACCAGGCGTTTACTCTCGCCTTAATATCTGCAGTTGTGCCTGGCACTGGGAGTGCTCTTAACTTGGTGTCTTCTGGCGACATGTTTCTTAAGTTCACGGATAATATTATTAAGTTATCAAAAATGAATTACTAATCCTCTGAATAGTACCTTTGTATTCTTTATAAAGATATCCTATGTCATCTGAACTTAACTTTTACATTTTTTTAAAAAAATGTTTTTAATTTGGAAAAATAAATGTAAATGTTGTAAAACTGAGATTAGAAAATCAAAATTAGACAAAATTAAAATGATGCAAATGTCTAAAATCTAAATAAATAAATGAAAATGAACAGTGTATGGTTTTTACTTTGTAATATGAAAATAGGAATATGGTGCAAATCCAAATAAACCGTGTAGGTCTACAGTGTATACTAAAGTTTATGAAATTATGCAAATGTCATAAAATGTGTTAACTACAATACTTCAATTCAAAGAAACCACATGTAATCTTTATCTGTGTGATGAAGAATGTATTAACTGTAATACTTAGTATGTCCGCTAGGGGAGCCGTTTCATTTGTAACTCCTCTCAAATGTATCAACTAGTACTTCCGGTTCATAAACCTACTTCCTGTTTATTTCTTCAAAATATAAAGTTCAAATTACTTTCTTTGAAAAGCATGAAAAACAAAACAACTCAATCTACTCTCAACGTTAATCTACACCATCCCTGTGTATTCAATCAGTAGTTACCGGTTGTATCTTTACTCAAACTATTTCACCACTAATAATGCTAACTGGCTAGCTAACTAGCTTAGCAGTATAGCATTAACCACATGTGATTGGGGGAAGAGGAACAATGGGAACACTCAAACTCTGCAGATAAATAACCACACTGCTTGTCAATACATAACAATCTTCATTTATCTTAGCTCTAAATTCTATAGATGCTGACCTTAAAAGCTGATCTCATACCAATCTTGTACACAATCGTTTCGGCTTAGATCATCACACAAACATATACTTTTCGGCTTACAAACTCCACACAATATACTTTATTAAACCAGACTACGCAGGTTTAACACATCAAACATATAGACTAACATGAATGGACCCAGTCCAGCGTAAAACAGAGGTATCCCTGATAGGGGTGTTGAAAATAATCGTTTCTACGATGCATTGCGATGCGGACGTGGACGATTCGGTCTCGATGCAGTGACGGAAGATAATCGGTTATAGAGTAGTAACGTTGCTTCCTGATTTTCCGGCCGCGGCAACGTTTTTTCTGTCACTTTAAGATCAAATCGGTCGGTGACGCAGAGATCAGGGAACAGACGTGACAGCGGCACAGCAACACACGGAGCAGTCTGCTTTATCCACCAACACAAGAACACCAGTCCAGAACCAACAGCAGAAGGACCCGCTCTCAATCACTCCGTGTCTCTGAGCCGCAGCGACACGGAGTGTGTGACAGGGTCAGGGATGTATGTTTTTCAAAGATAATCGCGTTACAATCATGTCAGGTTTTTGGTGGATTTAATTAAGTCTTGGATTGCAAAGTATGAATGTCCTCTAGCCATTTTTAGACGATATACGTGTGTAAAGTTTGTGAAGGCAGGAGGAAAAAAGCTTCCGCGATCACCGTCTCCTCTCGGTTCCTCCAAGCCCCGCCCCCTCCCTGAAAAATAATGAGTGACAGGGTGATAGTGACCCGATAGAAACTTTAATATTCACTTAATCACTGAGATATAATGAAGCTAATTTAATCTCATACATTCATGGGATTTATGTAACAGTAAAACAGAGAATGTAAGTGTGCACCCACATGCAGTATTTTTGTTTGTATAATACTCCTGTTGTCTGCTGTGTTCAGACTCAAGTCCTGTGTGTGATGCCACATTCAGTACGTTCAGTGTCCTTTCTTTAACAGAAAGCCGTGGCTAGAAGCTGCAGCTCAACTGCAGAAGCATTAGCTTTTTGTTTCTGAGGATGGAACAACTTCACACACGGAGGCTAGACCTATACAATTCATTTATTTTGGTTAAATAATAAATTAATGTCAAGACATTTATGTTATTGATTTCTGAAGCACTTTCTAAATAATAAAAAGAGAGTTCATATATATTTACTGCATGTATGCATTGATGAAAAATAAGCCATGTGCAGTAATATAGAAAATTGAGGATGCAACGCATTGGTATGAATCGTGATGCACCGTGATGCACCGGGATATCGAACCGAATCGAAGACAGGATAATCGTAATCGAATCGAATCGTGAGACCAGTGAAGATGCACAGCCCTAATCCCTGATACAATCTAGTGCCTCCCCAGAAGGTCTTAATACTATGTAATATTCACATTAATCGGGCGGCGCCGAAGATACAACAGAGACGAATAGAAACACTATATACACACTCCACACCCCTTGCAATCACCACGGAATTAAACAGGTAACTGTCTCACCTTTCGTTTAGGCCCAGCCAAAAACCTAGTGTGATGCTAGTTAGCTTGCAGCCTTCCCCCGTCTGTTCCAGCTCAATCTCACTTCAGGGTCCACCCAGTGACGCCAAATGTTGGAAAATTCTAAAGCCCCGAAGGCAGGAGAGACTGAAAAGAGTCAAGGGAAGCTTATAAAAGTTAACAGCATTTAATTACACAAAAGATGCGGTGGTGTACATTACAACATGTAATGTGCGAGTGGAGGCGGCTCTCCCCATGCGTCCGGTCAGCCGGAGCAAGAGGTCAATCTTTTTTTGTGCTCTTCCTGTTGTCATCTGAGGTCTTCTCCTATTGGCCGACGTCGTCGGGGGGCGGGTCCAATGCAATTCCTGCCTTGTTGTATTGTGAAATTACATCATTCTGGTGTCTGTGGTTATTTAAACATTCCCTAATAAACGTTATTCAGCGGCAATAGATGAGTGCTAAACCCAGTGTGCTCTGTGTACAACACCACATGTCATTTCACCTTCGATTCATGGTTTGAACATGCAGCATTTCGCCACATGCTAATGCTAACCGGAAATGAAGCATTTTCAGAATAAAAGTATTAAGTTAATAGTTAGTGAACTTCAGGTTTTTCAGAATAAAACTGATTTAAATTAAATAGTGTATTTAATTCAAATTACGCCATATCAACATTGATTTTAATTTCTAACATTTGAGCATATTTCCTGGACAGACTACTTTGTCCAGACAAAGTTAATAATATTTGTAATATCTCAGTTATAAACGACATGAATCAAAGATGTGTTGCTGTATTTTAGTGGTAAAATCATCATAATTATTCTATATAATTGACACAGTGTCTTTAAACCGCAGGAGAACGCTGGCATTTCCTACTTGAACGACTACAGAGGGATAGGGTCTGCAAAATGAGTTTGTGTGTGTGTATACAGTGGGTCAAAAAAGTATTTAGTCAGCCACCAATTGTGCAAGTTCTCCCACTTAAAACCCGCCACAGACGGACCCGGTGGAAACTAGGGGTAATGATAACTGTAACGTGTATTCCAATTAGGGGTGTTGAAAATAATCGTTTCCACGATGCATTGTGATGCGGACGTGGACGATTCGGTATCGATGCAGTGACGGAAGATAATCGGTTATAGAGTAGTAACGTTGCTTCCTGATTTTCCGGCCGCGGCTTTACTATAACGTTTTTTCTGTCACTTTAATATAAAATCGGTCGGTGACGCAGAGATCAGGGAGCAGACGTGACAGCGGCACAGCAACACCGAGCAGTCTGCTTTATCCACCAACACAAGAACACCACCAGTCCAGAACCCACAGCAGAAGGACCCGCTCCGAATCACACACAGGGACCCTGTGTCTCAGAGACACAGGGACCCTGTGTCTCTGAGCCGCAGCGACACGGAGTGTGACAGGGATTTATGTTTTTCACAAATAATCGCGTTACAATCATGTCAGGTGTTTGGTGGATTTAATTAAGTCTTGGATTGCAAAGTATGAATGTCCTCTAGCAATTTTCAGACGATATATACGTGTGTAAAGTTTGTGAAGGCAGGAGGAAAAAAGCTTCCGCGATCACCGTCTCCTCTCCGTTCCTCCAAGCCCCGCCCCCTCCCTGAAAATAATGAGTGACAGGCTGATAGCGACCCGATAGAAACTTTGTTATTCACTTAATCACTGAGATATGATGAAGCTAATTTAATCTCATGCATTCATGAGATTTATGTAACAGTGAGACAGAGAATGTGAGTGTGCACCCACATGCAGTATTTTTGTTTGTATATGCTGTTGTAAATCCTCCTGTTGTCTGCTGTGTTCAGACTCAAGTCCTGTGTGTGAGGCCTCATTCAGGACATTCAGAAGCACTTTCTAAATAATGAAAAGAGAGTTCATATGTATTTACTGCATGTATGCATTGATGACAAATAAGCCATGTGCAGTAATATAGAAAATTGAGGATGCAACGCATTGGTATGAATCGTGATGCACCGTGATGCACCGGGATATCGAACCAAATCGAATCGTTGACAGGATAATCGTAATCGAATCGAATCAAACAAGCTCATTATTCACATTTGATCTAAAATAAGGACAGTATGTTTAATTCCCCATGTGTGAAAACATATAAAAACACATTTAATTCTAGTTTGTACCTTGTTTAGTCAAAAGGTAATGTACTAAAATAGATTTCAACCTGGTAGTGGCGGCCATGTTGGATTTCTCAATTTTGAGGCATTCTGGGAAATGTTTGAGCTTCATATACAGCAGATTTGGATTCAGCAACCCTTAATGCCCCTAGAAATGTTGTATAGCATAAATAAACACAAAATGGCTTCAGCACTTTAAATAAGCACATTTTCTGAAATTCTGCCTCGTCTATTGGGCCTATAACACACATGCAAAAACTTCACAGCAGGCGGAACTTGTCATAAAGTCCGCGAAAATAAAGCCCGCCCATTTAGAGGGAAGATATGATTGGTCAATTGTGTTGTCACTTGACATTACTCTCTCGTTGAGTTACTATAGCGGGCCCTCTGTGAATTTACAGCAGGACCATCAATCCAACACACTCTCACTCTCTAAGCGTCCAGGAGCGACGTTTGGTCAGTGTCCGTGGCGTCCAATTGTGACGCTCCTAGGCTCCTTCAGCGTCATAAAGGGACGCAAATAGCTTTCAACTGATTGCAATGTATTCCCATCTGCGGCGGGATTTGACGCTCATGGAAGCACGGCATTCGTTTGTGTTGGCTGCCCTCAAAGGCAATGTGAGCGTCCATTCCCATTGGATAACGGAGAATTGTACACCCGGAAGTAAGTATTCCCCTTACTGACGATTGATTTTACAGTGATATCTGCACTACTCATCGACTAAAAAACACCAGATTATCCTTATTAATTACACAACATTGATTGGTTTAAATTGTGTGCAATGCTTTTGTATTTTTCCCCTTCGATTCGGAGAAACAAATATTTTTTCGGAATAAAGGATGGCAGAAGACACTACACTACCCAGAATCTCCAGCTATCGTTTGGACTACACCATGTGCTCTGTTTGACAAACCCCGTTTTTTTCACCATTCATTCGATGGCTGGCGTCTAGGTCACGTGATCTTCAAATTTCTCCGTGCAGAAAAAGAAAACATGGCCGAACTTCATTTTATTCTCGGTGGAAAATGCCTATTTTAAAGTTAGTTTGGCCATTAAAATGTGTTTTGATGTCATTTGATGTGAGAAATATGAGTTGTTATTTCAGATTATGTGTGCAGTGGATGTACATGATCTTTAGTTTGCTAGTTATTACGAAGATTACTTCAGGAAATCGCGACGTTTTCATTGTTACCAAGGTGGTTGCTAGGGACGCTGCTATCGATATTATTTCTGTTATGTTGTGTAACTGTTTAATGGTGTTATCTTTATTGCTACCCCCTTCCCCGTCAATGTATAGTGTTGGTCCACAGTGCAAACATATTAGTTTAACCAAATCCGCATCTAAAGATAGCCTACGTTATTTTCCCCCTGTACAATTCCAGTCTCACATCTCACAGCACATGGAGGATTATCTATGTTGAAGTATTTTGAAAACGTCTGACAAAAGAAGCTAAAAGATAACAATAAGTGAAGAGCTTACCGGAAACAAAGTGTTGACTGCACAATCTGGGCCCTTTCTCATTTAATCAAATCCCTCTCCTCGACTCCTCGGTCCTCCGGTAGTGACCCGGAAATGAATTTGACCCCATGTTGAAGGACATCTCCTTTCTCTAAATGCACTTCGAGGACCGAGGATCAAGCGTTGAGGAGGCTATCTGGAGGAGCTGAAGGCTATAGGCCATAGGGGCCATGGTAGGACCACAAATACCGGAAACAGACCGAAAACATTTAAAAAAAATAATAATAATACTTTATTCCGAGTGTAGGCCCTACTTGCTTTTCTCTTTGAAAGTCATCACATTACGGCATTGTAAAACACGGTTCGGCTGCATTAAATATTACATATCTGCCGTAGTTCTGTATTTATAGAGCCCTGATGAGAAGACTTCTAGACAAACATGAGGAACTGAAAACGTGACGTGTATCATAAATATATCAGCCATTAAACAACATCTTACATTGCTTTTCACACAATACGTCTCCTTGCAGTATCAACACTAATTCGGCTGACTTTTATATTTGATCCAATTGATAGATCGGCTGTATTTACACCATACAGGTGCACAGCTGATATAAAGGGACACCTGGTGGTTAAAGCATGTTATTGAATTTCAATATTTTTATTATTAGATATTAATAGGATCCCTATAAAGTATATTCATTACTCGTTATTCTCTACTAATAGTTAATTAAAGACTGTATATAATGACTATTTTGCACATCCCTTTCAAGATTTCAAGATGTTCTAAGGTTTATTGACATATCATATAGGCCTACACAACTGTGGTGTAGTTCTGCATTGAATGAAAAACTTGGGTTGCAGGTTCCTCAATAGTGCATTACAAGACATCTATCAATATTTGTGCATACCTCCAGCAATGTTAACTATGTTGAAGCACTTATTTTAACTGATATTATACATATGTATTATACTCTTATAAGATGTATGTAGATATATCATCTCCGACCTTGTCAGGTATTGAACAATCAATAAATAAAGAACACAGAATTGTTAAATATAAAACACAGAATTTGTGTGGTTATACTAAATGATTTACAAATAAACACAACTGCATATGTAACTGTTACACATGCTGATGTAACGCAAATGTTCCAACTTTTGGAACATTTGTGTTTCCTATCCCCTAAACCTCCAGGGATGTACACAGTTTAATACTGGCAACTTCTTATTATGGGAAATACGAAAACGTCTTGTAAACTTCAACTCCCATTAGAGACGTGCCATAGATAGAGAACATGTTGCGAAACAGAATAGCCAGCATGTGTAGTTCTGGGGACGGGGTGGGGGAGGGGGGACGCAGTGGACCCGTTCAAATCCAGTTTTGGACAGTCTGCCATGGTTCCATCCCATTTCAATTGCTGTTCGAGAATCGGCATAACCCTCGGAGCACACTCTCCAATCACAGAGCTTGAGGACTATCACGGGGTTTGTTAAACAGAGCACATGGTGTAGTCCAGGCATCCTCAAAGTACGGACTCCAGTCCGGATCCGGACCGAACCACAACTGTCTCTGGACTCTGAGCAAATTATACTTTTTATATGTATTATCTGTGTTATCTGCGAGACATCGCCACAACGCAACGAGTCAAAATGATCCGCTATGTCCATAGATTGCAAACAGCGCTCATCGGACATTTAAGAGAGAAAGTCTCTAATGTCCGAGTGCAAGTGAATGCAGCACAAGATGCACGTCATGTAACCCCTCCCCCGGTCCTGGCGCGAGCGTGGACATATGATTGGCGGCGATTTCATTTGAACGGGACGGCGCAAAACGAGAAGCATTCGGACCCAAGCACTGAAGGAATGAGGTATTTGCGGTCTACACTGACAGAGAAGAGACTGTCAGTGTGGCTGTACTCGGCATTGAATCAAAACGCACTAAAGCTGTTGATCTTAATACTTTTGTGAGGCGTTTTGCTGAACAAGATGGTAATCGCCACATTCAGCTGTAATACACGTCAACTTGATGCTCTGCTCACGGATGAACATACATAACCATTAAGATGATGACCTTACGTGTGTAAATATATTTTTTTCTTTGAGGGAGTCTGCCCCCAAAAAACAGTTTTAAGTCCTGAGAAAGTCAAATAAGACGGTGTGTAAAACTACACTGCCCAGCCAACGGAAAGTAACCACTTTGATTTAACTAGCCAGTAGGTAAGGACATTCCACTGGATAATAACTGAAGTATAAAATAATGCATGACTGAAGTGATGGAGACCATGTTGAAGGCAAACACAAAGAGGAAATAACAGGTCAGATCAAGAAAACCCCCTCTCAGATTCCACAGCAACCAGAAGAACATACATACTGGCTGGTGATTTGATTCATCAGCTTTGTGATGGAATACAAAATGCACAGTGCATTTCCTTAGCTGTGGGTGAGTCCACTGACACACTGACACTGCTCAGTTGCTGGTGTTTGTGAGTTTTTATGATGAGGCAAAGGGGGAGTTTGTTGAAGATGTGTTGGGCCTGAGGAACCCCAGTGGACACACAAGGGGGAAGACATTTATAAAGCAATAATGGGAATGCTGAATGAAAGAGGGTGCAGCTGCCTTTATTCATAACTGCAGCTCTTACTCTGCGACTCTGAGTGGTCGAGCACAGACACAACAACAATGAAAACTGCTGCATACAGATTATTTTTGTTTTTGCAACCTCGTGTTAAGAATCTTGTTGCAATTGTTTAAAAGTTTGAATGACCGTAATAAACGGACCTTTGTCTTATTGAAACATTTATTTTGGATCTTTAAGATTTGTATTTGAGTACCCCTGGTGTAGTCCAAACGATAGCTGGGGATTCTGGGTAGTGTAGTGTCTTCTGCCATCCTTCAATCAGAAAAAATATTTGCATTGCACACAATTTAAACCAATCAATGTTGTGTAATTAACAAGTATAATCTGGTGTTAGTCGATGAGTAGTGCAGATATCACTGTAAAATCAATCGACAGTAAGAGGAATACTTACTTCCGGGTGTACAATTCTCCATTATCCAATGGGAATGGATGCTCACATTACCTTTAAGGGCAGCCGACACAAACGAATGCCGTGCTTCCATGAGCGTCAAATCCCGCCGCAGATGGGAATACATTGCAATCAGTTGAAAGCTATTTGCGTCCCTTTATGACGCTGAAGGAGCCTAGGAGCGTCACAACTGGACGCCACGGACACTGACCAAATGTCGCTCCTGGACGCTTACGGCCTCTACACACGGCGGCGTGCGTTGCCGCTCGGCGGTGGGCGTGTCTTGAGCTTGGGGAGTCAACGCGACCAACAACCAATCACATGAATGTCCCGCCCGGGACATACAAAGCAAAGCATTCATGCTACATCCATGCTGGCTAAATATACTGTCTATGCTTGCTAGCTGTCCATTCAAACGAAGTACACTGGATATAAACTCCCCAAACAGGCGAAAACCTACCAGTTTCACCCACTGTCTCTGCCCCCTCCCCCATGCCTGGCTCCTCCGGTTTGTATCCCTGTATGTAAAGAGGGACTGGTCATAGAGTATCGGGTGATTCCCTACCGCCACGATCATTTTCTCCTCCTTTTGTTGACATATGGGAAATAACTGCGGTCTGGCTCTCCCAACATACACCCGGTTTGATTGGCTCGTGCTTGTACTGTCAGATTTACATACGAGGGATTTGATTGGCTGACGCCTCCGTCGAGGCGGCAAAAGTAACATTGCTCTACTTTTGCAGTGAGCACCTCGAGAGAAGCTACGCTTTGCTCCCACAATGCAGTTTGGCGAATCGTGACGTCACCCCATTCAAAGTGAATGGGCAGAAGCGTTGAAGCGGCAACGCACGCCGCCGTGTGTAGGGGCCGTTAGGGAGTGAGAGTGTGTTGCATGAAGAGCTCAATGACTTCAGGTCTCGACATGGCTGACAGCGTATCTTGTGGGGCCTGGAACCATTTTCATTACATTAGCTGCACTCAATTTACCCTGTTTTTCACGTGGGGAGTTGGACCAAGATAACTTTCCATTTTTAGAAAGTAATGTAACTAGCAAGGAGGCGCTGGAGACACACCCACCTATGGAAAACGAAAACATTGAGTGGTATACTTGTTTTAACAGTAAGAACAGAAAAACGAAAATACGAGCTGAATTTCCGTTTTTTGTTTTGGGGCAAAATAAAAAATAAAAAAAACGACCCGTTTCTGCTTTTTTTTGGGTTTAACAAACGGTTAAAACGTACCTTCGTCCTGCTGGTGAGTAAATATTCAAATTGACAATCGGTCCACGATCTTTTTTTAATGTATCTGCCGGTCATTGGCACAATAAAGGTTGGGAACCAAGTTTAATCCTACCGATCGCCATCTAGTGGATATGAAAAATAATACAAGGAAGACAAGAGACCAGATTGCAATTACTTTTGAAAGGTGATGACTTTTATTTTGTTGAAGATATTTTTTCTTTAATCTAAATTTGTGATTGACAATCATTGTTGTGATAATTTTATGAGCATAAACATTTATGTCATCAACATTTGGTTGAAAACAAAATAGGCCACCACAAACATGACCAACAAATGAAAAATAAAATTGATTTGCCATGAAGGCTAAAAATTGTGTATTATTTCAGTTAACAAACTTTGCCATCTTATTTATATTGAAACATATTTTTAAATAAATGGTACAGTACATTTTGCTCTGGTAATCCACTGGAAATCCACCCCTCTGGTGGGATCAGGATAATCCAGTTTTTTGGGATCAAATTGATCCCAATCCTGTGTTGTCGGTTTGAACTACCCGTTTTGAAGATTTGATCCAGATTAAAGCTTGGATTGGATTTCCTGATCTGATCGGATATCAAAGTGATCCTAATCCTGTTTTTTGGTTTTGAACTCCCCAAAATCCAAATCTGATTTGATCAGATAGGGATTAAGAGTTTTGAACTCATGGGCCCTGGGCCATGGGATTCAGAGATCAGACAGATCGCGACAGACTGTTGTGGACTTTAGGAAGATCGCAGCCCCACCCACCCCCATCACTCTGTGTGACTCCCCAGTAACTGCTGTGAAGTCTTTTCGCTTCCTGGGCACCATCATCGCCCAGAACCTCATCAAAAAAGCCAAGCAAAAGGTCTTCTTCCTGAGGCAGCTGAAGAAATTCAACCTGCCAAAGACGATGATGGTGAACTTCTACACCTCTATCATGGAGTCCATCCTCACCTCCTCCATCACCATCTGGTACGCTGCAGCCGCAGCCAAGGATAAGGGCCGGCTGCAGCGTGTCATCCACTCTGCAGAGAAGATGATCAGCTGCAATCTGCAGACTTTATCCATTAAAAGGGTGCAGTAGAAGGACTTTACATTTAGTTAAAGACAGGACTATTGTAATTCAGTCAAGAGAAGAGACAAGAGAATAAACCAAAGAGAATTGTATAATCGATGATGTAACTTTAATGACGGACATATGAGGTCATTGGCACTCAGACTATACAGGGATCGTTTTGTGATCATGGGGATTGAGCCTTGTACAGGGAAAGTGTGCTGGAGGTTGAAGACGTTGACTGGGACTGATGGATTGATGAGGCTGATGAGACTGAAGAACTAGGGGCAGAGAAATACTATATTATACATATATTAAAAGACAGCAGCGTCATAAGAGGTCAACAAGAGTGACAAGCGTGTGTCACTGTGCTGAAGGAAAGTTGTGAACAGCTATCCAGGCCAGTCTCTAAAGACTTTCCAAAGTGTAACAATGCTGCTGCTGGAGTACTGATCTAGTGGATCTAGTGTTCATATCATGTGTTTACCATATCCTCTTAAAACACTCTGTCCAACAGTAACTGACAGTATTGTGAAGAACATTTTCTAACGCTTATTATATATCAGAATCAGAAACATGTTTATTACCAGTAGGTTTACACGTACGAGGAATTTGACTTGGTGTCGTGGTAAAAACATAAAAGTAAAACATACATTCGAAACACAGGTAGAGAACTAGAACTTGATGGACAGAGGTTCTTGTGGCAAGAGGTTCTGGTCCTGATGGATAGAGGTTCTGGTCCTGATGGAGAGAGGTCTTGATGGACAGAGGTTCTTGTGGCAAGAGGTTCTGGTCCTGATGGATAGAGGTTCTGATGGAGAGAGGTTCTGGTCCTGATGGAGAGAGGTCCTGATGGACAGAGGTTCTTGTGGCAAGAGGTTCTGGTCCTGATGGACAGAGGTTCTGGTCCTGATGGACAGAGGTCCTGATGGAGAGAGGTGTTGGTCCTGATGGAGAGAGGTTTTTGTCCTGATGGAGAGAGGTTCTGGTCCTGATGGACAGAGGTCCTGATGGACAGAGGTCCTGATGGAGAGAGGTTATGGTCCTGATGGACAGAGGTCCTGATGGAGAGAGGTGTTGGTCCTGATGGAGAGAGGTTTTGGTCCTGATGGACAGAGGTTCTGGTCCTAATGGACAGAGGTCCTGATGGACAGAGGTGCTGGTCCTGATGGACAGAGGTCCTGATGGAGAGAGGTTCTGGTGCTGATGGAGAGAGGCCCTGATGGACAGAGGTGCTGGTCCTGGTGGAGAGAGATTATGGTCCTAATGGACAGAGGTTCTGGTCCTAATGGACAGAGGTCCTGATGGACAGAGGTGCTGGTCCTGATGGACAGAGGTCCTGATGGAGAGAGATTCTGATCCTG
This sequence comes from Champsocephalus esox, assembly GCA_036324585.1. Classification (NCBI taxonomy): domain Eukaryota; kingdom Metazoa; phylum Chordata; class Actinopteri; order Perciformes; family Channichthyidae; genus Champsocephalus; species Champsocephalus esox. The sequence goes on along the minus strand of CM070495.1, from coordinate 2,514,983 downwards.
ATGGACAGAGGTTCTGGTCCTAATGGACAGGGGTCCTGATGGACAGAGGTCCTGATGGAGAGAGGTTCTGGTGCTGATGGAGAGAGGTCCTGAGAAACACTTCCCGATGTTACATCAAATGAATACATTAAATGCTTTGACAATAAATACATACAAAATGTCAGCCGTGGCGCTGTAAAAAGCACGACCAATCATCTGAGCCGGCCCGGCTAAAGTAACTGGATGGCCTTCCTGCCTGTCAGCCTTCCATCTGTGCACACACTTATCTTGTGCCCTCATTGGTCATGTGCGTGTTCCTGTGTGTTGGAGGAGGGGCTCTGTGAGGAAGTGGCAGATTTTTTCCGGTTGTGTATTTTCAAATTCTAGCACTCGAGCTGGTTTCTCAAACTTACCTACCCCACCTTTAAGAGACAATTTGTTTTTCAGATTCAACACAAACTGCAGAGAACGTTAGCTGCTAACTGTTGTCACCTAAGACAGCTAGCTCTCTCTCTCTCTCTCTCTCTCTCTCTCTCTCTCTCTCTCTCTCTCTCTCTCTCTCTCTCTCTCTCTCATTAGAGGGTTATTGAGGAACAACTCTCAACTAATGGCTTATTACTTGTAGAATATGGTCATGTTGAACAAGGCATTACTAAGTGTTTTATAATGGCTAATAAAGAGCCAATATACTGTTAATATGCATGTTAATTAACTAGTAATTGGTGTGCCTTCATATAAATATAACAAGAAATCCCCTCAGTTACTTGGAAAAGTAAACTAGTGATGTACTTCTGCTTTATTAGTAACATGGGTGGTGGGGGGGCAGAGTGGCTTGAAGCTGTGTAGAAATGTAACCAGGGTGGGTTGGGCAGCTGCACAGCAGCTCTGCCAGTGGGAGGCCCCTCCCCCCATGTAGATCAGTGTGTCTTAGTGACAGTTCACACAATGTGCCTGAGACACAGAGGAGGACAGCACTGGCAGCTCCACACGCTCACTGGGATGGTTCACTGACAACAGGCTTCTTGTGTGTGGACGGACCTCAGCCAACATGGTGAGTACTGCAGCTCAGATCAGAATCAGCTGCTGGACCTTCAGCTAGAGTCACCATCGTCCTGATTCTGCTCTGTGTGTCCGGTGCTCGTCCAGAGGAATGTCCCTGCAGACCACCTGCTCTGATTTCAATTGAACTTGCGGTGACAGCGGCCGTCTATTCCTACACGCAGCCCCTCTGAGCTGTAACCCGAGAGCCTATTTACATCACAACTCAATGATCTACTCAGAAAGCGATCATATCCATTCATGCATTTTAAATACCATGTGAATGCATGTGAGGGTACTTTTAGTTTGGGGGTGTGAATTGGTTCCAGCTTTATTTCTTGAATCTTGAACCGTATGCCTTTTTAACCTCAGCGGGGCCCCTCCGGCCAGAGTGTGCTTGTGACATTTCAGTTTAATGTTTTCGAAAACTGGTTGCAACCATACCAATAAGTAAAAAGCCATATATGTGCTTGTTAGAGGCCCTAAGCCGATGAAAAAAGGACTACATTTAGTCCAAGAGAATAACCATGTCTGACATCTACAGTTCCTCAACACATTTTCTAAGACGAGTTCTGATTGATGGATTGAATCATTTGATGATTAAAAGTTCAGAATCAGCTTCTATTACTCTGGTGGCAAATGTTTCAAAAGCCTTGATAAGATTGATGACGACACTTCCTCTCCTCTGTAGCTCACGGAGGGGAAGGATATGTATCATCCGGACATTGCAAGAACAATATTGATCTGAGCTCATCGTGTTCATCGCTTCCTTGGAGAAAACACTGCTTTGTTGATGACTAACTTTCAGTTCTGCCATCTTTCCTTTCATGTCATAGTTTAGCTAATATAGAGCTGTGTGAGAAGGGCTGCTGTGCTGCCTGTGTTCCTGCTCTGAGAGCAAGTCCGTGCATCATCCGACTCACACACACTCCTTTCTATCCCTCCATAGGTTATGCAGCCATGCAT